>JADFUC010002358.1:1200000-1809191 GCA_019722365.1 Lithospermum erythrorhizon | reverse complement strand
ACAAGTTACGTATTACACGTCAGCAATTCAAAGCTGCCTCAAGAATCGTCATGATCTCATCCCTGTCTTTCCAGATAAATTCTCTCGCTTGTCATGAACTTCAATATGCACAAAGTTTGAAGTTATTCTCTTAAAACCGAATCGCATAAGATGATCACGAATGCCGGTATCTAACTGGTAAGCACTAAAACTTTCATTCTTCAAGCTTTGGTGGTCCAAAACGTTAAGAAAATCCGGCCAGTTAAGAAGAGTTTACCAAATAGCCAAGTGGTCTCGAGGAATCCCAAAGTTGCCGGACAGTGAACACTAAAAGTGATAACAAATGTCATTACGTGGGAACCTAGGTCACCGGTGCTCAATTCCTCGCTTAAGCTCACGTATTTATAGTGGTAACGGTCTCACAAACCACTCACCTCAAGGCGTAATGTGATGTTATCAGTTTGTACACCTCTAATTCTATTTCGGTGCTGACAATCGTCAGTGCCTTGCTACTTGTCATAATACGCAGAACTCAAGCCGGGCAGTACACTGAAAAGAGTGAGACGGATCTACGCGCGGAACGGCACAAGCCGCTGCCCCGCAAAGAGGATCCATCAGCTTTAAATTTGCCCACGGGCCTTGCTTTGAACTTATTCCGGCTTACTATGTGTGTACCCGCACTGCGTGAATATTATTTTCAAGCTTCGCCTCCTGGAATAACGATGGGTTTTCATTTCAATGTATCCCGATGAATTTGGGGATCACCAGAACGGGCAAGATTTGGCACCGCCTCCTCTCAAAATGGTCTATTCGCTTAGACATTTAATACGACGAGTCATATAATATAAACTAAAATCCGAATAAGCCTAACGACTTAAACCACATACCTGTGCATTGCAGTTAGGGTCATATTAACGAGAACCAACTGGAAACTCCATCTCGCGGGATACTTGAAAGTTTCTGGGACATGAATCATAATGACAATGGGACCTGGCTTGAGCAAAATGACTAAATCACCCTTCAAGATCTCAGTCGAAAGGGCAAGTGATTTATCATGATCATACACTGGATGACAAGGCTAATGAACACACCAAAAGGAGGTTATAACTACTTCATTACATTTAATGGATGATTACAAGATACGGTTTTGTATCCGATGAGACACAAACACGGTCTTTGAAAAATTCAAGGAGTTCCAAATGAAGTACAAACCATGAACAAGACAATAAAGATTCTCCGGGTCCGACAGAGGTGGAGAATATTTGTCGAAGTTCAATACCTATCTTAGAGCGCGTATCGTTTCACAACTCAACCGCAGAACGCCAACATAATGGTTGTCCGAAGGAGAAAACGAACCCTTCTTTTGATATGGTCTGCCTATCATGAGCCTATCTGATCTACCGGTTAATTTCTGGGGATATGCACTTCTAAGCGATACATTTACCTTAAACAAATGTCCAACAAAGTCAGTAGAGAAAACTCCCCTCATGAACTCGTGGTCGGAAGATTCCTGTTTGGGTTTTCTCAGATTCTGGTCATAAGCTTAAGGCTAAGAGATTAACAAAGGATAAACTGCGCCCAAATCCGATAACGTTATTTCATAAGTGATATTCAAAGCGAAACAAATGGTTAATATTTACCTAAAGCACAGAATAAAATTCATTGCTAAGATGCGAGCGTTCCTTGAAAAGCGAGTATCCGGCTCGTATGACTAAGATGGGGTGTTCATCTCGACGGCCTCAAGTTGACGGTCAATGTCGACGCATCCAATGCACATCTCATCGCACCACAAGAATTGGCACCTTCTTTCATAGAAGATCTGGCCTCGATCCACGTGCTAAGTAACGAAGAACCAACCTCTGTAAGATCCAATGGATCGGCCACGTAACTGAAGACCGGTACGCGGTTCTTCATCATCGAAAGCGATTTGAGCCCACTCTTTATGTTAAGCAACGAATAGCAAGGATGCTTACGGGCAACAGCCATGCAATCCGAGATGATCAGAGGCGTACCGTAACGCGTCGGCCTGGCTGGATTTACCAAACGGGGTTCTACTTCTATCAATGTAAATGGGTATTTAAGAAGAACATGATAAAGACGGAAACGCCGATGTTTTCAGCTAGATTCAGGAAGGTTTCAAACAAGTTCACTGGCAAGGGGACTATGACGCAAACCTACCGCTGGCGCTTAAATCATCCGATAATTCAGCTATCACGCATTTCATGACTAAGGAATAGTATAAACGGACGTGAAAGATCGCTTCTCCCCGAACTGGAAATTTAGAGTGAGGATGCGATACGTGCAACCTCCAGTTTTACATGTCCTAAAGGACCTAAGAAGCGTATACAAGCCGCAGCGTCCATTTATATTCTTAAGCGGTGCATCCTGTTAGCTGGGATTCATTGCCATGAATCAATTAAAGATTTTAAGCCATCAAGAACAAGATTTTGTATACAAGCAGCCGGAGTTACGATCATTCATAGTCTCAATTAATGACATACTTATCATTGGAAACAACGTAGTCAACCGCCAAGGATTGGCTGCAGAATGTTTCTGTAACGTAAGGACTTAGCGGCTAAATATATACTGAATAAAGCATCCACGAGATCGGGCCGTGGCAAGCACTGACTTTGTCAGATACCTAGTGTGAATAAGCAATCGCATGTTCAATACGAGTAATCTCCCAAAGGGCACTCCCACGGCATACACGGAGCCAACTGCTATAAGGATGCTGTCCCACCACTAGCCTTACGAACAAACGAAGGACGTGACCTTACGCCTCTACATGTGGATCCACTCATGCCATGTTAATTTGGACCTCGATGTGTCTTATAGTATAATCCGCCACAGATACTGCTTAATCCAAAGTATAACCACCTATTTAATGTCGCATTCAAGATCTCTGGTAAGAACTAAAGATGCTTTCTCTTGGTATACGCGAGACATTTAGTTGGGGCAATCACTCTGGGACACTCGATGCCATTTCAAACTGACAGAGACGATTATCGCTCCTAGTCCGTACGTATTTGCCTCAACGGCGGAGCAAGATTGAGGAGTTCCCAAAGAGTACTATCAGTTTCGATTCTACCACGCAATCAGACATCAAGTCGCTAAAGAAGCGTCGATTAAGAAATTCGTGACCTAGCCTCTGCATAAGACTCCAAAGACGAGGACTAGTCGAAAGCTGGCCGCGACAACATCGGGGCAATAAATGTTAAGAACCTCGAGCACATCACAAATCCAAGCACATACTTCCTAAAATATCACCTAATTGTAGATACGCTAATGTATTAAAGTACGTAGTGAAGAACAGAGTTAATTCGGCCGACTTTACTAAACCACTAAATCAAAGTTAATATAGGTCTTAGACAGTCAAAAGGAAGTTAAGCTGGGAGTCGTATGTATCCATCAGGTTACAGTGAACAACATTCCAAGATGTTGGCTTATTCGAGTATATTTGTTTACTGTATATGCTTATATTTAAGTATATAATATACATGTATTGTATCCTCGACGAGTGAAAAGTTAAAACTTTATATTTCACATGCTTAGAAAATACGAATCATTACTATACCTCTTCAAGCCTAGAAACATAGATGTACCAAAAGGTCTCTGGGTCGATGTCGATAGTTAGTACGACAAAGATTATATTTACTCAATATGGTGTTTTTGATTAAGGATCAAGATTGATCACGCAGTTCACAGGACTGGCGATCAATACTGGCCGCCGGCCCGCGATCGGGAGCCGACATTTAATCAAACGAATTCATAGAAGATATGTATAATCAGTGTCCTATGATATTTGTTTAGAATTTTAGGTTCGATACCTCACCTAATATATATAATTAATCGTGTTATATAAGCTCAGACTTTGACTACGACTCCAACGCCCGCCTTGCAAGCCGGGGATCATAACGGCATACGTCACACAAATGAAGATAACGATAGATAAGCCGATATATCAGATTTATCCGGCTCTGATATACACAGCCATCTCGCGCTTCTCACACATTGCATCGACGGTTATGAACGCCTATAAATGCTTTGTTATTCAGCTTCATACCGAGTAAAGAAAGTCAAAAAGGCTTCGCCATTAATAATTTTTTACAAATTTACGACTGTAGATCGCTACGATGCTGAATTGTAAAGTAATCGGCCCGGCAGTGTTTGTCAAGCGTTTGGAATCAAATGAATCGATTCCCTTTATTGTGCCCACAAGGGCCACTGGCAGATCAATTCATTTACCGGCCAAGCTGTTCTGACACGAACTTAATTGCTTCACCTTAAGAATGGTATATTACTAGTGCGGGTTCTCATTTATAATTCTAGCGGCTATGAAAGATTGCCAGATCTTACTATTAATCGTTATAATAATAGTAATTGGTCATTATTATTTATTATACAATTCATTATTATCTCGAAATAAGGTCACACACATACAACTATTATTCTAATAATATTTCAATGAAATTAAACGAGACTTGTATATCGAGAAATGTATTTCTAACATTTATATATTTGTCAAATATATGTCATGAACATCAATTGTTAAATTTAAAAGTTTAATCAATTAAGACTGAGAATGTATTTATCAACTCGATAAGCTATTCGACGGCGATTGTTAGTATTTTAATTGACTCATAAGCTAATTAAAAATAGAACACCACTAACTCATTATTTAATTAGAAGTTCATAACGGTCTAATTGCTAAACGGTTAACCGATTTAACGTCAGCTAACGAGCTACCTTTGACTGCAGATTTAAAGAGATTAGTCATGAGTTAAGAATCACAAAACTCCACCCCCTCACAAAGATATACCGCCCTTCCTGAGAATCGGAGGATTTCATCTCCACCTGCATTTCCACTACCCCAGCAAGCCTGCCTCTGTCCGGGTCTCCCTGGGTGTGTGCAATCTATGACATCCGGCCGGTGTTGAACAAGATCGAGTATACTCCCTGGCGGGCTTTCACGAGGCACCACGCAATTGGCTCAATCCGTCTTCGCTGCAATGTAAGAATTTCAGATTCATACATTTGGCTTCCATGCTGACACTTACATTATTTCGTGATCCTGGATGTATTTTAACGGTTTATCACGACAAATTCATACTTGCATTCTAAATGTGATCCAACCATAATTCCTTTTGATCGCTTCTATGATCACATCTTCAAGCCATCATCACTAACTGTATTATTTAACTAACTTAAGAACACGGTAATCAATTCTTTTTGGGTCCGTCAGCAAGGTTTCGAGTCCAAAATATAATTTTAGTTCAAACACATTTTATGAACTCAAACGCCAAATGTCCATTTTGTCCATAATCAAGCATATAACTCAATTAAGAGTGCTGGTGTGAATCAGGTACATGTCAAAGCATATAAAATATATCAAACACATTTAACACATATCACATTCAATTCACATTCTAACATCAAATTAAAAACATATAATCAGCAAATGAACAGACATTCGTATCATGCCAGAATACCAATGAGTTTACACCAAATGCAGTAACTTCCACACTCACTTGTTGTACCTATACGACGCCCCAGAGAAGCTAATAGGGATCAAGAGTACGTCAATCGTCAATTTATACAACCTTAATCTAAGTTTCACCTCGTTAATACGATTAAATTAAAACAAATGCGAACAACCAAACTAGTATTAACACCTCAAATGAACGCTGGGATAGTTACGTAAACAATAAAACGATCACAAAATCACATGGCAATAAAAACATCCAAAAATCTATTTCACCAACATTAATATACATTAAGCTCCATACAATTTTATTAATGATGTCTATCCATTGCCATATTCATCAATCCTAACAATCACAAACATACCACAACTCAATACATAAATATATATTGTGGGTAAGTTTTAAGATATTCTTCTCGACAGTTTTATCACATAATTTCCTGTCGATCTAAACTAAAACTATCCAATCATGTAGTCATCAATTAAGATCAACATAGATATTCATTTTAGCCTCGATTAAACTTCTGGACATATCAATTAACACAATAATTCAATTATATGCCGACATATCTCTAATAAGCTATAAACCAGCGGCCATAATTGAACCTAGCACCCAGTATTGTATATAATATAAAAGCACAGCAAAGAAAGAGGAAAGAAGACAAACCCATTATCTGTTTCACGAGGTCTCGCCACCCACATCCCCCACCTGCCGCCTCACCCAGCTTCCTTCACTAGAATCCACTAGATGGCGCCAAACATGTCCAAACCAACTTGTAACTCAGCTCATAACTTCTCGTTAACACACCACTAAGAACTCATGAATCACCCTTAAGATTTCAACCTGAAATCTCTATAACCCAACCTTTTGATTAACCCAATCAAGTCGGAGATTCACCTCCACCTCCTCTATGTCCCATTGCTTGTTAATTCAGCCTCACCAATACACCACCCATTCCCAGCCTGAGTGCCTCACAACACCCCTGTGGGACCCCCAAGCCCTAGCAAGAAATAATTAACGGACATCTCTCTTTCTGGTATTGCAGATTGTTGTTTTATCCCAATCTAAATGCTCCTCATGAGCTGCCAATAGATTACAATTTTATAACCTCTACTGAGTAGATAATATATCAAAGCTTGCTCAACTCTCACAAAGAGATAAGACATTTCAAAGTTTCCATTCAAGATTTTATCAAACACCTTGAATGCTCTTTTAGTTTCCATTTCTCATTTTTAAAATTTTCAACACAAACCAAACTCACTCTCTTGAGCCAAATCACAACCAAAGCTTGAGAGACTGTGTGAAGATTTATAAACGAGATATTGTGTTTGTTTGGGAAAAACAAAGAGTTCAAAGATTCTTGTGATTTAAAACAGAAACTGAGTTAAAACCCGACACAAACATTTTGATTATTCTGCACCTCATCGCAGAGGCCAGTCCGTAATGTGTCTAAGGAAAAACGCAAAAAAAGCTTCAGGTCATCGAGATTCCCCATCGAGACCCCCCGGGTCTCGATGTATTAGCTACAACTAAAATCAAGATTTCGCCTCTCTGCTATAATCTCATTTTGACGCATTCAAAAAGCTGAAAGCTATTTTCAAACCCTTTAATAAAATAAATTCAAACCCCAGTTTTGTACATATTATTTCAAATATTTTCTTTTGACAAACATTCTTAAAATATCAAACGGTTAAAGATCTTTTAGTCAAAAATTATTTGAAAATATCTCCCAAATAAGAACTTCAATCAAGATCATGAAAGAAAGAAAAGCAAGATCCGTCAACTTTTATCTAATCTTCAGTTTAATTCAGCACTCGCCTCTTCCGATTCAATTTTTCTGTGAACTTTTTCTTCTGGTCCTTTCATGACCGGTAGATGGACGATCTTCTTCTTCATCGCCATTCTTCACTTTCAAGTTTTCAGATACATTCTTCTTCATTCCACATCAAGAGTATTGCAAAATCACCTTGAAACTCACGAAGATTTTCATTGTCTTCAATGCCTGATATTTGCTTGTTTGATATCAATGTCAACTTTGCGTCCGACAAGCACCTTCTAACATACCTACGAATCCAAATCACTTACAATAGTTATGTTAGATAGTAAATGTTTAAGTCATCATTAAAATAAGGTAATGACTGTAGGCTTCAACAAATAATACCTTCATTTTCAATCGGGTTCACTACACACACAATCGACCTATAACGAAACTCCTTCTTTCCTTTCTACCATGTTTTCAATCAAGCTTTATACATAGATTGCTGGGAATTCCTTTAAGATCGAGGCTTTTCGCTTCATCATTTTTGCATTCGTTGAGAATAACTCGGTTAATATTTTCCGCTCGACCTATTATTTTAAGTGTAACTTCATCTAGGTCGCATCTTCTTCAAATCGAATTTTTTAAAGTCGGGAATATGAACCTACAATTATAGTAATCAGAGGATGCATTCCAAAGTAAGCTGTGAAATCCACATATTCTCCAGGCCGCTCTCTTCATTAGGGACACCCATCTTGCATTTTGAAAATTTGAGATCTCATCAACCTCTAAACTTCAAGTATCCGGAGCAATCTCGAAACATGACTTTATCAGTGGCTCTGGAGCAGTACATATTTGTACAAATATTTCATAGCCATGTCACAAAGAAATCTCAACGTCATATGACACTAACTATGCCAATAACGTAGGATCAGATGATATAACCTAACGGTTCTTTAAGTGTCTCCGACTTCGACCTTTGCAACTCTTCCATCATTTCTAATGACGGTATAGGATAACTACCTTTCCATGAGTACTGTAGTCAATGCCTCTTCTCGGTAGTGATTTTTTGCATTTACCGCCCTTCATACATACATTATCGTCTTCAATGCACCACATGGACCGCGTATCATGTGTTTCACTCACTAAACTCGCTGTAGATACGATCTTTTTTCTAGTCGGGAGTTTAGCGGAAACCATAACATCATAAGCTTCGAGTCATATACATGTACCATGTATAACGTGCCTAAAAATTTTCCCCGCCATAATTTTGTCATTCATGATACTTAACTTTTGCTTTTTAAACACCTCGGCTAACAAATCGTCCTGTTTCCGCTTCTTCCAAGTTCATGCTTTACTTATGGCTGGGATTGCACGCCATGCGGTGAATAGTCCCACGCCCGTTCTCAGACTAAAGCCATTGAATCTAAATATCTATTCCTCAAATTGGGCCACCCATAAAAGCAGCGATAAGAAACTCTTTTTACCTACTTTTCCTCCAACGAGATCTACATATCACACTATTAATCTAATTCCTCGATAATGTTCTTCGCTTGCTTTCTTTTTTGGTTGTTCCTAAAGTCAAGCTACATTATTTCAATTCTAAATATAATTGTCTATTATTATATATCAAGCAGTTAATCTTCCAACTGGTAATGTGATCTGCCGGGATTTGCTTCAGAATTTGTACATGTAATACACTCTACAACTCACACTTTTTCGCTTACGCCCGGGATTACTGAAGGAGTATCATCATCATCCGCTTCTATATAGTCAATACCAAAGCCCAAGTGAAACCTATATATATATATAATACTAATTATTTATTTTAAGTACTAAAACACATATTCTTCGAAAGTAAACTAACAATGTTTACTATTATATCGTGATCATATTATTAAGTTAGCAAATTAAAAATTTGACTGGATAATGCGGATTTAATGAAAATATTCAGGTTTCTTGTTAATACCTTCAAAGAAGTGTACCACATTGCTTATTTCTTAAATCCACTTTTATTGATTTTGTATCCTCAAGCCTGGTATTGCTATGTGCCCATCCGTGTTCTCCAGAAACATCAACACATATTGAAGCAGATCATAGCACCAGTAGTAATATCGCACCTATGACTTCTACAAGATTCAGCGTGATACCTCGATATCCTAATGCTCGCCGTTGTTCATTTCTCCGCTTCCTCATCTTCTATCCATACCGAGACCTCAATAGAAGTCGGGTTTATTGTACTATGATCGAGGCTCCGATCGCATCCGATGACAATGCGATACTCTTCATTATTGTCTAACGCATTTGTGCATGCTTAAGAAACTTTGAATACGGATTAGGTTCCATGATTTTAGCAGCTCTTCCACTATAACCACATCCAACCTGGCAATGCTTCATCATTCTATTGAAACCCCTGACGCTTCCTCATCGCTAAAATAAAATCGGACACCGATGTTTTTCGAAGATCCGCAGGCATTAAGTCATTTAGATAGTGGTGAATTTGTCCTTGGTAATTTAACTGTATAAATTCGTGATCTTTGGGTGTCATTGTCATGTTTTATATACCAATTGAGGCGAATCTAAAACGATTATTAAAACATTTTAATCATATTCTGAAATTGTTAAGTTGAAAACGGGCTTTTCCCTAACAATTGGGTCCATGAAGCCCATGATGATTCGGCCATAATTATCCGAGACTGAATTGAATCGTGGAAGTCAATTATTATTATGCAATATACCAACATCGTCATCAACCCTTAGTTTTCTGCTCGGCACTTACATAAATCGTAATTCAGCTTCATTAATTAAATGTTTTGTTTTAATTGTTATCAGCTTCTATATGTGGCTCCTGCTTTATTGTTATCAAATATTTGCTTTAAGTATTGTTTGCTTATTTCAAATTCATTAGGGTTTAATTATTTTCAAATATTGTGTTGTTTTTGCATTTCAGCTTTAGTGGGAAACTTAGTTTTCAGATATATAGCTCCAATGTTAATTAAGATCATACTTTATATGTATCATTTTCACCCATATATAGTTGGCCTTATAAGGTTTTCTGAAGTAACCAGTGTATTTAACATTAAAAATGCCTTCTTTTTAGTTAATCTCATATAAAAACTCTGTATTACTCTTTTTAGTTATTGTCAGAGTTGGCCTCCAGTGTACTTAACATTAACTAGTGTATTATCCTGTTAACGTATTAAAATGCGTTCTTTGTAAAGCAGTAAACTGGTATTGTAAAGTTTAAAAGGTTATTCTGTGAATTGCCTGTTGCCAGTTTTTCATTTCGTTGTCTGATTTGTTTGATGTTTCTGGTACTATTTAAAATTTTAGGATGGTTAAGGAAGTTTTTATGTGCTTTTGACTATGGGTATTGTTTGATTCCTTACTTCCACTAATTAACGGTTAATGGAAAATAGTGATCATTTGATATTTGTTTTTCTTTGTGTATCAGGGGGTTGCCTTTTCTAATGTCAATGGATGAAAGTGAATCTGTGGGGCTCTCCCTTGACACAAGCCAGTTAAATGGGGATTGCTCTGAGTTTCTCGCTAATGTATGTCAAGTACTGTATTGGGCAGCGACATAAATATCTATATTTTTTGTCAGGTTATGATTATTATTTGTTTGGTATACCCAGGATGATTCCCAAGGAACTTTTTCTGATACTGTTGATAGTATGGACGAAGCATCTTCATCACATTCTTCTGTTGTCGCAGACGATAATGGTGAGCTTATTTTGTCCCACCCCTCTTTTAGACATGGAACCTACAGTTATTTCGTAAGGAACAATTCATCGAACATTCCAGTAACTTCATGCTTGATGCAGTTTCGTACTTTCAACCCTCGCCGGATCGATCTGTCCTTGGTTGGGAAACGGTAATATTTCTTATTGAATATATTTTCCCTTTTAGACATTTAACGATACTTTACTTTCATCAACTTTTGTGTTCCTGTAAGATTCTATTATATGGGAGCCAAGTATACTGTCTTGACTTGTCAGAACTCACATTTTTACTTCAATGTATATATTCTGGCTATTACATGGACTTGTTTTGAAGTTAACTTGTATGAAAACCTTTGAGTCCGAGCATCTTCTATAGTTTTGCTCTTGGATAGCTAAGTAGATTCTGGATCCTAATAAGCTTAAATTCTCAAATTTGATTCATTTAAAATTTGAATCCCCTTAATCGCCTTCATCTTGTATTGATTAAGTTAACTCATAAGGAAAGTTCTTCATATCTTTTCCCAAATCAAATGCTGGACTCAAACTCCAAAGTCACATTCTGAATAGAACTCCCTTTTTAATCATCCTTTACATGAGACTCTATGTTGATACTTTCAAATTTGGCTTGAAAATTGACCAATTTCTCATTGCTCAATTCATCCTTACCTTAAATTTTCCTTCTAAAAGATTCTAGTATGCAGTCCCTGCAAATGAATTCTAGCATTTTTATGTCGGAAGGCTCTAAAGTGATAGTGGGGAGATGTGAACAGATTAGCTTGTCCTGGTATTTGTATGTGGACACGGCGATAAGAGGAAAGTGTGGATGGTTGCTTTTATGCTTGTAATTCTGATAGTCACAGCTTTAAATATAATGTTTGCACATTTTGGAGATATTTATTTTTTCCATGATTTATTTTGTTGTAGGTTAGCTTCATTTTAATGGGTTCGTACTGCATGCATTGAGTTCAGATGGTGTCATTTGTGCTTGTAATTCTGATTGGCACAGCTTTATATATAATGTTTGAACGTTTTGGATATTCATTACTTCCTAATTTGTTCTGCTGATTTCTTGTTATGGCATCCATCTGATGGTATCTCTTTGTATTTATCCACGTTTTCAGGTTGACGGGAAAATGGCGATTGTTTTCTTTCCGGATTTTATTGTATGTGGCAATTTGCATTGGAATTGTATAGATTTCAAGGTGATATTTTTTGACGATTGTGTCCGTGCCTCTGGGTCAACTGCTCATGGACAAGAGGAATTTTGCATCGAATTGGCAATTGAGGATATCGTTGATATAAGATCCCAAAGAGAAGGGAGGGTGAGTTGCAGGATTGACATTTATAAGTTAAAATATTTCTACCTAGACAACCCTATACTGAGATCTTTCCCTGCATCTTTTCCAGAAGGAAATGGTTGAGGTGAAAATAAATGTGATAGCAAGAGATTCACAACAAGTTTTGAACTTGGATGGTACTTCAAGTGAGGACTCTTCTGCAATGTTCTCCTTTCTGGAGTTTTTCATTTACTCTTTGGACTCTCTCAGTTTACAGAGAGGGAAACTTGCCTTCTATCTGTCGTAAGGGCAGTTTTTTTATGCGCTTGCAAACGTTCAGTTTCTCATGCTATCTTGTAATACTATTTCATTTTTGTTGTAAAGGACCAGACATATTAGTCATCAGTCATCACCGCCATATGTTATTTTCCTGTTTCTCTTCATGCCTAGTCCAGTGACTTCGAACTACATACAGAACCTTTACTTAATCCTTGGTTACATTGAGTGCAGAATATCCATAAGAGTGCCTGTCTGAAGGTTTAATTTCCTGAAGTTGTTACCTTCACACATTTAAGCTCTACTTGATTATGTTAATTTTTAAGTTGACCTCGGGGAAGTTGGTTTCAGTAACATGTTTATGAATGTGTATTATTTAGGTGTTGAGGAGTTGAAGTTTAGTGTTGTTGACTCTCTATGGCATGAAAAAATTGAAGAAATTATATCCTTAAATGTCAAATACAAGGCTCTATGGAACTTCATGCTCGAGTAAGTTCTCAGCCTGTAATTTTGTAAATATATGTAATAATTGACTTGATGCATCCTATCTGAATAATTTTATATCTGATGTTATTTATGAATCTTTAGTGCGTTAATTCAAACTTGGAAGTGAAGCTTCCTTTTTTCTCACTGGTAACACCTGTTCCTTTCATGCAGTACTGACATGGGAGTGGACTTGGAGGCTTTGCTCAGCCAGGAAATATTACCAGGCCCGAAAAAGTTCATCCCCGAGTGAGCTTAAGAAGACTTTTTCATGTTCTTGTTTTCTGTGTAGACTACATAACTGCATCTTCTCCTTATGAACACCAATATAGATAAATGTGGCCTTAAAGTTTCTATTGGTCATCACATTTCCCTCAGTCTTCAAGGTGTTTCTTGTTGTCCATATATATATGTATGCATATGTATTTATGTATGTTTATATAGTTAACGTCCCCGCTTTTTGGGCTGAGTGCCTTGCCCCATTTTTATTTATACAAAAAGATATCCCCTCTATATTCTAATTGAAAAATGAATTACCAAGACAAAGTAACAAGAGTGCAAACATGAAGAATATCACATTTCTCAGTACCATTCTTGCTTACAGGTTTGTGGAGAACTTTGAAGAGGTCATCTATCCTGAAGGGGATCCTGATGCTGTGTCAATTAGCATCCGAGATGTGGATATGCTAAAACCTGATACATTTATAAATGATACGATTATCGATTTCTATATCAAATAAGTTTCTTTCTCCCTTTTTTTCCATAAGATTTTGTATTTTTTACTTGCAAAATTTTAGTTAAAATATTTACTGTTCAGCAATATGCTACCTTCTTCCTGAAATTAATGTTATTTGACATATTTAGTTATCTTTGGTTGAAATTAATTAAGTGAAATCAAGTATCCCTTGATAGAGTTGGATGATATGTACCTCCTCAGGAATTTTATATAAAAAGTTACTTATCTTGAATAGGCACCCTCCCACCCTCTACTGGTTCCATCTCTTCTTGTAAGGATACCTTTAGGTGCTTTCGCGTGTTTCTTTTTTGTTCTGGTTAGTTATCAGTATCAATAACACCTGTTTGAAGCTATGAGTGTGCCCACGAGTTTCCAGATGTTTTCCTTCTATGTTACTTTCTGTTTATTTCATAACATCCTACTCTTACAAGTTTTTAATGTACCCAAATACTTGAAGAATACTATGATTTTACCTGAGGAGAGATCCAGGTTCCACTTCTTCAACTGTTTTTTCTTCAGAAAACTGGCTGATATGGACAAGGATCCCTCCAGTGCCTTTGAAGGCAGGGCTGCTTTTTTGCGTGTCCGTAAATGGACGCGAAAAGTGGACTTATTTAGCAAGGACTTCATATTCATCCCTGTGAATTATAGGTAAGGAAAAAATAAGTGTTTTCTTATCAGAGGAATACACTTTGTCAGGTTCATGCTTTGTGAGGTTATTTTTGTATAATATGTGACAGTTACCACTGGAGTCTTATATTGATATGTCATCCTCGTGAAATTGCTAAAATCTCAGGTAAGTTCTCTTTATATCTTAATGATGTTTTTCAAAACAAATTCAAAAATATTCCTTGAACACTTGGGAGTTTCAGATGAAAATGCTGAGAATTTGGCCAGAGTACCTTGCATATTGCATATGGATTCACTCCGGGGAAGCCATGCAAACCTTAAAGATCTCATGCAAAGGTAGCCATCGCATTTCATGGAAATTTACTTAAATGCATGCATATGTTGTTGGAGATCTGTAAAATTGATTCAATGGTTCGAGTGCCTGACTATGCAATCTTGGAGTCAGTAGCCCTGCCCAGGAAAAAATAATTTTCTGGAGGCAAGAGGTTTGCACTTGAAGTCAAGGGGACTAGTTAACTGAATCTCTGACCTTTATCACATATTCTGATGTTCTGTTTCTCACCCGTCTTGTTAGTTGGGTGGGAATCCTTAATTTCTTCAGTTTAGTCATCTGCTGGAATTTACCCTTTGATCACAGTTGAAGGATTATTTCTCGTGAGTAATAACATATTTTAGGGTATCCCTTTCTCTTTTCCATATCACATCAGATCTAGCACCCTCGCTTTGAAGATGGAATTGATCTGAATTTACCCTTTAAAGTATTTGTGTTAATATGTTCTAAGTGTATACATCAAATTGATCTGAATTTAGATGATCCATTAATTATATGGATAAAAATCTGATCTGTCAATTTTCAAACCAAATCGATGGCCTCCATATAAACGTTCCAAGTCCATGGATTTGACCCTTTAGTGTCATGAGTAACTATAGTGAAACTGTAAATATTTTGTTTATATCCAATATTATTCTATGCATTTTACTTTTTCTCTGTATATTTATTCAGTTATCTCTGGGAGGAATGGAAGGAGAGGCAAAGGGGAACCGATGAAGCTATCGCCTCAAAATTTCTGAATCTGAGATTTATCCCGCTTGAGGTTCGCCAATAGCAGCCATATAAATTGTTCACTGCACGGTTTAATGGTTCACTAATAGCATATTCTTTCAACTGCTATTTTTGTATGATTCATTAACATAGTTCTTTTTTCTCTACAGCAGTTACCGCAGCAGCAGAATTTATATGACTGTGGCCTCTTTTTACTTCATTATCTAGAATCTTTTCTAGAGGCGCATCTTGAAAACTTCAGCCCGTTCATGATGAAGAAATCAGAAATACCAAATTTTGTAAGTAAAATGAAAAAAATATTCAGTTAATTGTTGGTATATATTTTGAATGCAGTGTAGCTTGTCGAGTTGTTATCTCAGGCCATGGGTTCATGCAACCAGGCCGCCAACAGACCTGTATAAATATTAGAGACGTGTAAGATAGTCCCAAAAGTGTTCCAGCCTTCCTGGACCTATTTGTAGGAGGGGCTCTGATCGTATCGTCATGCCCTACATTAATATTGATTGCATTTTCTATTTATTCAGCCATATTTGTCTCTTGTGATGACCACCATCTGTTTCAGTACTTCATCTTTCTGCGTTTTGTCTTCATAAACATTTGCAGCTTACAAGCAAATGGTTTCTGCCTGATGAGCCCTATATAAAGAGATCCGCAATCATGAGGTTGATCCATGGTCTTGTAAACAACCATCATTCTCGCAGTGAGCAGCATTGTCCCTCCATCAATCCGAAGTCTAACAAGGACAAAGAAAATGCTTTTGAGTTAATTGGAGCAGGAGTGAGTCCTTCAAAGAATGGCAGCAATCAGCACATGCCAATTTCCAGAGGTGGACTAGGAATAGAGATGGATCTATTGCAAGCTTCCTCTTTTGAGAGTATGCAGGGGCGTATGCATGGTTCAGGATTAGTTTTGAGGGAATTGTTTGATCCAGTGTCCTCAGAAACACTGTTACTGGATCAAGCTCTTGACAGAACATCATCTATTAGTGGGTGCAGGAATGGTCTGCCACCAATGGAGGTACGCAAACGTGCCTCCACATTGATAACTGTGAGGAGTCCAAAAGGGTTGTCCAATTTCAAATGCGGGGACTATATAATTTCCCAGCGTGTAGAAACAATATCTGAGGTCACCTAAGTATATGAGATCATAATAAGTTTGTTTGCACTTCATTGCAGGAAGAAGTGGAAGCTGACCTTCAATTTGTCCAAATATCCACTGAGCCTGGCTCCTGTACTTCTGGTGCAAACTGACCAGAACACTTTAATCTAATCAGAAGTTTATTCTAATAAAAGATTATCTCATGAGGAATATGAGAATTCTCTCTCATATCCAGCTAATCCAGCATGTAATTTGGTATCCAATGAAGGCGAAAATCCGATATTCAATCTAGATGATAATATGGATCACCCAAACCATGAATCAGCAGGGAATACAGAGAGCTCTAGAAAACCTGAAGCTACCTTCTTAGATAATCTCATGGACCTTCCCAACCATGAATCAGCAGGGAATACAGAGTTTGGCAAACTGTATGACCGGTTTAGATGATCACATGGACCATCCCAACCGTGAATCAGCAGGGAATACAGAGAGTCCTAGAAAACCTGAAGCGAGCGGTTTAGATGATCACATGGACCATCCCAACCGTGAATCAGCAGGGGATACGGAGATCTCTAGAAAACCGGAAGCTACCGGCTTAGATGATCTCATAAACCATCCCAGTCATGAATCAGCAGGGAGTACAGAGCGCTCTAGAAAACGTGAATGTCCTTCTGATATTACAGAGGGTAAGTCTGTTTCTTCGTGCCCTAGTTTAAGTCATCACCATGATAATGCAGATCATCCAATTCCCTTCCTGGATAAGCTACCGGAAGTCTCCCTTCAAAACAACGAAACTTGTGTGCAAGAGGATCTTCCTGCCACCAAAAAGTTGAGGCGCATGTTCCCTCTCAAGATGGATAACCCAGAGGCCACCTTGTCTGAGGATCTTCATTTGTAACAACCAAGCCCTCCCTCCATCACCACTCTTCAGTTGTATTGTGCCAGACTGCGTGATATCAATGAAAGGGCCTTTATCAGTTTTGACTTATTCAGTGTTATTCAGCACAATCATTAGAACTTAACATGGTAATTAGAACGAAAACTGGTTTCATTTGATCAGGTAAAGATGTTAAAAAATAATCTATATTGCAATATTGGTACTAAAATCTAATACGGCATATATGTGTGCTGACATTTATCTTATTTTAAATGAATTCCCCTCAATTTTACAAAAATGGACTATTGCAGGTCCAAATTGAAAAGTATAATTGATTCATGGGATAAAATAAACAGATAGAATCTCCAACACTTGATGTGCAGTAGTGATAACAGTATTATTGTATTGATTCAAATGGTAGATGATTAGAGCTCTAGGTAGGACAATTTTTGCCGCTGCCAAAACCGAGAGTACCTAAAGCCTGTCGTATATGGTACCATATGCTTCAAATTTGTGCCAATATAATGAGTTCTATGATGTGTTTGCTAATGCTCGACTAAGACTTTGTGTTTAGGTAGGGGTTGGAAAGCTTCTGAGCAACTTATCAAAGCAAGTTAGCCCAGCGTTCTTGAAGAATCTCCGATGCCCTGCTACACGGAATGGCCTGGAGTAGTATTTCCCCATCCACCACTTTCTCTGTTACAATTCCCAGCCTCACCAATGTCTTTCTTGCCTTCTCCATAGGCATTTTCACCTGCATAATTCTTAAAACCATCAACACAGGATTACAAATATTACGAACAAATATAACCGCAGTCGTTTCAGTTTCTTAAACTGTTGTTGCTCAGAAGCATCAATAAGAAAATGAACAGATCCAAACCCGCTCGCAACAGTTTTCTCGTAAAGTGTTCTGTTCACAAGAAGCTAACAGGCATAACATAGAACATTGATTAAAATGATTACACAATAAATCATTAATTATTTCGGAGAGATAGTTATCAGCTAAACTCACTTGATATCTATCCCAAGTTTGTTTGTATCCCAAGACCACACGACTCACATATATCACAAGTGCACTGATGCCAATCACATCAAGAACAACTGCAGACCTGTTAAGTCCCAAAGCGAAATCAATGGAGTTAGTTCCAATTGAGCAGTTTTCTTTTTTGAATGACGCTATCAGAAGTCATCATACTGGTGTAATATTTTCACATGATTTAGTTGGTAAGAAGCATGTGGAATATGAAGATAGATTCAATACATACGGTGATGATAAGTCCACAAATTTGTAGTTTATGATGTATGCCAAAAGTCCCAATATAGAGGCAGTGTCCAAACGTACCTACATGATATAGAATGTTAAACAAGAGGAGGAAGCTAAAAGTTCCAGCCAGTACCCTTTTAATATTCTATTAACTAAATAATTATAGAAATCAAAGCTACAGGATAGCAAAAACTGTTAACAATGATTAAGAAGTCATATTCCAGCCCAATGTTTACGAATATTCAATAAATTAACAGAAAAAGGTTGATAGTTTTAAGTTCCATCGGTATTTAGCAATGGTAAGGATGTGATTACATTAAACGCCTCAGACGTAATAAAATTCAAGAATCACTCTTTTAGTTACCAAATGAACATATCCACATCTTGCTAGTGCATGTTGCAAATGTTATCAACTCCAGTAAAAAAGTAATGAGCTTAGAGCTACTACAGTATAAACAATTACACTGTCAGAACGATAAGGAAAACTTAAGATTTCAGAGTTCTAACGCCAAGCAATGAGCAATAGAATACAACACATAACACACATTGCAACTCGGCTCTTCATATGTAGCTTTATGTACACCTAATAGGTCTAAAATTAAACTCATCTTACACATCCCAATTCTAATTGGCTGTAATAAGAGAGAAGAATACCGTGTCTAAGATACGAAAGGACAACTTCTTGTGAGGAAAAACTACCTGCAGACAACCATATCTAGTCAGGAAGTAAGAAGAACAAATGTGAATTGATGTAAGCAAAAAAGAAAAGAGACTTTTCTTGCTAGCCTTGCAGTTCTGGAGAATGTACAGGTAAATCTGGAATAGGAATTTTCTCATAGATCTTCAACTGCAAGGGAGGATCTGAAACTCCTTGCTGGGTATCGTTCTCATCCACCTCTTTAGTATATAACAAAATTAATTCTTGAAAGGCAGGCTCCTGAACATAGATATTAGTTATATCAAATAAATAATTTTAGTTACTTTTATACATAGTTTATAGAAATTTATTTTACAAAGATAGACAGTCAGGGATGTAACGAGATCTAGGAGCATACAAAAAAAGACAACTTTGCACAACTTCCTTGACTAGGCTAAATCTCTTCACTCTAGAGTCCAAGGATAAATATATGATAGACCTATTGGTCCGATTCTCTTATTTAAGAAGCACACTCGAACAACAGTATTATATTTTCTATAAAAAGTACTTGAACTACAATATTACATTTTCTGTAGAAAATACTCAGCATATCACATACTCCTATCTTTTGAAGCCACAGATGTACAAAGTGAATAATATGTTTGAGATACCTGGAGAACTGACTTTGAAAAAAGAACTCCGATACCAGTTTTCAACATCTTCCAGAAATTATTTCCACAATATTTCCTCGAAGCTGGAGTCCATAAATCACTAAGTGCTATCCTTGGCAAAAAGATTGGCCTGTATCAGAAGTTATATGTTGGATCATTCAGTCAGTCAATCATAGGGTCATCCAACATGGTATAATAAGATGATGTAAACAGAGTATGTTTGATAGCGCATAATTATTGCCACTTACAATTACTAGATATGTAATATAAATTCTTGAAGTAATATACCTAAGAATTAAAATGAAATATATATATGTATAATGCCATTAATGATCATATGTTACATTTCCAATCAACATGATAGAAATTACATGTTTTTTTCTGGTTTGGTTGAGTGCTACATCTACTGTCCCTTTAAAGTTTCAAATGGTATAAAAACTTTGGCATTTCATTTTTCATTCCTAAGTGTACAGAATTACCTATGACCATCCTTATCCATTTGCTACTTGTCTCCCCATGTAGCATAGGCATGGCAGTTTTTATTCCAAGTTTAACTTTTTAGGCCAATCAGTCGAAAAATAAAAGCATGCATCTTTTTTTGGGTGAACAAGTAAGAGTTTGCAACTGACTCAAGGCTGATAATGAAACAACCTTAGATATAGTTCAGAATTGATGGTATTAGAGTCTAGCTCAAGAGTTTGCTTTGGTGTTGATGGTAAAAGTCCAATCCATGCAAGCAACTTCCTAAATAACCTGCCACGGGGCCCTGCTGATGATAGAATTCCTTCATAACGGTTGACAGCCCTTTCTGCTGCATGCCAAATAGGCAGATCACTCCGACACACACGATCATCAGCGATCATGTTATCATCTAAATCTTCATCACTAAAATCCGATTGTTGGAAAAAGGGCAAGTCATTGAGCCAAAGCTTTAAGCTAGACCGGATTTGCTCATCGCTTTCTTCAGTAGTCTTGAGAGCCTGTTTCAAAGAGATTTCATGGACTCTGTATCGTGAACTTGGAAGATGTGTAAAGACAGCCCTAACCTTTGAAAAAATGTACCCAATCATTACAGATATTTGAAGAGAATTAGAAGGTGAGTAGGTCTAGAAACCTAGTAAGTTTCTTTAGAAGATTTATTTAACTATTGCTGGACTGGAGCATGATTCATAAAAGAGATGTTGTCATTGGTGTGGATTAATATTTGTCCTTCATTTCTCAAGTCTTAACTTTGTATTGGAAGAAAAAAAACGTCTCGACTAAATAATCAGTCGAGATGAACTGATAAACATGATTACTTCCAAAAATTTAAGTAGCCACCACATACAAAATTCTTCAGCCATAGAAGTAGTTACTCAACAGAATTTTAATTGAGCATTAAGGTATGGACTCAATTACCTTGATAAGAAAGAAACCAGCTTTCTCCAGTGGTTTGCCTATGAAAAAGAAAATTCTTTGGACCAGCTTAGACTGCAGATAATCCAGCTTTTCAACTATCATTAGGCCTTTCTGCTTCTCGGTTGCATAGCCCCGCCTGCATGTCAAAATGTGGTTGTCATGAAGAGAAAATTCACCTGCCAACATTTGGCATCAATGATAATTGGAAGCAGATAAGTTGTGCACTGAAAGGGATGGTAAATAGAGAAATAAACAGGAATCCTGTTTCATATTAGTCGATGCCTATTTATTCTTTCAAGGAGTATATAAGTAGAATCCAGATGATTTTGATGCTAGGAAAGAAAAAGAGATGCATAAATTTCATTACCTGAATATTATTGCCTTCGAATCAGAAGCTTTCTTCCAGTCAACATATATAGGCAAGGTGAGAAGGTAATCAGTATTTAAAGCAGAGGTCAACAACAGGTCTCTGGCTGATAACTGTTCAAACTCAGCATTATTGAGTAATTGAATGAGTGCATGTTGGAAACGGATGGCAGCATCACTGCAACATATTGAACAAGAAATCACGAGAATAATTAGGGATAAACTTGTGTGTTAACATGTGCACACATCTTCCCAAGAAGAAAAGGATGAAGGAGATATGTGTGTCGTACCTGGACTCTTTGACAGTACTCCCATTTCCTTTCTTTTGAGATGAATTTAGAGATCTTGGATCCAGGTTGAAATCAAATGGAACTAATCTCTCAAAATCAAATTGTTCTTCCGAAAATATCTCCAAGCTCCCATTGTTGATAGACTTTTCCATGACAGCATCATGTATCTTTTCATTTAACTCTGCCTTCCTCCCTTGTGTTGATGAATTCTCACCATTTATGCGCTTACTTTCCGTGGGCTGCGTTAAATCAAAATAAGCACGAATCTCCTCCAAAACACCTTTGTGTTCAGCATGAAGAATTGAATCAAGACATCTACATATGGACAAGTAAGCCTATTCAGCTGAAGTTTTGTCAATCCAAGTATAAGTGTCTACAATATATTCATAAAAAGCAAAGAACAATGTCATAATGACATCTATACTTATTACGTCGATGGCTCATATGATAATCCAACACAAGCCATCTATCCTTGCATAAAGCTCTACTCTGACTTGATGAAATGTAACTTTTTAACTATTAATGTAATTCAGACAGACAGGTAGTGATATGCATTCTGTTTGGCCTTAACCTCTCAATGCTTATCAATGCTGCAAAAAATTGTCAACCACTCTTCATTTCCCATTGTTAAGTCGGCCTGGTGTCATTTAAAATCCAGCACCTCCAGAAATGAGAAGTTCAACTACAACATCTTCGTCACACATAGATAAATCTAAACAGATCATCATTACAAAGTCAACATCCTCAACTAATCTCGAACGCCACTGGTCTGGAAGTTCCCTTTCAAGCAAATGAGGCATACTAATAAACAAGGTGAAAATGAACAATGGAGTGATTGAGCATGTTGAAGTTTGATCGATTGAGCTTACGCTGATAAATGGAGGAAGTGATGAATCTCTTGTTTGGAGTGAGCACCAAACATGTTGGAAACAATAGCATCAATCAGTTGTGACTTAGAAACTGGAATATGTTTTAGTCTTGGAACTTCAATACCAGAAATTCTCTCCCCCTCTTCCTCTTCCTCTTGTTGTTGTTTATACCCATTTTTACAAACAACAGAGTCAGCTGTAGGAATGATAGGAACCGAAAAGGGTCCGGCCTTTTCCACTGCTAAACGACGACCAAGATTAGCAGTAGAATATGATGATAAAGATGAAGTAGTAACATGACTGGGAATTTGTAAACAAGTAATCATTTTAAGTGATACTACTACATGGATTTTTATCAACAAAGTGTTCATGTACTTGCAGACCAACAGGATCACCATTCACAGCCACTCAAACTGTTTTTCTAAATTCATCACTTCTGGACCTATGTTGTGACTTCGTTATTTTAGTTAATTATTTTTGTCAAATGAATTTGTTAATTATTTTTTAGTAAATCAAATTTATTTAATTTCAAAATATTTTCTTTTTGCTTAGTTCAATTTTGTGATTCTAATTTTGATTAGTATAATTATAATAGATTTCATATATATATATATATATATATATATATATATATATATATATCTCTTAGTAACAATAATTCCACGATATATTTATGTATGAGTGTAATGTTATATTATAGGAAAAAGTATTAACATTTTAATTATAATAAGGAAAAATATTTGGAATTCAAATTTTTTACAAAATAAACAATTAAAAATACGTGGAGTGTAAATGTATTCATGCTTTTATTGATCTTGTTATTTTTAATAACGTATCGCATTATGATCTTTTATCGTTGTTCTTGATATTTTGTGTTTGTGTTATATTTTATCTTTATTGTTGGATACTCGGCTTTTTTGCATTCTAAATCCTTTTCTATATTTTAGTTTGAACATCTTGTGATATTTAGGTCTTGAGAATCGTATTGTCTTTCTTGGAGCATATTGTCATTATAGAAATAAATTGTATACTCTATAAATAAGATTACTTTCGAGTTGTTGGTATTTATTTATCTAATTTATTACACAAGTTTGATGATGTGGTTAATTGGTAAATGACTACGCTTGTGTTTAAGTTTGGCATCCTTCTTGCTCGATTGTACATATTATATCACTTGATTTCTAATATATATTGTTGTTGATGTAAATCTTGATGATATAATTAATGCTTTAGGTAACCTATAGTTGAAGACAATATGGATAAATAATTAACTCAAATTATTTATTTGTTTGTGTCGGATAAAAATAAATAAAATTATATAGGCATAATATGAAATGTTGTAAATATGTTTGTAAATCAAAAATACGATTAAGGTTTAACAAACATAACCATGTAAAACCTTGTTTGTTATAATATAGATGATATAATATGCTTAATAAATATGTAATTTATGTAGTTAATTTTCGTTTTTGGATGTGCATTAGAAATAAGGAAGTATGTTTAGTAAAGGAAAATATTCTTACACAAATTTTAAATTTACTATTTTAAAATTCTCTTATGATAACAATAAGTATATAAAGTTTTTATAGGATTAAAAAGATTTTTGAAGTTCATTATTTTATATGTTATAATTGTAAATGTCTATATATATTTATTAAATTTTATTAGATATTGGAAAAATAATTTTGTATATAGATTTGTCGATTATCTAAGCAATCAGCATTATCGCTTCTAACATTCTAGACTACGTTGAAAAAGTTCATTTATCGTGATTCTATAGTTAATTTATCAATTTCTTTATATTTTTTAAGTAATTTTCTAACTAATTCATTTCATTTGTTTTCGATGTAATGTGACAAAATTTATTCAAATTAATTATTTTCGAACAACCATTATTCAAGACACGATAGCTATCATTAGTTGCGTTATATAGTTGAAATAACAATATGTCTATATGAATGGATTATGGATTAAGAAACACACATAATCTATAAAAGTATACTAAATTGTAAAATGCACACACGCGCCTGGCCTTGCTTGCCTGTGCGCTATATATATATATATATATATATATATATATATATATATATATATATATATATATATATATATATATATATATATATATATACGTGATTCCGAGAATCAAGGGTGCGATAATCAAAAGTTATAATAGATATGCGAGATATAGAAAGCAGATGTAAAATCAAAAGTTAGATAGATAGATATGCGGAGATATAGAAAAAAAATGTAAAATAAAATATTTAAACAAAACATCTTAGCAAAATAAAAAAAATATGTGACAAATAAATATTGATGTTTAGAAACTTACAATATTATTGAGATTCGAGGAGTGGAATTTGGATCTGATATTTGAGAATGATATATATATATATATATATATAAGTATCAAAAGAAACAGTAAATAATTAATTAATTGAGAATTTTTATGTTCTCGTCAAGATATGATATGAATTTAATGCTTTTGCTGTTAAACTCAAACAAGACCGTCAATCTGAGTTTTGTATCGTATGAATGAATGTCAATTTTATTTGATTTCAAGTTACATATCGTAGGCACAATATCCAACGATATCGTGAATCCGTTTTTACAATCAAATAAGCAACATATCAAATTAAACATATATTTAGTAAAAATAATATAATTTAGAAAATAATCAATTAAAAATTGTCTTTAATAATGAATATGTGGTGCACTTTTTCTTTCTGTATGCAAACCGTTGTCCATAATTCTTCTTAATCTAGAATTTATTTATATGTGTGTGTATATCTTAAAAGATGTAAGAGGGTAGGAAATATAATATAAAACTTATTTTTATATAACGTGTTTAAAAAATAGATGGTGCAACTCACCAAACTTCTAAGCGACTTTCAGAATGCGTTGTGTAATTTTAATGGTAAAATTATCGAGTAAGTAAGGATTCTTTGTAACTAGAGAGGTGGAAGAAATAAATGAAATAATGACTTATGTTAAACTCTGATAAATGAAATAGTGTGAGAGTTTTGTAACTTCCAAAGAGTTTTTGCTTATGAATTAAAAGATTTTATTAAAGTTATTATTAGTATGAATTAAAATTTATGAAATGGTCATCTTTTAATTATTTAAATCTTATTATTCAATAACTGTAATTAGTTCTATAAGGGGAATATTGTCTTAACAAAATAAACTTGTCTTTGAGTAGTTATTCGAATTAAGTCGCATGAATTCGATTGTGGTTTTCAAATTACTTATATATTGGATAACTAATACAATCATTATCTTCCATTCTCTTATTTTGGAATCGAAAGGCAAAATAAATAGAATTTATGAATGCGTGCACATGTTTATTTCACCCTCAATTTATGTTTTTTAACATCTGATTATCATAATAATAAAAGATAATAATAACATGGAAAATAATGCAAAGTGAAGAACCATTATTAATTGCGATTAATTCATAATACATGTGGTAACTCCATTTTAACACAAGTCTTGTAAAATAATTATACAAATCTAAATATAATGGTTTTAATTATGATAATTTATGAGAATCAGGAAACAAAGCGAAATGGAAAATGATCGTGCACCCAATAACTATTCATTAATCCAAGAATGTTACGGATAGTGACGATTTCAACAATATAAAATGCAACTTTTCATCATGCTAAATATAATAAGGATGTTAACTTTACATTGGTTGTATAATATTAATTTAACCAATTGTGTCATGCAAATTCGTAAGTTAAATAGTGATGGATAATTATTATCCATAATTAAAATTTATTTGGAAGGACAAAAATAGTCTTCACAAAAAATGGAAGAAAGCAGCAAGCGCGTCTACGCTTTTATAAGTATATATAGATATAAATATAGATATAGATATATTGTGATAATTTCTGAAAATGCATCTCATATATTATCACTATTAAAAAATCAAATATAATAAGACCTAATCATAATCTCAAAATAATAGAGTAACAATCTCAAATATATTATGACATTAATAATTAGCACGTATATGATCTATGATTGTTGACAGTTACTATCTAAGATTCGTGAAATCATAATTTTAATAAATCCTTGATGGAAATAAACGAAAGTAAATCGATGGATGGTAATATGAGATGTTGTATATACATAACTTTTCTACTTTTAGGGCGTCCATAGGAATATGAGTAATTATTTTGTTGAATTTGATCGTGATACATTGGTTCCACTAATCATCGTATCCCAAACAGTATTTAACTTATTGCACCTTGAGATAAAAAACAAGATAAAACTTGTAAAAATTATGAACGTTCATGATTTGGTATGCATTACGGCATATATGTTCAAAACTTCAAAACTTAGTTTTTATTTATTACAAATAGTTCATCTAATCTAAATTAATTTATGTTTACCTTTTTTAACTTTTTAACATTGGATATTTGTTTATATCCTAGAAATTCCAGGTTTGAGGATGGAGTAAGTTTTAATTACCATGCACGATGAATAATAAACAATTTATTGATGGCAAAGAGCTTAAGGAGTTATCAAAGCAACTTTTGCTTCAATTTCCCCAGAGAACAATAGGACCCTACTATAAGGAACAAAATAACAAGGCTACCTATTCCGCTATGCTATATCATTAGCACCTGAATATTTCCCGGGCTTCCGAGGATAACTACATGACCCTGGAATAAGAAAGGCGAAGGCATTATCTGAATCTTGGAACGGAGGCTCGGGAAATTCAGGGAAACCATCTAGGCTATTTGAGTCGAAGTTCAAAGGCGAAAAGTAACTTGTTGGATCACATAAACTGCCCTTCACATCCACTACTGCACTCTGGAAATCGTTCTCATTTGAAATACATTTGCTCGACCTCGTTAGTTGCATTAGTGCTTTGGCCTGGATCAGATGTTACAGCAGATATTTTTATTTCTTCGTGTGGAATTGCTGGTGTATGACCTTGAAAAAGAGAGAGATGCCCAAACAGCTTATCTTTCCTAGAGAATGTTGTTCCACAAGAACAAAGCCATTCATCTCTACCACAATGTTTTTCATGTGTCTTGAGATCTGCAATGACGGAGAATTTCTTTGTATTGCAGCGACTGCAAGTATAGCTTTTTTCACAATGAGTCCGCTTGTAGTGGTTTTTCACCATTAGATTAGTAAAGCCATTATCATCACAGGATTAGTAAGATTGGTGGAGGATGCAAATATGGAAGAAAATGAGGAAAAGGATGTAATTGATGTGAAGGTCAATATATATATGATGGAATCTGAGATTAAAAAAGATGAGCATTAAGTACTTTAGCTCAACTGTTATACACTTAGAAAATACTGCAGAATCTCCCTGAACTAGTTACCAATCAAAACTTGCTTTATACCTTTGACATTATTATTACACAATCAAACAGCCTCATTCCTTCCAAATCTTTTTCCCTGCACGCTTTCATCTCGTTGTTTCATTTCCCTCCTACAAGATTTAACCAATTTTCTATATCTAGTCACAATTTTTTTCCTCTCAATCTTGAATTGTTAACGGCCTTGACCTCTTTTATCCCATACAAGTCTTTCTTCTTTTGTCAATCTCCCCCTTGATCTTTTTTATTTCTTGTCGAGCGATTTATTTTCTCTCGCCGATTTTATGCAAACATTCTCTTTTTTCATAAATATTATTCACTTTTTTATCTGCCCCATGACGGCCTTGCGTTAATTACTTGATAGCTTTTATCTTATAGCGACATTGATAAAGAGATCACCAGCCATTACAATCTCCCATTTTCTGCGGCCGCCATATTACGTCCAAATAATGCTTTGTTGTTTATAAAATCAAATCTCCACTTATCCTCTTCCCGAATTTGGTATTATGGCTTGTGAATATCATCATTTTTATCCTAAATATCATCAAAATATTTATAATCCTCCTCCTAATAAATCCCTTAACACAACCTTCATACACCAAATGCTTCCTCAGTAAAAGACTAATAAACATAAATCTTATTACAAGCATACCCGACCGCTTATTCGAACATAAACCCCCCTCGATGTCAAATTCACTTTGACTCCCGCGCGGCCAGCCGGTGAAAGAGGTTTAATCGTTCAAATGGACAATGTGCGATCTGAAAGCAGAACTCAACTACCGAGAACCACTGCATTGGCTTTCATCGGAGATCTGAGTGCTTGGCGGTTGAGAGAGTTCAAAATTTATGTGGGCCGGTTGTTGAGATTCAACTTCGAGGTGGTAAATGTGAAAGAAGAGGATCGCCTGCGGCACCCCGACCGCAGTGAAGAGAATCTTGATTATGTGATACTTCGGTCCCCGCCGACATCGCTGGGGCCCTCGCATCTGGCGATTGACCCCGAATCTCGTCTTCGGAACTTTGAAATCACTCTGCGTCAACCTGCAGGTGGAAACCATTCTGCGTACCGTGAGAGTGCTACGGAAAGTAATGTCGGTAGCATGGGAAGAGTTCTTCGGAGAAGTTTTAGTTTTGAATTTTGGTATGCGCCTCTATTGCTTGATACGATACGTTAAGTCGAGGAATTAGAGTCCCTGCTGCGCCGTTGATATAGATAGGTACTACATCATGGCGTTGGAGAATACTATTGTCGGGATTACTTGATTTGAAAATATTTTTAGTGCTTGTTATCATTGTGAAAGAATAGGACAACTTTCGATCATACATTGTCGACAGCGATCTTTGAGAAGGTGCAGTTAGCTAGTGAGACGAATCCATGACAATAATCGGGACTTAATCTATGATCGAAGGGGGCAACATGTGGCTTCATTGACTGCGGCACTCGCTCACATGATCCAGAATTCGGGCTTTCTAACAGAAGAATTCGAGCAACCGTTTATGTTTTGACCCGCGAAGAAGAAGAGGAGGACAATTTGTGGAACAAGACAACAGAACCAATCGGTAGTAATCTCCCGTCCCTTTAGTGAGACCACCCAACTAAAACCAAAGACTCGCTTTCGCCTCCGGTAACTCAAATCAAGTCGTCATACGATCACATCGCCCCAACCAGGCTACTTGAACCACAGCGATCTCGATCTCAAAACAACAATATCCAAAGAAACCAACTTGACTCGTTCCTGACGTGCGCTGACGCTAGAAAACCCGTAAGCCCGATTCGTTTCAACTTTACCTCCTGATGACCATGAGCCCTACATGAAATCCTTATAGACAAATGCAAACTGACCACAAAATCCCCCGCCGACGACAATCGAACTTCAACCTGAATTCTTCATAAACCCGGTATCGTGGACTCCTCGGATGAGCACCCGCATTCTCGGCTCCAACCTGACCTCACAGAAGCAGAGATCTTTAATTGAACATGATCCTTTCCCTACCTCCAATGAAATCAATCTTCCAAATGATGTGATCAGAGTCAGATTCTATGAGGATTGGATCCGAATGAAGAACTCCTTGAGAACCAATAGACGAGAGTCCGGGGACTCTTGGGAACTCTATCCCAGAAAATATTCTCAGCGAGTTGGCTAAAGTGACAATGGCAGGTGACTACATTAGTGGTCTTGGCTTATTCAACTTTTCATCTAGCGGCTCGGTATTTCGACTCGATCTCGGATGAGGCGGTCCAATACCGGTTTAGCCGGACTATGATGCTAATGTGTTGCCTCGAAGAACTTATGATGCAAAAAATGTTCGGTTGATTGGGTTGAAACACGAGAGGATACATGCGTAGTGAGCGATTGCATATTATTCGAAATTAATGTGCATCATTGAAGAATATTTCAAGTGTAATGTTCCCAGATTATAAGAAGAGAGAATCTACGGTCAAAGTGATGTATTATTTTCCAACATACCTAGACTTCAGTATATGTATCGAATGTAGATTATCTTGAAAAGAAAATTAACATGATATTTCGTTGAAAAGGTCTATTATGACTAGATGGCGAAGACATATACGATGTTTCTTAAATGCAGCTATCATTTAAAATATCTTGTATAATTTATCTTTTGTTCACATTTGAAATTTGGTGTAGTGCCTAACTTGAATCAAGCAAATTATTAGCATAATGACCAACTTTTTCCACATTTATGACAAGCGATATTACGTTTATGCTTTAACATGATCGTCAGCCATTATCTCACATTCTTATGGCGATACATTTTACATGAAAATAATTTTTTAACCACAAATCTCTTCTGTATCATCATTTGTATTAACTTTATGATTAGCATTACTGTATCCTTTGTGAAGGATTGCTTATTCAAGCGTTCCTGAGAATGCATATAATTGCTTTTTTTTTAAATGGGTGTTTTACGTAATTGTTTATTTAATCTTAATTAAATTCACATGCATTAAGCTAAGCGACACCAGGGAACCTATTAATTTACCATAAGTAAAATTATCATAAGGGATAGCAAATAAATTCTCCTCTTATGCTTTTCTTATACTCGCCAAAAGATAGAGGTAAGCCATCAATAAATTTAGATTTCAATCGAGACTATTACTCTACAGGAGTTCAGCTAACTACGACTAAGAAAAGTATCCTTATACCATTTAAAATTTGCTTAAAGAGTCTTACACTTTAGGATTGAAGAAGAGTGCGGATATTCTATTTATCATCCCCGAATATCTTCACAGCAAAATGCTCGATTATATTAATTGCCAACATATAAACGGCATTTTCTATATTTTAGCCATTTTCAACTTTAGGATGTCCTTATTATGCGTTTGTGTGCAGTGTTAAATAATTATCCATACATCCTTTTCAATTGATCGATAAACCACTGCTATTATCATATTTGCAATATTTTCACCGGAATTATTATTCTGTTACAAATAATTGATACATAAGCATCCCAATAATACGTGATTATAAATTTGCTTATCAAGTAAAATTATCAATATTCCATTCATAATATTTTTGCAGCTGAAAATTTATTACTCATAATATATTCTTGTTAACCCCGTTTAAAATATCAATAGGCGAAGATACTACTATAATAATAATATCCTTTGGGTTGGCTTATCGATCCATGCTTCCATTTCTCCATTAATTTTATTAATTTGATCATCTTTCCTTAGATAATTTATCTAAGTATTTATACTTAATTTTTTGAATTTTTCATCAAGTAATTTCTAGATCAGTTATTGATTTTAATTTAAAATCTTTAACTACCAGGGAGGGTTGAATATTTGGAAGAATACTCTGAAGTTTTCTTAATACTGTACAAACTTGTTTTCCTTTATCATGGCTTGAACTTTTCTATTATTTTAGTAATATTATCAATTTTTTATTTAAAGAAATTCTTTCTCCTAATCGTGTAAATAAATTGGTATAATTGTTTTGTTGATCAACGTATTGCTCATTTCATGGTAGTTTGTAAAGTTTCTTTTGAATTTTTTGCATAACGAGAGTGTCAGTGATTATCCTTTACAATCTAAATTCTTTTAGGGGATATATATCTTTATAAATTTGTCCATTTAATAATTTATAATTTCTTTCAATAACTAAAATATAATTTCTAACATGTGTTAAAATGAACCATGGAACAAAATATAAAATTTCATTATTTTACGCACGATTTATAGCTCATCTGGAAGAGTTTGTTTTCTTAACTTTTATTAAAATTATTAAAAAACCATTTTCTAAAAGATTCCCATCTAGGTAAAAGAAATTCTTTTTTAATGAGTTGTCTGGCTTGAGAACCAGTACTAAAATCTATAGTGGTCGTATAATCCATAATTTATCTAGGGGGAAAACTTATTTCAGACATACTGTCTGCGAATCTGATATTATTACTATTATCTCTGACAATATTGTCTTTCCCAATTTGTAAACAATCCCGACCCTATGTCGTTAAGCCCAGTTATTGATTCTCTATCGTCGGGAAGATTAGAAGTAGAACTTACAGGAAATTCAATTTTATATGTCTGATAGTGAGATATAAGGCACTTGTTTGACCGCAGATCATTTAGCATATTAGAAATATTATTAACTTTCAAATTTAAGACTTACGGATCAATACGTAGTTTAATGGCATTTATTAATTTGTTTGGATTTACGGTTGGTGGAACGACCTTTTCGATAACTAATTTTAAAGGAATTCTGTTCTTACATAACAATAAGGTCTTTAATTGAAGTAATACTACTAGATTTACTAAAATTAGTTTCAATTAATATGGTTTCGTTTTAGGTTTTGCTCAATTTATCTCTGGTAAAGAGGATTTAAAGTAACCAAGGTTTATAATAAATCCTATAACATATACATCTTACCTCGATTCCCAGTACATATAACTATATCCATGAGTTTTCCACGTTTAATGTTACCGTATCTAATAAATTTACATCAGATAAAGATAATAGTAGATTTGGATAAATAGCAAAATAAACTGGTCCATGAGATAGACTTGATTGGATAATTCATAAGTGATTCTTCCAATTTAAATTTCTTCCGTCTGCCCAAAGGCTGTATAAAGAACTTACGGTAATCCTTGAGAGTTAAAAGGTTTAAACTGAGGTGGATAAGTCGATATGTAAAAATCTATAATTGTTTCTAAAAGGTGTAATATCTTTTCGCTTAAAAAGATTTATTTTCATTTCTTCATCATTAAGGGAAATTTGATTCTTGATGGTTTAACAATATGTTTTAAGCAGAAACTACCAAGCTGGTATATAACTTTAGGTTCGATCTTGAGATTGTCCGTTTATTTAATAAATCACAGATTATTAGGTAAATCATTGACATTAAGGCGTTTTAACGGTATTTTTAGCTTCTTAATAAATTCATCGAAGATTTAGAAAAAGATAGAAATGTTAAAATTATATCATAGCAGTGATTATAATGATTCCCCTAGAATACGTCACAAATACGTAATCGTTTATAAGTTAGTTTATTGTATTAATGAATAAGTTATGAGCCAGAATCTACATATTATGAAGTAGGATTTAATTTAACAAAAAAAAAAAGTAAGGATAATAGGCTATCCCCAGATCGCATCTTTATTTATTCATTCTTGACAAACTACTTCAGCGTGTATGGACTAGACACTTTCAGAGAATCGAGAAAAGTAAGGAATGGAGCCCAATAAATGAAGAAGCTTTGCGAGTTATTTTGGTTTCAATCGATGTTGATTGTTTTGTTAACTTGTTTGATATTATTATTTGTTGTTTCAATTCTAATAGTTCAAACAATATTATTAAAGTCAAAATTAATATTTTGAATCGTGATATTGTATAAACCCAAAAGTGTCGTATTTGTGTACGAAGCCCTTTTATTATTTGAGTAGATGGTTTTTGGGCCCTTCTCACATATGTTTATTTTGTGGCAGATTATTAATTATCGGATGAGTGATGAAGCGGTTTGTGTATATCAATGATGATTCATTATCGGCCGAGGTTTTGAGCGATAATCGGATATCCAATACTAAGTATAATGTATGGAATTTTGTGCCCAAGAATTTGTGGGAGCAATTTAGGTAATAGGAGGATATTTGGGATGTGAAATACATGATTAGGTAGTTGGTAATAGTTTGGTTTGGTTTGCAGGCGTTTTATGAACCAGTATTTCCTGCTGATCGCATGCCTTCAACTATGGTCACTGATTACGCCGGTGAATCCTGCAAGCACGTGGGGTCCCCTCATATTTATATTCGCAGTTTCAGCAACGAAGGAGGCGTGGGATGATTACTACAGATATCTATCGGACAAGAAGGCTAATGAGAAACAAGTGTGGGTGGTGAAGCAGGGCGTGAGGAAACATGTAGGACAAAGTCTCAATTCTCTATTCTCTATTCTCTATTCTCAATTCTCAATTCCCTGCAGATTGAATCGCAAGACATTAGAGTTGGGACTATCGTGTGGATCCGTGAAAATGATGAAGTCCCGTGCGATCTTGTGTTGATTGGTGCATCGGATCCTCAAGGCCTTTGCTATGTGGAGGTCACTTTCACACGCTCTCTTCATTTTCATTTCAAATATGGACTCTCACTTTCTGCCTCCTTTTTCAGACATCTGCACTTGATGGCGAGACTGATCTTAAAACAAGGGTGCTGCCTCCTGCTTGCATGGGAATAGATTCACACTTGTTGCACAAAATCAAGGCATCATTTTGCTCTTTAATTACCAAAACTATGACTACTCAACTTCCTAAATTGTCTATGCTTTGTGTTTCCCTTTTCCAGGGTGTTATCGAATGTCCCAGTCCAGATAAAGATATAAGGCGATTTGATGCTAACATGAGATTATTTCCTCCATTTCTCGATAATGATGTGTGCCCTTTAACCATCAAGAATACAGTTCTCCAATCATGCTACTTGAGAAATACTGAGTGGGCTTGTGGAGTCGCTGTTTATACTGGTAAGTAGGAACCCTTACTACCACATTTCTGCAGATAAAGATATAAGCATTCCAATATGAAAGATGTGCTTCTGTGTACTATATGTCATGGGAATATGGATTTGCAAGTTTGAAAGACTGCCAAGCCCAGTTATACTAGATATTATGTGAAGGGTTGTCACTGAAACTCGTGTTAAGACGAGTGACCTTGTTATTTATTTAATTTTTTTGGGGGGAGGGGATGGGAAGTGTTCAAATGACTCCCGTTAAATGGTTTCCATGTCAAGAAAAATTGTTGAAATGCGTAAGGAAGGAGTACGTATATTTGCTCATTATAATTTTATTTAGATTCTTGTCTAAGTTTTTCCCCATTAAGTCTTTTTATAAGTTTTTTTTTTTGGTATCTTACAATTTTAGGCAATGAAACAAAGCTGGGTATGAGTCGGGGCCTACCTGAACCAAAGCTTACAGCAGTTGATGCAATGATTGACAAATTGACTGGAGCAATATTTATATTCCAGATAGTGGTTGTTATTGTTCTAGGAATTTCCGGGAATGTCTGGAAGGATACTGAGGCAATGAAGGTATGCTCCCTGCTCCTATGACTTTCTTACACTTGTATTAAGACGTGGAGCTGCAATCAACAAATTTTACATGGGATCTTGGGCTTAAAAATAACTTTCAACCTTATCCGATGAGAAAGGATGAAGATTAGACTATTTGCACAATTATAAAATTGCCAGTTATTGTCAAGTCCAATGGTGTGATAAGATATCAAAATGATAGTCATGCATATACACATGTTCTAATACCATCTTCCAATTGGTTTTTGTTCTTAGTGTCTATAGTTTAGTTATCTCAATTAGTTTAAAGCTGCAAACCTAGTATTGTTGTTTGAAAAGCTGTGCTATGTTTTGTTTGAAACACTTCAACTAGCTTCTGGAAGATCATAAAAACTACCAACAATTTTTACTGTTTAAAATGATCAACTTTGGGATCATTGTTCCTTAGACTATTTGGCCTTTTCAATTTCAAATCCAGCCTAATCTTTCCTTTTCATCCTTACTGGACCCTATATATGTATATTGACAGCACAAGGCTCTTTGTATTTTGTATCTTTTTTGAGTTCCCAGTTTTTGTCAAGAGTTTATCATTTCTCTTGCAGCAATGGTATGTTCGCTACCCAAAGGAAGGTCCATGGTATGAATTGCTGGTCATCCCTCTACGCTTTGAGCTTCTCTGTTCTATCATGATTCCCATATCTATCAAGGTAAGGATTAGAACCCAACTGTTTCTGATAAGTTCCTCTTTCTGCTTTGCACGTTTATATTTGGATGTGATTTCTCGATTAACGTTAATTGTTTTTGAAATGTAGTGAGATGTTATATGAAAATACATCCAGCTAACACCTATATTGCTATTAATTTGATTATGTTGTACAACTAATTTAGGTAGTTTGATAGTTTCCCTAAGTAATTAGTTCAACATAATCAATTAATAAAAGTAAAAACATTTGGTTAAGAAAGATAACTGTTTTGGTGTTAGACTGTGAGCTTTTAGTTTCACATATTGATATTTTATTTGGATAAGGATGTCAAGTATTGCATCCATTTTTCCCTTAGTTTGTCTCTGTCTTGTTCGGACTAGATTGTCAATTCCTCTGTATATTCATTTTAGAAGTTAATACTTTTGTATCATGTCAACAAGAAAAGAGAACTTCGTTTCTGCTGAATTCTGAAGTTTTTCACTTGTAAAAACATAGTACTTGCTAATAACAATACCGATTGGAACCAAACATTGGAGTTGTATGTTTAGGAACTATAACTGGCAACTCTGCAATTTGAATTATTTATTTTGTTGAATGCTTGTAATTTCCTTCATTTTTTACATTTTACTGCATCAAAATTAATTATTAATCTACCGCAGGTATCACTAGATCTTGTGAAAAGCTTGTATGCTAAGTTTATAGACTGGGATGATCAAATGGTTGACCCGATAACCGGGACTCGATCTCTTGCAACCAAGTAAGAACAACAAAGTTCACCTCCAAATTTCAGATGCTGACATCAATTGTTAATTTTTTATTTATAAGATCTGTTTGTGTATGTCAGCACAGCAATTAGTGAGGACTTGGGCCAAGTCGAGTATATAATGACTGATAAAACAGGAACACTTACTGAGAACAAAATGGTTTTCAGAAGGTGTTGTATTGGCGGAACTTTCTACGGAAATGATAATGGCGATGCTGTGAAAGGTGAGGATGCTATTATGTGTGTAGGTCACCTGTCTCAGTATTCATTGTTTGAGATAATCTGAAGGTTATTTTTTTAATGTAAAAATAGTGTGGTATGTGGGTCGTGGTCTTGATTCTGACAGATTGCCACTTGACATAAGGTGGACCTTGATGGTGTGACTGTTGGATCTTTTTACAATTTTACTAAAAACATAAAAGTGAAAGAATGAGGAAATCTGACTCAAGTTTAACACTGTGTAAGACTGTAAGCAAATTGCATGTTGGACATAGTTTTTTCTATTTGGGTCACTGTACTGTTTATCACCAAAAAAAATTAAAATGGCGTGATAAAGCAATATGTGACTTAATGGTTAAAAGGGTCAGACTTTGATAAATCTTGTTGATGCGCAGCGAGATCTATTAGGTTTGGTTTTGTGCTGATATACACCTAGTCTAATTTTGATGAATCATAATGCATCGAGATCTTATTAGGTTTGGTTTTTATGCTGATGTTCACCATGTCTGATAGTTGGGCCTCACCAAAAGTTGTACTCTCCCGTTTCCTGAAGTACACTAAGTTGGATGATATTAGAAAGTGTGATGATGTAAACTCACTCTAAACCTTAGTCTTGTTGATCATAATACTGTTATCATTCAGTATAACTTGGATAGTGTAGATCTAGGTAGCTCTGAATTTAAAACTTCTCTGATGCTTCAGTATGTGTAGTCTTGGTTTACTGCATGTATCGGAATATTACCAGATGGTCATTACAATGAGTGAGGGTATGTTTAAACTTTTGGGGATGGTTAAACCTTTTAGCATGCAATTAAATTAATGAAGTGAGCTTGAAGCATGATGTTAGACTTTTTAGGATTTTTGGTCGTCTCACTCTTGCTATCATCTCCATGTTCCCTTTTCTCTGTTTGTTGTAAATATTTTTAGCCGTCTTCTCAATACTTGAATATATTACTTATCAGTTTTTTTTTTCGTTCTGCATAGACATAGCACTTCTCAATGCTGTAACCAGTGGGTTGCCTGATGTAGTTCAATTTCTGACTGTTATGGCAATATGCAACACTGTCATTCCTGTGCAAAGGTAATATTAAGTACGGATTCAGCTTTGGTGGTAATCAATGCCACTTGCTTCCACATGGATGACAAAAGAAATCCCCTTTTCTTTGCATGAAGGATATTGTTATTTATTTATCTATTGTACTATTGAAAGCTTCCTTAGATAATATGAATATTGTTGACCATTTGTACAGTAATAGTGGAACAATCTCATATAAGGCACAATCCCAGGATGAAGAAGCTTTAGTGCGTGCTGCTGCCCTTTTGCACATGACATTTGTCAACAAGTCTGGAAATGTTCTTGGTGTGTAGAATGAGTGATACCTTTTACTTCAACCAATCACATACTTTGCTTTTTGTTTGAAAAAGAAAACTGTTTTGTGACCATACAGAAATCAACTTTAATGGCACAATGAAACGTTATGAAATACTGGATATCTTGGAGTTCACATCTGAAAGGAAAAGAATGTCTGTCGTGGTGAGGGAGATTCAAAGTGGAAAGATTTTCCTTCTCTCTAAAGGTGCTGATGAATCAATTTTACCTCTTGCACATGCGGGTAAATTCTACACCCATTATTTTCATTGGAGTCAACTCTTACCATTTATTCCTGCCTCAATAATTCATTTAGGGTAATTTTAGGAATAAGGGCTAGTTCTTCTGATGATAATGTTTGTGCTAATTTTATGTTCATTCATTTAGGGTCTTATGGTTAGACTGCTGATTTTCAATGTTTAAAAATTCTCTAGATCCTTGGTCCCATCTCTAAAGTGGAATTTGCACTTCTTTTTCAATGTCAAGTTTCTCATGCTGCTGTTGATTTTTCTGATTGATATTGTGACAGGACAACAGACAAGAGCTCATTTTGAAGCTGTAGAACAGTATGCTCAGCTAGGGCTGCGTACATTATGTTTGGCGTGGCGTGAGTTGCCTGAAGATGAATATCAAGAATGGTCTTTAATATTTAAAGAAGCTAATAGCACATTAGTTGACAGAGAGGTTAGTTATCGGTGCTTGTATTCTTCTTTTATATTTTGATCATAACTACTCTATAATCATATTGCAAAGAATTGCTTCCTTTGTTTCCTTTGTTTTTATTTGAATGATCTACTTTCTAAAAAAACTTGCAAGAATAATGACCTATTTCCTTTTTTGAAACTTTTCCATATTTATCCTTCCATACTAGTGTAGTATTCTGCAGCATTCTAATTTTATAATTGCCTAATACTCTGAATTAACTCCAATGATCTACTTACTTATTGCTTTTTACTGACTGACTGGTTGTTACCTAAGTTGACACCAGTGATTATGCACTACGTTGCTTGAGGATACTTCCGCTAATACAAATTCATTGTGTGCTGTGGTGTGGTGAATTTCTGCTTTTAAGTTGTTCTTTACACATGGGTAAACTTTTAACTTACACCATCTTGCAGTGGAGAGTTGCTGAGGTCTGCCAACAGTTAGAGCGTGACTTTGAGATCCTTGGAGTTGCAGCAATTGAAGATCGTCTACAGGTTTTTCTTATTATTAGATCTTCACATTGGTTTCCTTAAAGGGCTCATGTTATGAGGGAGTTAAAACATGAGGGAGTCAAAAAGAAAAAGCTGCTATAACTCAATTTTCGTAATAGTTGCTCGTGATTTTAACTTGGAAGGCATAAAAAGTAAGAGCCATCTGAACCACTTTCAGGATGGAGTTCCAGAGACAATTGAGACATTACGTAAAGCAGGGATAAACTTTTGGATGCTTACAGGAGATAAACAAAACACTGCCATACAGATTGCTCTGTCCTGCAATTTTATTTCCCCAGGTAGGTCTATTTCTCTTTTTTTTTTTTTCTTAGTTGTATGCATTCAAGACATACAGGTACTCTTATTATTCATTTTTAGCTTATCGAGCTAGTCAGCATTTGAGGATTATTCATTATGTGGTCACAAATTAGAAAAATGTTTTACAAACCATTAATTGCTGAAGCAAAGTTTTTGCTATCATTACTCCGACGTTTGACTCATTGGTCTGTTCTCAATACTGCAGAACCTAAAGGCCAGCTTCTTCTTATTAGTGGAAAAACTGAAGATGAAGTATGCACGAGTCTTGAAAGAGTGCTACTAACAATGAGAATAACAAATTCCGAACCTAAGGTGTGTTCAGTACGCAATATGTTGTAGTTGATGGCATCTTTTATTTGAATTCACCCTTGTTAGGCAATAGTATATTGTTTCCAGAGATTTCTACTCCTGTTAAAGTATCAAAGAAATATGATTGCCATTTAATTTGTTTCTGTCGTGGCCAAGTTTATCAGGCAATTATGAAAAACATAATTTAATAAGATTGTCTATGAATGGTCAATTGACCCTGTCTTTATCTATGCAATATATCTCTTCAGATAGTGTTTCTCAAATTATTAGTTCTATGACTTCCTATGTAGTTAAGACTTTTAAACACCGTTTTATACAGTGATATTTTCCATAGAATTTTTCCATGCCACGACTTATTCAGCATCTTTTTCTTGATAATAACCGGGGTAAACGCTCTTGTAGTCCCTACCGGTCAGCATCATTTATGCAATAATTCTTCTATATGCCATTTTTTATATGATGTTTGTACCATTTACTTGGTTATTTATTGTCTTGTCCATCCAACCTCACATGTCTAGAGTCACATCTTGTTTCACATCTCATATTTCATTTGCTTGTTCTCTTTGTGAAAGGGACACGGTTGACATGGGTATAGGTTTGTTCTCGGAATGAGCTCAATGATTCTTTATTGTCTTCAGGATGTTGCTTTTGTCATTGATGGCTGGGCTCTTGAAATTGCACTTAAGCTTTATCGGAAAGCATTCACTGAACTGGCAATATTGTCTCGGACGGCAATATGTTGCCGTGTGACACCATCCCAGAAAGCACAGGTGCTTTTTGAATTTTAGTTTTCAAGGGGTGTTTGGGTAGCTTTTAATAGTTTTTTTAAGCTTGTATAAGCAAACAAGCATGGAGTCCAACCTTCGTTTGCCCATGGTAGCTTATAAGCTACCAAAAAATTTCACTCAGATAGTGAGCAGGAAAAAGAGAATAGATGGATGAGTTCAGCTACTGAGTGGTCGTTGCATTCATGGAATCTTTTCATTTTAAGCATAGTTCATCTACTGAGTGGTCGTTGCATTCATGAAATCTTTACATTTTAAGCATACTTGTATCTGTGCATAATAAAGTTCTTGTATCATCATGCCACTTTTATTAATCTGATTATCTATTGTTTGGGAAGAAGGTAAATCTATGTAAAAGGAAAAAATTAAACTTGGTGGCGTTTTGAACTTACATACACTTGGACCTTACCTGAGCAAAGCATCAACTTGTTTAACCGCAGTGCCTGTCACTCAGACTCAGTTTTTTAACATGCTTCTCATTTTATCACAGCTTGTAGAACTCTTAAAATTATGTGACTATAGAACTCTTGCTATTGGCGATGGTGGAAATGATGTAAGAATGATCCAGCAAGCTGATATAGGGGTTGGCATAAGTGGAAGAGAAGGACTACAGGCTGCCAGGGCCGCTGATTATAGTATTGGGAGTAAGATGAGCTCTACTCACATAATCTCTCTACATGCATGTAGTATGGAAATAGAACTTATTGGGAGTAAGATGAGCTCTACTCACATAATTTTTTCTACATGCATGTAGTATGGAAATAGAACTTATTGGGAGTAAGATGAGCTCTACTCACATAATTTTTTCTACATGCATGTAGTATGGAAATAGAACTTGTTACTTTACATAAGCTTGAATTGCTTATTTTCATGCCTCATAATAAGTTCCTTTAATAGGTGGCATAAGTATGGATCAATGATTTTTACTCTCCAATGAGTGATAATGGCACTCCACTTATAGTGTTAAAGTGGATGAAAAATAACAAAAGAGTGGAGTGTCATAACCAAGAAACGGAGCTAAAATATCATTGACATGTATGTTGACATTTTTGTTTAGTGGGGAAGAACTGCATCTGTACCAAACTTTCGCATTTGTTCCTTTTGCATATAATACTTGCTGAGACTCCCTAATGCTCTTAATTCTTATATAAGTAGCATGCTTGAGATACCATAATTTGTCTTGTTACGAGTATTCAAAATCTGCAATTCGGTTTCGTTTCTTGGATATTCATACTACCTCTGTCCTCGGTTTGCAGAATTCAGGTTTTTAAAGAGACTAATACTTGTGCATGGACGATATTCATATAACCGGACAGCATTTCTTTCCCAATATTCATTCTATAAATCTCTGCTGATCTGTTTTATCCAGATATTGTAAGTCACTGATATTGTGAGGGGATATTCCTCTGTTGATGTTTTGACAACTTCATTTCTCTATAATTCTTGTTCTAATTTTAGAAGAATTCCAGCTTTTCATTCATTTCAGGTGTTTCGGGGACCAGCCTCTTCAATTCTTTCAGTTTGATGGCTTACAATGTTTTCTATACGAGCATTCCTGTTTTGGTCAGTGTCCTTGACAAGGATCTTAGTGAACAAACTGTAATGCAACATCCTCAGATATTATTTTATTGCCAAGCAGGAAGGTGATTAGTGCTGCTCTTTGTTATTACTCTGCCCATCTGAATTTAACTGGGATTTTTTCCAAACAAATAGTCAGCGTACTTTTAAAGAGAGTTCATTTCTTAACTTTGAGTTCATATCAAAAGAATCAAGATACTGCATATCAAACACTTATATGCCTAAAATTTGGACAATGAAAAAATATAGTTGATAAGATTAATAATTTAAGGTAAAAACTGAGTTATCTTAATTGACTAGTCAGACGGTTCAGACCTCCAAATTTTATTGGGTAAAGGTGGTAACTTTTAACTCTTAAACTACCTATGTTTTACTGTTATGATGAAGTCTCTCTCTTTCTCTCATATTCTTTGATCTGTTTTTATAACTGAAATTGAGATGGTATCTTTAACAGGCTTCTTAATCCTAGTACATTTGCTGGATGGTTTGGAAGGTCTCTCTTTCATGTAAGGGCATGTTGATTTTTTGTCTAAAAACATTAGTGGCACCTATAAGGATTTATTTTGTCATTCTGATGCCAAATTGTTCTCGACTAATCTTATGCTTCATATATGTTCAAGCTTATGAAAATGTATGATCATGCAGTCTCATTTTACTTTGGCGTGGAGTAGAGACAATCTAAGTTTCCCAGTAGACTAATTAGTCATACATAATAAGCTAAGTAAGATCGATATAACCTAATTGGAATCTTCTGGCATCTAGAGTTCCTTCATTTGACTTACCATGGAATGCAACAATAATTTATTTTAGAGCCCTGACATTATGTCGTTGGAATCTTTTAGATGCTTCTATCGACCACATTGTTGCACATGTTTGTCTTCATGTTTGATTTATCAAGCATCAGAGATGGTACTTTATTCCAAGAAGCATTCCTTCATGAAGTGATACACTCGAATGCACTTTTTTTCATCAATGATGCATGCTAAAAAGGATATGGCTTGCAGGCAATTGTTGTGTTTGTCATCACTATCCATTCCTATGCTTTTGAGAAAAGTGAGATGGAAGAATTATCAATGGTTGCCCTCTCGGGATGTATTTGGTTACAGGCGTTTGTTGTTGCAATGGAAACGAAGTGAGTGTCCATCTTCATCCTGCTGTTCAACTTGTCATAGATTTTCTCTCTTCATGCTCATAACTTTAACTTGAAAAGTGATCATTTGAAGTGGTGTGTTGTATTGTTTTTCATTCTGGATGTGTAACTGTTTTGTATTTGCTCAGCTCCTTCACAATTCTGCAACATCTTGCCATATGGGGAAATTTGCTTGGTTTTTATGGCATCAATTTGATGATCAGTGCGGTGCCAGCATCAGGGATGTACACAATAATGTTCCGCCTCTGTAGACAACCGTCATATTGGATTACTATCTTTGTACGTTCTCTTCTCATTTCTTTCAGTTTGATTCCATCTTTCCACCATACTAATCTGAAGGAGCAATTGGAATACTAGTTTCTGCTGGGTCTTTAGACTAAGGAGCAAGTGTTGTAGATGCGGAAAAATTGTGCAGATGTGCCCTTCCCACTCCTTACAAATTACATCCTTAATAGTATACTGTTGATTTGAATAAAGTGGTATCTATTTGCCATGTCTTGTCTCCTATGGGAACTTACTGACAGGCTTATGTTTTGTAATTCCAGCTTACTGTTGCAGCTGGGATGGGGCCAGTGTTTGCTTTGAAGTACTTCAGATACACTTACCGATCAAGTAAGATCAACATACTCCAGCAAGGCGAGAGGTTAGGAGGGCCCATCTTATCATTAGGAAGCATAGAGCCCCAATCAAGATCCTTAGACAAAGAAGTTTCTCCATTATCTATATCTCAACCCAAGAGCCGGAATCCTGTACATGAGCCGCTGCTGTCTGATTCTCCAAATACAAGACGATCATTTGGAGCAGGTACACCATTTGATTTCTTTCAGTCACAATCCCGATTGTCTTCGAACTATTCCAGGAATTGTAAAGACAACTGATTTTAGTTGGCGCTAAATAGAACATATCAGAGATGTTGTCACTCTTAATTATGGTTGCAGGGATGTAGTTCACTTAATTATGCAGAGTAGACGAAGGATGTACATTGCTGTAACTATTCCATCTACATTAACTAATGTGCTTAGGATTACAGGAAAGTTAGTAGGCCAGAGTAATTTACCCCTCCATGCCTCTGTCCATCGTCCGATTCATCTCTGCCCTTATGGTGTAAACAGGTAGATGAGGTCGGTGGTGGGGATTAAATAGAAGTTATGGTACTTATCTCTTTCTTGCACTGTAACATTGGACAACGGTCTGTGGTATTACTAGTGTATATGAACATGAAGGTTCTTCATAGATGGGAAGCTTCTCTTTTTTGGGTGTGTAATTTTGTCGGTGGAATTCGTTCAAAAGGAACCCCAACTATCTTGGGTCCATGAAATGTGAACCACTATCATGATTCCAAGGGTAATTTGTAGTAGCTTGTTTTCCCTTTCAGTCAATTGAGAAACAGAGAAAGTAGCATGTACATTTTGGAGTAACCACGAAGAAAATGAGGAAAACGTCCACATTCCAGATTATTAAATAATTTATAAACATCAAGTGCAGTTTTGGAACCACTGTAGTCAAGCACACCATTTGGGATTCTAAAAGGGCAGCTAACATATAATAAAAACTCATTTACAGCAGCTGCTTGTAATTATTTCCAAGCTGACATGCAAGTAAACTATTATTAAATGCATGGACGGAAGTATAAGTGTTTGGGCTATTTGATTTTTAAGAAGCTTATTTGAATCGCTGAATAACAAGAACTGCAAACTAAATGTTTACAACAGTCATTAGCACTTCAAGATCACACGCTAAGGTTGAGAGTACTATCGTATGTAGAAATGGTTGGATCTAATAAAAGGAACAGAAGCTAACAAGGTGATGGTTGCCTCAAATTTCAATATTGGTATATATAATGTGCTAAATCCGTGCGAGGGCCAAAGACTCGTAGATACTTGTTTTATGTAATGCTATCATATTTTCCAGTTTAAAATTTGATTTCATGACAATAAGTCATTTAAGACTAACACGTTACATTATTGTAGTGATGGAGTGGAGAAGTCGGGAGAGGTATGGGGAAGTAGTCGTCTCTTAAAATTTTAAAATTATATTTTTATTATTAAAAATAAAATTTTGCTCATTCGTTTATTTAAAAATTAAGTTGTTAAATGCCCTTAAATTTTATATATTTTCCTTCATTTATATAACGTTAGTTAAATTCGGCATAGATATAAAATTTCTGGTTCCGTCATTGATAGTGATAAGTGACTATCATAAATGTTAAAAGGTCATAACCATAATGTTAAAAAGTCCTAATTGGCACAATAAGCGGGAAGGATGGTTAGTGGTGATTCACGATTCACATTACTCGGAAGAATAGCGGTTGAGATGGTAAAAAGTCTTGATTTCAAACCCAAATATTTGTTGTAGTGTAGGTATAAAGAGAGACTTGTCCCAATGGTTGCTCCTTGAAAGCGCCACGTATAAGGAAGGTCACGAGTTCGATCATGGAGATTTCATATTACGTCTGAAAAAAAAAATTATTGTAGTGTAGGTGTAGGGTGGAATACTACTATACTAGGGAGTAGTAAATTTCTACCGAATTGAACAAAACAATAAAAATAAGATATAGATATTTTGAGGAATTTGGATAGCATCCTTTTTCTAGTCCCTTTTTTCTTTTATTTTTCTAACACATGTTTCATTTAAAATGTCTAAATTATCATACAAATATTTTGACCTAACCATCCTTAGTAATCTAAGCAATATGTATTACCGCCGCCGCCGCGTCCTTTACGTCCACTTATCCCAAACTTCATTCTGCGCACCCATCCATTCTACCGGCTGTCCCCGACTCCGCTTCCCTCTTTCTGCCCGCGCGCGCCCTTAAGAAATTGAAACACTTTATGATTCCGCGGCCGCCCTCCACCTCACATTTTTGGTACTCCGGCGCCCCTTTGTTCGCGAGCCTCCTTGACCCCTCAGTCGCCCCGTTTATAAGAAACCCCCAACCTCCCTCTTATACGATTTGTAGAAAACCACAATCCTCCTTTATTTTGGGCAAATTTGGGTGGAAGGCAGTTTATGGTGGTGGGGGTGAGGCGGAGTGGATGAGGATATTGGGTGGTTTAGAAAAGTGAGGAAATGAGGAGTAAAGCCGGAAGGGTAGGGGGCGATGAAAGAGGGGAGGGTGATAGTGATGATGGTGGTTGGTGTTGTGATGGTGGTGGTAATTAAAGACCGAAAGAATAGTTTAGTGAGGATAGTTTAAACGTTACAAGAGTAATGTGTCTTTATAAAACATAAAGAAAAAAATACTAAAATTAAATCGACTTGAAAAAATGTGATAGTTATCCAAATTCCTCTAAATATCTTATCATAAAAACAAGGTATGCACATGTAGGCATGATCATACTCGCTCATCTATTTGAAGTCTTTTAAAGAATGCTAAATTCAGATGTTTACGCCTTCGTACACATGCAGGAGAAGAGTATGCAAAGCAGCCAATAGATGAATTTCCCAATTGTCAACAAAATCATACTCTATATTTCATAGCTAGTTGGCATGCATGGACTGTCAATGCCCTCATGTATATATATATATATATACATATCGATCATTACCAACATTTTCCAATTTCATAAAAAAAAATTGTGTTGCAAAACATCCAGACTCCAAAAGGCCTTGCTTGCAAATTTCTTAAGTGGAGCCATTCAATTAATTAAGCAACACAATAATAAAGAAACATGGAGGAAGACCATGCAAAAGAAATGGTATTTTCAGCTCCTATAACGCCACGACCACTTGCCACCATATCCGAGGCGGTATCCGCCCCAACGACACCATGGCCTCCCACCTCTGCTGCTCCAACGCCACCCATAGTATCACTTCCACCGTCCCAACTCCACTCGCCATCGTTGACTAGATCACCTCTCCTCCCAACAAACAAGACACCAAACAAGTCAAGGAATTTAACTCCAAGATTCATTACTCCTCTTGGAAGCCCTCTTAGAAAAGCCCTCAAGCTTACAAAACTTGACCCTCAAGATGCTTGGCTCCCTATTACTGAATCAAGAAATGGAAATGCATATTATGCTGCTTTTCATACTTTGTGTTCTGGGATTGGTGTTCAAGCTCTTGTTCTTCCAGTCGCCTTCACTATTCTAGGATGGTAAGCTACTTAAAAAACCTGTCTATTAGTACATGTTGTATATCTATGAAACATATTATCATGAAACCAATATTAGAAAACTTCTTCCAATAATGGTTGATACAATTTCTTTCCTTGAAAAAATATTATGTCATTAAAATTCCATCTTGTGTAATTTTGCAGGACATGGGGGATCATAAGCTTAGCATTAGCATTTATTTGGCAACTCTACACATTATACTTAATGGTCCAACTTCATGAATCAGTAGAAACCGGAATTAGATTCAGCAGATACTTGCAATTAGCAAGTGCAACATTTGGTGACAAAATGTCAAAACTATTTGTTGCATTTCCAATAATGTATCTATCTGGAGGTACATGTGTGACATTAATCATCATAGGAGGTTCGACTTCAAAACTTTTGTACCAAACCTTGTGTGGGGCAACTTGTACCACACAACCTTTGACCACTGCAGAGTGGTACCTTGTGTTCACTTGTGCTGCAATAGTTTTGTCTCAATTACCAAATTTGAACTCAATAGCTGGGATTTCATTGGTTGGTGCTGTTACTGCTGTTGGGTATTGTACCATGCTCTGGACTGTTTCTGTTGCAGAAGGGAGACTTCCTGGTGTTTCATATAATCCTGTGTTATCTAAGAGAGACATCTCCAGGGCTTTTGATATACTCAATTCTCTTGGTATTATTGCTTTTGCTTTCAGAGGACATAATCTCATACTCGAAATTCAGGTAACCATTCACTTCAATTCATTTGTTAATTAGTTTATATGTGTATATATATTATACAGATAGATGTAATTTAACTTGTTAAATGACCAAATAGTTCCAAAATTGTTGGCTTATTATGTGTTCATTTCTGTTTTATACACTTCTAAAGAAAATGGATAACTTTTAGGACACTGTTATCATGAAAATTGACTTAATCGAAGTTAGCTTGGCACACCTACTCTGACCAGTTGCTGGGGATAATAATTATAATCAATTAAACTTAAATAACATATTTATTCCATGTCTGAGTTGAAAATATGTAACAAACCAAGTTAAAGATCTTTGTTGTCACTTCATAAATGGGTGTTATTGGATGGCACATTAATTGATTCTTATATGTGTTTGAAATGAATGAAAGTTGTATGTATATGATATGTAGGCTACCATGCCCTCAGATGAGAAGCACCCATCAAGAATACCAATGTGGAGGGGAGTCAAGGTTGCATACGCACTCATAGCAATGTGCTTATTTCCTCTTGCCATTGGTGGCTATTGGGCTTATGGTCGATTGGTAATATATATTTCTATCAACCATTATTATATTTGACTTTTTCCAACAGTGTATAACTAAAAACTGTCATATTTTCGCTCACCTCGACTAATCATGCTTATAATGACATACCATCTTGATCTCATTGTTTGGTTTAATGTTTCTATATACAGATCCCAGCAAACGGAATGTTAACGGCCTTATTCGCATTCCATGGCCAAGATGTAGCAAGAACAATCTTAGGTTTCGTAAGTTGCTTTGTAATAATAAACGCCCTTAGCTCTTTCCAAATCTACGCGATGCCCGTATTTGACATGATGGAATCATCATACACAACAAAATTCAAGAAGCCCTGTTCTTGGTGGCTCCGAGTTATCATCAGGGCGGTTTTCGGGTTCGCGTCATTCTTTGTTGCTGTTGCTATTCCATTCCTAAGTAGCTTAGCTGGTCTCATTGGAGGAATATCACTGCCTGTCACATTAGCATACCCTTGTTTCATGTGGCTTAAGATGAAGAAACCTAACAAGTTTAGTCCAAGTTGGTGGATTAATTGGGGGCTTGGACTATTTGGTATGGGGCTAAGTGGTATTTTGACTGCTGCTGGTTTGTATGTTATTATTGACACTGGGGTTGAAGTTAGCTTCTTCAATCCTTAATAATAAGCACTGTGTTTTTCTGGACTTTTCAAGGATTTCTACTTTGTAATTCTATATGTTTACCAAGTCAGTAGTCTTATTAGTCTTATATATGTAATGTGAAATGTGAAAAAAGATAGTACGTAGTAGTATGTCATTTTAGAAAGGAACATATCTAATAAGTCAAATTTTGTGTATTGTAATATTTGTAAGTTAACTTTGACAAAAATATATTGAATTCAATAGTTCATTCCCTTGTATCTATCATGTTACATTCATACTAAAATATTACTATTAAAATATTACTATACACACAATATTCCATTGAATATACATTATCAAGATTACGTGCTTGTCTTGTTATCTAAATAAACCAATAAGGGTATTACTGCAAATATTAATTATTGGATGATGTTTCATGAAATAGGAAATAAGAATTTAGATTCGTATAAATTAAAGTCTTACACAAATGTTAAAGAGTCCATACTAATTATTATCCTTTCTCAACAATTCAACATTAGAAGTTGTTGCTTCATGACATCATGAATAATGGATTTCATTATAGTAGAGTATAAACTAGACGTTAGGAATTAGTCATCAAAGATAATGATGTATCCTAATTAGAGAGAAACAAAACCAATAATACATTGAAATTGTTGAACTACATACATTGTTTATTTATATGAAATAACATATTCTCATTCATCTTTTGGACAACAAAATATATTATTGTGCTTGACAAAGACCTTGGATTACCAAATAACCGAAACCCCATGTATCTAGTTCTATTCAAAGTTGAAATTTGGTCGGAAAAAGAATCTTTATGCAAGCTTCAACATTTCTTAGCTTTATTTTTCTATGGTTTAAGCACTGCATTCATTTCTACAAGACACGAAGGTATTATAGTACTTGTCTCAATTTGTGTAGCCTGTCCAAACCAGGAGTATTAGAAGTACATTAAAACATAATTATATATCTCAAAACTCTGTATCTCCCCTATTAACCAAAAGATAATACTCAGTTTTACTTTTAACTGTAGTATTAAAGATAATACTCTGTACTTCATACATTGTAACTGGTTCCTTGGTAATGTTCAACTTATCCAAATCATATACCGTAAAATAACCAAAAGTTACACATGGCTTTAACATTATCGATAATTCAAGTACCTTTTTAAAATTACAATATTCACATTTTATCCTTAATCTCTCTATATAATCCGGCCTCACCATGCATGTCAATGTATTAAGTTTTTCTAATCTCACTATATATCGATAAATTGTTCTAAGCGGAACAACATGGAAAATCAACAGGCACAAGTTCATGCAAACAACATCGATGTTTTGGGGGAAAAGGAAGAGAAGCATCAAGAGGATGCAGTGATGGTGGATCTTGAGCAATCAAAAGACAAGAACAATGGAGGGCACCAAACGCTCGCCAAAGAACTCCAGAGGACTCGTAGCCATTCTAGCTCGGTAATGTCATACCTCCTTCAATTCATTATTAATTTCATATTTGCCGTTGATATTTGTCGAATAATGTGTTTTTAATTCTTGTCTACAGTCTAGTGATGAAGAAGTGGAGGAAGGAGGAGAAAGGAAAAGGAAGAAGAAGAAGGGACTGATTGAAAATATCAAAGAAAAACTCTCTGGAGAAAAAGAAGGTGAAGCGAAGCATGATATGCAAGACACAACACCTCAAAACATCAACGAAGTCGATAATGATGAAGCAGCATTAGGTAAGGTTGAAGTAGCGACACATGAAGAAGATAAGAAAGGTTTTCTAGACAAGCTTATAGAGAAACTCCCTGGACATCACAATACTGAAGCAGCTACTCAAATTACTGCAAATCCAGATGATAATGAGCATAATAATACTACTCATCCAGAGAAAAAGGGGATATTGGAGAAAATCAAGGAGAATCTGCCTGGGCATCACGAGAATAGTGAAGATCATGATATTATAAGAAAAGAGAAGCTCAACTGATCGATCATGTGATTGAAGATTCTGTAGGTTTCAGTTGTTTCAAGATTCATGTACCAATTTGCAGGCTTTTCCTTCTATGTTGTTCTTTTTCTTCCTTTTTTAGGGCTGATTTTTCATTGTAATTTGCTTGTGAGATCTTTAATGTTTTTCCCTTCAATAATATCTCTACTTCTACTTAGGAACACATTTTAAAGTTGGGCAAATAACAAATTTTGACACATACTAATTTATTGGGTGAGATAAAACAAAAGTTATACTACATATACTTGTGGATTTATAATTTTATATATACGAAAACGTATCCACATCTAAATACTAGCCCTACCTCTATCGTGCTGGTGAGGTTGGGAAAAAGAGGACCCCCACTTGCAAGGGACATTTTCTCTCGACCTACTTGATGACCTCTACTCTGACATCAAGTGACAACCCAATCAAAAACAGAAAGCAAACCACTCTTAAGTTTCATATGAAAATTCCCTAGACATTTTGGTTCTAATAATCCACAAACAAGGGCTCACGGATCATATTGCCAAAGGAAGGTCTTGACAAGGAAATAAATTTCTTTAAGTTTCGATAAGGGGAAAAACTTCACATTGCAGCCATTAAAAGTTCACTGGGCATACAGATATGATATATGTTCACAAGCACATCATGGCATCAATTTCCAAAGCAAAGCAGAGTCCCGTATCAGCAACAAATGCGCTCAAGGCTTTTCTCCAATCTGTGAAAATAAGTTGCACAACTTTAGATACTAATAAAATACTCCCCAAGGCATTTAGTATGTCATGTGAGATGAGGTATGAGAAAAAGGAAAAAAAGTGCACCTGTGCAGCACAGAAGGAAACAAATAGACTAAATTTTAAAAGTTTTCCAGATCTTATGAGTTTTTACAAATAACCTATCTACCGCATTCATCTCCAGGGGCTGTTAAAGTTATGTAAACACCTGAGGTCGTTCGGATAAGTGAAAGGGTAATCATAAATTCTTCTCTTTTTCTTTTTGCAGCTAAACAAGCTGTAAAAGTCAATGTCTAAGTGAAGGGACTTTCATTTTATGCAAACTACAAATAGGAAATAATTTCACATAGTTTCTGATCATAAAGGTCTGCTTCACAAAGATGAGTAATCAATGAAAAAATTGAAATGGGAAAAAAAAATCCACAATAAAAAGAATTACGGAAATTGAAGGTTGTGAACCATTGACTCCTATGACCACTCTGAGAACCTTAAGCTTACGATACAAAAAAACACAGAAGTACTACAACTCTACATTTAAAGGACTTAGCCATACAAACAGATATTTACTATGCTACAATATCGATAATTATAAGCAATATGACGCCTCATCAGAACAAAACAGGTTCTGATTAGTATACCACATAAGAGACACCATTAGAACAAACTAACCAATACCTGGTTTAGAGGGTTGTCTGGAGATTTCTTCCATAGCTTCCAAATCAGATCCTTATATTGTGTGTGCGTAAGACCTGGCTTATCTTCCTTCAGCCTACGTAGTTCAACTTCTTCAAAGGCCTGAATCATTAAGACAGGAATCTTAAGCAAGAAGAACTACTGACAAAAAGAGAATTCTCAACAACTGCTAAGCAAGCAATAATTTTAGGAGGTAAGTAATGTGACTTCTTGGAAGTCAAAGATGTCGAAATTTTTAATCAACAACGCCTTAATATGAAGAAACCGTAGCCCCACTCCACTCATGGTGCAATGTTAAGAAAGCATATCTTGGAAATTATCAACCAAGTAAAATAAACAAAATCTCAAGGCCATATTAGAATATAAATATAAAAGATCCTACCTTCCGTTTGGCATCTTGTTATGCTATTAAAGGGAGTCCTCAAGAACTGCTAGGCAAGTCATATTTTTAAGAGGCGAGTAAAGAGACTTCCCCCAGGAAGATAGAACGCTCAATTAGTTAAGAAGATTCTAGCCAGCAGGAAATTAACATGCAGGAAGCCAATCCCATTCTCAGTAATGGGAAATGGTTTAAATTTATACCAATTCATTCAACGTCAAGAAATAATTTTAGAGCATAAATCCTCGTAACCAAGTTAGTGCTTGAAACTTTTAGGCCGTATTAAGGATATGAATATAAAAATCCTAACTTGGCTCAAATCAAATTACTCCATTTCATGAAATCCAATTCTCCAGTAGTTATTATTACTTCTCACATTACCAACCCATCATTAGTTACTTGACCTCTCTCCATCCCTTGTAGTGAGCCCTTGGTTCTATCAAAACAGATTCCCATGCTGCAAGAGATACCTAAGTACTAATACTCCTCAATCCAAACTACCTAAACTTTTAATAATCCCTTTAAACAAATTGATAATCATCCTAAAAACCATACCTTTCCACTCAAAATTAACACAAGAAACCATTTTATTAAGCTAAACTGCCTAATTTTTCCAGCAAGCCCTTGAATCAAATTAATAACCAGCACAAAAAATCATACCTTTTCACTCAAAATATAAAACAATAAACCATTTGATTAAGCTAAACTACCTAATTTTTCAATAAACACTTCAATCAAATTGATAACCAACAAAAAAATCATACCTTTCTACTCAAACCAATAAACCATATAATTAACCTTTGACTTCCAAATTGAATAATTTAACAATGTTATAGAGCGATAATTGGATTAAGAATTTACCTTAAACGACGCTTTAAGCCTCTTCTCAGGATGCTTATCAACAGGCAAATTATCATTAACAGAAATCTTAGCAATAGCTTCCTCCAAAGTGCTGGCTTCAATAACAGAATCATCACGATTGGTATTCTCCACAAGCACCAACCTCTCATACTCCTCCTCCGCCGCAGTCCGACTCTGCTTCCTCTTCTCCTCCTCCGCCTTCTTGGCCAACGCCGCCTGCTCCTCCTCCTTCCTCCGCCGCAGTTCAGCCTCAGTCACCTTAGGCACGGGTATCGAAACCCTATTGGCCTTCTTATCAGGCTTCTTTAAAGCCTTCTCGATCTCCTTCTCTTCGAGATCGGCTAATTTACGAGCCTCGGCTTTACGAGCGGCGGCTTCGGCTTGTTTTTTGGCTTCGTCTTCACGTTTTTTGGCGGCGCGTGATTTTTCACCCTCGGCTTGGCGCCAGTATTGCTCTTCTTTCTCTTTGGCTTCGTGGTCTTTGCGCTCCGACTCGGCGGCGCTCCGACGCTCTCGAGCCGCTTCGGCTTTACTGTTTACTCCCATTTTCTTCGGCATTTTTTTTTATCAAAATAAAACTATTTTCAGAGTAGATTTTGATGATTTTCTGGGATTATGTTCAAGGTATGTATGTTACAATTTGATTGTGTTTTTTGTTTAAACTATTGTGATTTTTAGTAAAATGTACAAAATATATTCGAGTAAATTTTTAAAATGATATATTAAAAATGCAAACAATCAATTATTATAAAAAAATAAATTTTTTCGAAATGAGCATCTATTTATGAAGTATTAAACAAGTGATAATATAAAGCTTAATAAATAGAACTGTAATGATTTTTTATGTTCATGATCATCCGATTGTGACTTACTTGTTCTTGCTTGGAAGTATCTGATATATAAAATATTGACATCGTCACTTTTTCTTTCCGTATAAATGTACTACTCTTTTATCACACAATAATTCAATGTTAAATTTTCTGTTCTCTGATAGGAATTGTTTAATAAAATTGACAGCATAACATGTTTTATTTAAGTATTAACATTTTCTTTTTATATTTTTGTTTTTTATGATTACATATTAATAATAATTATAAATTACAATTAAATTAAAATAATTAAGTTAAAATTTATTTAATTTTTTCTTTCTAATTTTTTTATTTCTAATTTTTTATTCTTAATTTTTTATGCAAGTAATAAAGATGAGAAATAAAGATAGTCATTATTAAAACAAATAAAGTTACGTAAAACTTAAAATGCAATACAATACAATACAATACACTTAGCACACGACACGACCAATGTAACACACATAACTTAATTAGTACAATAGACTCAACTCATAAACAAAATTTATAAGCAAGAGAGTTTATTAGAAACTAACCAATTGTAGTAAAAAATGCTCTTTTTTCTATGTCCAAATCAAGTTAAACAAAAGCTACATATTTAATTGAATTTGGTTAATTTATAGATAAGGATTGAATTCAAATTGAGTGGTTGAAATCGACGGACTCCAAACATTTAATTGAATTTAGTTAATTAATAATGAGAATATCTGAGCAGAGACGAACGGCAGCAAACGATAAAGCGAGAAAAAATGACAGAATCTGATCAAGCATTTGACAACAATTAATTTCCAAATAACGTGGCCCAAACTTCTGAATCTTTCGCTTTTGAAGCTTGAAACGTAAGCATCTTGCATCTTGCTTAGCTTGAATCGCTTTCTTTTCGTGATTGGTTTGTCTCCCTCTTGATTTTGCTATTTTGTCTAATCGTTCCAAGCTCTTGCTCGCTTGGTGTTTGAATTCATTCCGCTCTTCGTGACCACTTCGAGCCGCCATTTTCTTTCTTTTTATCTTTTTTCTTAGTTGAATCCTCCCGATTGGGCGAACACTAGATCTACGAGTGGGAGTCAACTAGCATCCTTCTACCGTGGACTCTGCTTGAATCACTTGCTTCCCGAGCGGTATTTGCTCCTACTTATTCTCGCGTGGTTGATCGAGGATAGCGATCCATTCGACATTAGAATTGAAATGTCGATGTGCAGCTTGAATATAATTCATGCGCTTTTGCTAATACATCATTTCCTGACCACCCACTTTGGTGCCTCTGTTTAGCGTTATCGCATAGCGCCAACCCGTTGCCAGTATTTTGTTCATGTAGTTGTAATGATTTCTATATCACCGAGATCCGTCACGCGGAGGATCAAATGAGTAATCGCTGCATTCTGATTGCTAAACAATTTTGCCCAATGCTTCGCTTTTGGTTTTCTCCCAGCGACACTATCGTTTCCCATATTTAATCCACGCATTAAGTAGCGAATTTTGGCGGTGTTCCGTTTCTCTCTCTTTTCTGCGAGGCCGGGTTGAATCATGGATTTGTGGGCTTCACTTAACCTCGTTTATGCCGCTTTGAGAGCCGTTTGTGTAGAAAACTTCGAGGTAATTACATTTGTTCGACATTCGGAACATTTTCATTTTCCATTGGAGTAGAAGAATAATAAGGGGATGTTTGAGATGAATATGGCATCATCGATCCATAATATGGATGATAATTTGGAATGGATGACGGCATGGCAAAATTTGTTGGGAAGCCATAATTTGGTATATTTTGGGGACGTTGTTGGTTGGAAGATGGATTTTGAAATTGATAATTGTTGGGATTTGGGTAGTTAAAAAAGGATAATTGATAGGAGTACAGGTGTTAAATGAATTATTGTTGGGATCCATTTCACTAAAAAGGGGGATATTTAGAAATTTATAAGCAAGGTTTATTAAGCCCAATAGAAGAATTGTAGTAAAAAATACTCTTTTTTTTCTGTGTCCAAATCAAGTGAAACAAAGCTCTATATATAGGGAATAAAAAATGATGAATTTTGATATAAAAAAATTAAAAAAATAAATTAATTTACAATGAAATAAGGATGAGATAAAAATTCCGAAAATACAACCAACTAATACAATAATGACAAGTGGAAGTGTACTACGCTGTTCTTTGCTAGGCCTCAAATTCGTTTATTGGCCAGTTGAATACGTTCAGCGCACTGCGCATTCAGCGCCACAACACCTCCGTTAAATGCATTCAACGCTCGGCTTTATTCATTGACACACCGCATTGTAACTAGTCTCGTTTATTCGGCCAGTTGAATACATTCAGCCTTTTAACGTTCGGCGCCTCTCTGACACCTCCATTCATGCATTGACACCGACTTTATTCATTCACTTGAGACACATTGTAATAGTCTTTGTTGTTGTAATTTACTACTTTCGTTTCAAAATATATGATTGTTTAGATGAAAAATATTTTGAGATTGTAAAAATACATTGAAAATGTAAATTTACATTGGATTGTAAAAATATATATTAAAAGGTTAATTACATTTTATCACATATCTTATCGCGTACGTTTGTATGTAGTCCCTCGACTATCAGTTTATCTCGAGGGCACAGGTCCACTAAATCTATTTATCGTTCGGGCCGTGGTCACTAATGTTATCATTTTTAAGTAGTAGTCACTGTCATTTATCGTTTTCAAAAGTGATCTCTGCTTTGATTTTTTAAAGCAAAAACTTGATTTTTCGATTCTAAAATGACTCTTTTGCTGACACTAAACTAAAGTGGGGGACACATTTTACGTAATTAAAATAGAACCGCGCTTTTATTCTTTATATGCACCCTTCCGCCTCACGATGAGCTTTGTACACTAAACTTTTCGCCGTATCACTTATTTATTTATTAACCCTAATCCCTCCTCCCAAACTTTGTCCACTGGCTTTTGCCCACTTGAACTTTCATAAACCGTAATTTTTTCTTTGGCGCACTTTTACCTATTCCAACGTCTTTCGTCTAAACTTTGCCCCCAAAACTTTCTGCTATCAACATTTTTGTGATAGGGGTAGAATAGGGTATGTCAAAGTTCGAGGAGGGCAAATAAGTGATAGTTGGTGAAGATCGGAGCAAAGTTAGAGACAGGAATAGGGTGGGATGGTAAGAAAAATAGATGGTTGATTAAAGTTCGGAGAGGGAGAAGCAAAGAGATTCAAAGGGGGAGGGGTTGGAGTGGGGTGTGTCAAATAAATAAGTGATAGTTGGTGGCGAAAGTTAAAAGGGGCAAAGTTCGAGAGAGGAGGGGTGGGGGAAGGAGGTAGAGGGTGAGTGTGTTAAGAATAAAAATATTGAGTTATTTTAATTATGTAAAATGTGCCCCCAATACTTTAGTTTAGTATTGGAGGCGAAAAGAGTCATTTATGCAAAATACATTTTTTGTTATAAAAGTAAGGTGAGGACCAACCCTAAAAACGATAAATAGATTAGAGACCATGGCTGAAATGATAAAAATTAGGGACCATGGCTGGCAGATAGGACCCGAACTGTGATAGTTCGAGGGCCATCTGGCGTGTCTGTGATACTAGAGCAAAATGCGAATTAGCCTATTAAAAATGCAAATAATCAACTATTGTGAAAAAACACATTTTTTCTAGATGATCATGTATTTTGAGACGGATGGAATACTTCTTTTAACTTTTTTCTCACCTCCTAGCATCGCGTGACATTGAAGCTAAGAAAAAATAAATTAATTTATAGATAAACATGAAATAATTGTTATTTCATATTTCCTCCCAAATGCATTTTATTTGATCATTGAAGCTAAAAGTTATTTTATTAAAAAGAATGATAAGATATTACTATTATAACCTTACAATGTCGTTGCAAAATCATCAAACTACTCCGTATTGTAGAGTACATACTACAAAAAGGTAAGGTCAACCTTATATTTCCAACATTACCTTTTGAACCCAAAAAACACCTACATGAGAAAGCTTTTTGCAGAGATTGCACAAACCAACCTTTCAATGAAACTAACTTCTTTCAAAAATTGAGCGCCAATCTCAATCAAAATTTGATAGTAAAAAATTTAAATAAATTTGGAGGCAAATTAAAATTTGCAGAAGTTATATAAACTCAAGTTTATTCAATTTAGCATGTCACATAAATTTTAAGTAAACTTTCATCATATTTGATGTCCATGGCTGTTATCCGTGACTTTGATCTCGGCTTGACTTAGAGATGATATAGACAACATAATTGATGACATGGTTGAACAAGATGTAGTTAATGAAAAACTAGAACCAAAGTCCACACATACAACCAAACGCTAAATGGAAGAGGTAGTTTTTATCTTTGATCACCACTTTTATTCATACTTTCGACTAATGTTTTTTTTAATTGAATTATTCTTTAACATTTGAAAATCTTAACAGCATTTGATATATTGAAACTATAGCACAGTTTAATTTTGTTTTGATGGATCATTATTTGTTAGACTAGCTAACATCGGTTCCTTGCAATTTGATCTACTTGGAGAACATCATCTATTCTTGACATAAATGTGAAAGGCAATGTCTCTATTGTTCTTGAGTAGCTTTTTGATGTATCGTACTTGATATCTCTATTGAGCCCGGAATCTTGTTGATGTCCAAAATGATTGGAGAAATTTTAGAGGAAATAGATGTTTTTAAGAATGAGTAAAATAGTTTATATAACACAAAGGGTTCTCTGCTCCCATCTTTGAATAATGTGTATAAATATACCTCAACATTATGGAAGATGTAATTTTACTACTGTTCATATTATTTATTCATTCTAGACAAATGTATATAAATGTACCTTACATTATGTTCATATTCTTCCTATTTCGGGGATGGAAAGGCTATCAATGAAAATTAAGAAGAAATTATATTAAAGAGGTTGCAAATATGATATCGATTCACTGAAACTATTCGAAGGATATAGGCGATTAATAAATCCACGGAAGGAGAAGATATTGATGTTTCTCATAAAAATAAATTGTGGTAGGAAAAGACTCCAAATAGATTCACTCTAGTACTTGAAGTTCCATGATTATAACGAAAGGGGTGGTGTAGTAATTAGCCGAGTTAGTTTGAATGATTGTGCGGTCATTAGCAACAATGACCATATAGCTAAACTGGCATCCCAGCCTATAAGTACAATTTGAACGGCCTTCAAAAGTTTGTTTGGAAGGTCGTTCAAGGGATCCTTTTGCCCACGAATAGTCAAGCGTCGGAGCTTACTTTCATACATGCTTTTGTTACGTGGGCTATTGTGAATGAGGTTAAGGTTAATTTGCCACATATGATGCTCTAACATATCAACTATCAAAAAAATAAGCTTCCGCATCAATATGAGATGATACTCTCTCATTTGTTGGTCAGTGCCAAGGTGTCAGTTTTAGAAAATCAACAAATGATACAATGTAAGAGGACAATTTATGATAGGAAGCAATCGATCTTTGCAGGGATTGTATATGTGGGAGGTGAGTTGCTTGCTAAGTAGGAAGTTTTGAGATATTTGAGTCCCGGAGGATGATGTGTGGTCGTTCAATAGATGTAGATCCCCGGGTGCCGCCAGCAGGATGGTTGCAATGCAGGGGAGCCTTATCCATGACCCCGCGGTCCACTCGGCCAGTGGGGTCATCCCGTTGGATCATTTGATCGAGGCTTTTGCGAGTCAATGAGCATGACATGTTAGCCATGTTCGATTGAGATGCGAGGGGAATGAGGCTTAGGATAGATCGTCGGCGATGCGGGGTTGAGGATATGAGGTTGACCATGCGAGTGCCGCCCACGATCACCACCGCCCTTAGTTGATGCGTCAAGAATGACAATGAAACATGATTGGAAGAGATGACAACTTTGATATAGAACAGGTATTTTATGACATGTACTTTCAATTTCAAGCAGTTATGGTTCTTAAATGTGCCGATACTAATAACAATTTAGTTTTATGTGATTGTATTGGCCGGCTGTCGGTGATTTAAACAGTTTAGTTTTATTTTATGACATACTTTGATTCTCAGGCTTGTTTTTAGATTGTGTTTGTCGGCATTCGTTATTGTGTTGATAATAAGTTGTTAGTGTTTATGGTGTTTCATTTCTCTTTTTTAACATTTATGTGTTAAAGCGTTTCCACGTTTGTCCTAAGCGTTGCCATGTTTATCTTGAGGAATAACACACATGTCACAGCCAATGTGTCTTTTATTCGGTGTTTATGTGTGTTAGCTGATTATGGCATTTAATATAAAAGCGTTCTGCGTTTAATCCGTGAAATATGTGATCCTCGAACTTTTTTATGTCTTTAGCGGTGTCGTTTATTTTAAGCGTTACGTTTGTTAAGGGGCAGTATCGAATCGGGCCAGGCCCAGTCCTTGGCCCATTAGGTGGGCTCAGTAGGAAGTAGGAGTCAAAGGCGTCTAGAGCCCCCATTAGATGCCATTCTGATGGGCCGAGGCCGTTCGAACAGGCTTGTGGTAGGCCGGCGGACTGACCATATCCCCGATTGGATGAGCAGTCCCTAATCATTCAACGATCGGGATAGAGGTAAAATAGGTCACGGCGTTGGATTAGTAAAATACTCTCAGGTCTCCGTCTGCATGGGCCGTAATGGACCATAACTGATTAACTGTATATATTGTGATTAACCCATAAGGCCATAGAATCTGTCGAAGGTAGAATGATTAATTAAGTCTAATTAGACATCATTGTGAATCAACATTAGGAGTTACTGGATGATCCCTAACAAGAATTAGTAGGTGCATGTGAATCACATTAGTAGGAAACCAGGAACTTGGAAGTGCAATTAATAAAACCAAAAGGTGATGAAATGATGTTTAAACAGTGTGTATATAGTTTAAAGACTACACGATGTAGGTAAACAAATAGGCTATTAGTATTCTGCTTTAGCAATAAATAAATGAACCTCCAAAATCCAGATTAAGAAGTGCACGCTGCCCCCTCCTGCCTGCGCCCATGCTGGTCATTTACACACATCTATATCGACCGTTGGCCATTCTTGAGTATAATGAACACTACTTGGTTATTGATAATTTGATACTATTTACTAGTAAGAGTTTCCCACCTCCATTCTTGAGTATAATGAATTTGAATTTTAAAATAGAGGTAAGTCTCTATCTCCTCTATATGGTTTGTTCCAATAAAATTTGATATTGGTGAATATCAAGTTTACATGTCGAGGAAAAGAGCTTCCGCTTTGATGTTTGTATGATGGGAGATGATGAAACAGATAGAAAGTGAATCTTCTATCTTTCCCATTTGGATGAATGATATCTCTATTATTGGTAATTGGGATATGAAATTCATGTACTCAATTCATCAACATGCTCACCAAACCAGATTTATCTTAAAGTTTCGAATTTACATAGTTTCATCTTACCTCCATCTCATTAAAGTCATGAGAAATGCATAAAATCAGGAACAAGCATTGTGAAGAAAACAACCTATGCAAAATGAATAGGGAGTATGAGTTGAATGATGCAAATAGCAATCAAATCTAATAATAGCCCATAATAAATCATAATACAACGGTCCAAATTCACTTATAGTAACCGCTCCAAATAGTACACACTTTACATTATTATTACCTGAGACATATCGTTACATCTTTACATTATTATTCACGAGGTTGTTATCGCACACCAAATAGAGGTTTATTTGAGGGGTGAAATAGTATTTTGCCTCTCACTGTTTTAAGTGTAATAATGCAAAAATTATATTTTGGAGCAAAATAATTATTTCAATCTTAAAATTATTTGAGTGTGTATATTGGTTTCCGTACATTACACATAATAATAATAATACTCCAAATATACTAATGCAATAAATTAGAAACTCCATATATATTCACTGTAGCCTAGCCATCAAGAACCCAAAATTTCTCTTTGAAGATTAATGCGTTTATTCAATTTAGTAAATAAAAATCAAAGGTTTGTCGATTGAATTAATAATGGGGGGTAGTGTAGGTTCAGAAGAAGGGTCTGACGTGAGTGAGTCAGAGAGCTCATCAAGCAGCTCTTCATGTCGTCGTTTTCATTTTGGAGGTTCCTCTGCACCCACTTGTTTGTTTCCGGACGTTTCTGGGGAAAATGTGCTATACTGGGAGGATATTAATAAAAAACCACTTTCTCAATTATCAGGTTTCCTTTTTTCTTTTCTTTTAGTTGCTTATCAATTTTGATGTTTTGAGCTTATTCTTGAATAAGTAATGGTTGTTGCACTTTTTGACATTTTCTATATTTGTTCATAACTCATAAGTACTAATACTAGGTACATTCAAGAATATTAAATGTGTATTTATGTACCAATATACTTAATAATACGTGTACACTCAACTTATCACCTAATTTAGTTCATAAAAATCAAAGCTTTTTATCGAATTAATAATGGGTGCTTGTCTAGCTTCAGAAGAAGGGTCTGATTTATCAGGTTATTTTTTGTTCCTTTTTTGTTGCTTATGGATTTTGATGTTTTGAGCTTTTTCTCGTTTTGCCTGAAGAAGTACTGATTGTTCAACTTTAAGTGTTCATAAGTACTAATAGTAGGTATATTCAATAATATTAAGTGCGTATTTTTTTAACAATGTAATAAACTGTATTTTAATATTTGAAATAGAAATTGAGATGATGAAGGAAAGATTTGCTAAGCTTCTTCTTGGAGAAGATATGTCTGGAGGGGGTAAAGGAGTTTGTACTGCTCTAGCTATATCGAATGCAATTACTAATCTCTCTGGTGAGTCTACCTATAAGATTTATTATCACGTTATGGATGTGTGTTTTTTTTGTATATCTATGTATTTAGATCATTTACAATGCTATGCTTTTCTTTTGGGGATAAAGCTACTGTCTTTGGGGAGCTGTGGAGGTTAGAGCCGTTGGCGCCGGAGAAGAAGGCAATGTGGTGTAGAGAAATGGATTGGTTATTATGCATAAGCAATTCAGTCGTTGAGCTTGTCCCTTCTATACAAAAGTTTCCTGGCGGCAAAGGAACATATGAAGTAATGACAACGAGGCCACGTTCTGATTTGTACATGAATCTACCAGCTCTAAAAAAACTCGATGAAATGCTAGTTAGTGTTCTTGATGGATTTCACGAGACCGAGTTTTCGTATGTTGATAGACGGGTCATTCTCGAGGAAGGAGATAATTTCGATGTGTATTCAGCTAGTTTGCCTGGTGGGAGGTCGCCATCAATTAGGCAAGAAGAGAAGTGGTGGCTTCCCTGCCCAAAGGTTCCTCCTAAGGGTTTGTCGGAGGAGGGAAGGAAAAAAATCCAGCAGTGCAGGGATTCCACAAACCAGATATTGAAAGCCGCTTTGGCAATTAATAGCAATGTCCTTGCAGAAATTGAAATTCCAAATGCCTATTTGGATTCATTGCCAAAGGTTAGTGTGTTATGTTTGCTGTGCAGATTAACAAGTTTACTCATTTTTCCATGTTATTTAGAAGGATAAGGTACAGTTCTGTTACTCGGCATTTTGCATAACTCCTATCTCAATTTGGACTTTCGAAATTTCCTGCAATTGGTTGGTTACTAATCTTAATGTGGACTTGTATGATACTATATATCGATGCTAGACCATCAAGATATTTCTTTTATGAATTGTAAAATGGGTGGAGTAGTGTTACTCAACATTGGCGGGAGAGGGCTTCTGTCCAATTGTCTATGACTGATGTTTGATCATGACAGCTCCTATTTCTAGTCTAAATTTTCCTCTTGTTGTTATCTTCTACGGAGTAATAGTTATTTTTGCAGAGTGGAAAAGTTTGTCTTGGTGAAATCATCTACCGATACATAACAGCTGAACAATTCTTGCCTGAATGTCTTCTTGATTGCTTGGACTTGTCATCAGAGCATCAAACGTTGGAGATCGCGAACAGAATTGAGGCAGCTGTGCATGTGTGGAAATTGAAGGACAGAAAAAAGCACTCAAATCATCAGAAATCAAAGCATAAGTCGTGGGGTGGTAAGGTGAAGGGACTTGTTGGTGATGGTGAAAAGAACCACTTTCTATCACAGCGTGCAGAAACACTATTGCGTAGTTTGAGAATTCGATTTCCAGGCCTTCCCCAAACTGCATTAGACATGAACAAAATACAGTACAACAAGGTAAGAAGTGCCTTCACATATCTTAATAGATTCATAGTCCAGAAGCTTTTATTATCAACTTGAAGCCTTATTTATCGATTCATGATCTATTGCAGGATGTTGGTCAGTCAATTCTGGAAAGCTACTCAAGGGTAATGGAGAGCCTTGCATTTAACATTATGGCTAGGATTGATGATGTCTTATTTGTTGATGATGCCACGAAACAATGTGCTGCTGCAGAATCTGTATCACTCTTTAACAGAGGAGGTTTGGATGGTCTTCCTGTTCAAAAGCTAATGTCTCCTAGCCCCTTCTCAGTACGACACACTCCTTATGTTTCCCCATTAGCAACTCCAACATTTTGTTCATCCTCACCCTTGTCCGGGAGTCCCAGAAATGGCGTGCAAATCCACAAGCCAGAAAAACTTATGCCTATCGATTTGGATAAGTTGTGGTCATCGTATGCTGGAAATCTTAGCTCTAGAAGAACTGTAGGTGATGCCCCTGAGCGAGATTGATCTGTGACTGTTTAAATATTTGCTTCATTTGTATCTCCCTGATGGTGACTAGTTTTCGTTAGAAGAGTTGATCGTTCTTTTCGCATGTATAGATTGAGCGGGGGGTCCAAAGGACCAGAATTCATTAGAAACTATATGGATGAGGAGGACGGTATTTTTATTGAATAAGTTGTCTTTAGTTATATGCTTCACATACATCTGATGGAAGAATACATAATTACTGTCCACCATCAAAATTTAAAACCCAAACAGTCTTCTAGGAGTCTATGGATTATAATATTATTTTTTAAAACATACAAAGTATTTTAATAATCAATTATCTAATAATATTGCTTCAGAACACGCACGCACCTCTCAAACCATCAAGCTGAATCCAAAATCAACAACAATACAAAAAAGAAATACTAGTCGGTCGAAATTCATTGTTACGCAACTAATAAGATAGACCATGAAAAAAATTAATAATAGATCTGAGATCGACTGAAATATTAAACCATGAATTCAATACGTTAAAACTATTTATTTTTTTGTGACAATGCAACTATATATCCCATATAGATCAAAGCTACGTCTACATACAATGCGTTTGTCGTTTTGCATTCAAAATATTTCAATTTTTCGAAACCATCATATCATATGATGATATGCCAAATACAATTGGAACAATATATATATATATATAGTTAAAATTACATTGTTTTAAAATGATTACATTGTTTTCAAAGTAGAGCCGATGCATGATTATGATGCCTTATTCATACACGTGTCCTTCATCATCCAATGGAGTGAAAGTATGCCAACGCTTATGAGTATTTATCAATATTAATAATCGTGCGTATTTGATAATGATCACATGGTCATTATTAACAACTAACAATAATAATATTTTTATTGAATACATATGTATAATTGACATCATAGCAAATATTGGAGATCAAAACATTATATATATACCAAACATAGCCTAAAATAGTTTTGGATAGGGATGAGCATGAACTCTATGTTTGTAAATGGCAAAGAAGATGAAAAGAAGCAAAGGTAGGCAACGATTCCCCACATGTTGGGATTGTGGATATATATAATCCTATCTACAATGCTATGGAAGGATTAGGCGTATTATTGTTCATGAAAATGACATTATTCATGTATACATAACTAACATAAGTCATGGTGGTGGCTTAGTGGGGAGCTTTATTGTATGTAATGTATAACACCACATCTTGTTTTCCCACGTAAGAATAATTTTCGTTCTCTCGTTTTTTTGTGATTACAAATGAACATACATTATTTTGACAATGCTAGAATTAATCATAAATTGTTTGGGCCTTCGGATCTATTTAATCCAGCACTGCACTATTATTTGATTAAACACGCGTTGGACTTGTGGTTCCATCTTATTCTGGTTGAGATTTGACCTAGCTAGCTAGCTTTCTCATTGATTTAGAGAACCTTAAAAATACTAAATACAGAAAACAAGCTGCATGTGCCGTGTCTTGGATAATATTTTCTTTTCATACTTTGCTGTCTAGACTATATAATATGTTATTATAAAGTTTATAATAAATAAATGAAAGAGATTATATATTCAATCAAAACTTACAGGATTTTATAGGTATAAGCAAGGCATATTCCAACGGCAACTGGTCGCCGCTTGCGCTGGCTCAAATGTAACCTTCCCCATGCCATGTTCTTCATTCATATATTCTAGTGTATATATATGTTTATCACTTTCATAATAAAGAATATAAAAATAAGCAAAGCTTCTATTTTTGTTTATTTTGGTGATGAACTACTAATCCATATTGGCTTTTGGTGATCCTCAAAGGCCATTTTACTCTTTTTGGACCAAATCCTTTCTTAATTAGACCTCCTACTAGAGTCCACTATTCAGGATTAACAGATAGTAGCTAATACAGAATATCGGTCTTTATAATGTATAGTCGTCATCCCAGGTTGTAAGCGAGCGGCCTCACAGAATATCGGTGGGTTCCAGCCCTTTGGTCGGTTCGGCTCGAAATAGCCGTACCCCAACTCTTAAACTTCGGTTCAAGGTTCGATGATTTGAATCGAACTTACGTTCGAACGTGTTCGACTCAATTTAAAAATTAAAATTGCAAATTATAATCCTAAATGGTGCGAAAAGTAATTGCTTCTAAATTATCTATAACAATTGTATAATGGTGTACATATCATAAGAAACTCAAGTATGTAATATCAATATTGCAATAATTCAACATACAATTTATGGTGTAATTGTAGTCGAGTTACAACTTACAAACTTGTACAAATGGTCATTTTCATTCATTTTTTTTTAATCATGACATTACACCAATATAATGCAAACTTGAGAAAATATTTGTAAGTCCAATAAATATAATTGGAATAATGCAAATTTGAGTTACTAAGTTAAGTATCTCTATGAATATTATCAGCATAAGATGGTGAATCTGAATTAATTAGTTCCTTAAATTGATAGAATCGTAAGAATAAAAATTTACGATTATCGATGAGGGAATCCACGTCGACGTGACCAACCCGCTTCTTCACAAATCCCCTATTTTACTCTCATTCTAGACAGAGAAACAGTGGGTAAAAACTTACTCATTTTCTAGTGAGAGAAACACAAATACAACACTTTATGTTGCCCACTATGTGATATGGATCAATGAATTGCAACAACTTTAAATCTTTCTAGTTTTTACATACTTCATATTAATCATATACATAAATAATCATGCTCATATATAACTATATGCATAAATCTGTGTTTTCTTGCTTAAAAAGCTCCGACCTTTGAGTAAAAAACTGCATTTCCTTCACGTAAACTGAAAGAAATTGTTTTGTCTGTTGTGGGTTTTGTTTTTCTTCATTGGGTTTTGAGAAAGATAGTATCTTTTTTGTGTTGTGGGGTATAATGGTGAGGGAAGATGATGAGAGTAGTAGTAGTAGCAGCAGTAGTAGTAGGGTGGTGGAATCTGGGAAGAGAGGGAATAGGAGGAAGCTTGAGGTGTACAATGAGGTGTTGAGGAGGCTTAAAGATTCCAACAATGTTGAAGCTAACCAAACTGGTTTTGATCATCAGCTTTGGCTTCACTTTACTCGCCTCCCTACTAGGTAACCCTTTTTCACATTTTCTCTCTTCGTCCATTTTTTGTTCAACATTGTGGTTTCTCTACGATGACCCAACATAGAGCTGATTGGGGACGTCAGTCTTCATATAGTGGACGATCTTACTTAGTGGGATAAGGCTTCGTTTGGTTATTGTGGTCTCTGGACGATGAGATAACATTCTGGTCGTGTGGGGTCGCCGTAATTCTGGAAGTTTAGAGAGATTTGTGTTTGTATATTAATCTTGAAATGTGGTTTGATAAAAGATTTTACTGTTTCTCGTACTACATGACATTTATTTGTCTTTATTTACCCTTAAAGATTGTATTTTTCTGAACTTATTTTGTTCGTTTTTCTCTTTAAAGTACATTTGGTGAGCAAGTGAATGTTGAGAAACTTAGGAACTTCTGAAATTCTATGAGTTAGTTGATTAATGCATATGATATGGGGAATTATTGAAGGTATGCATTAGATGTAAATGTGGAAAGGGCAGAAGATGTTCTAACGCACAAAAGATTGTTGCATCTTGCTCATGATCCAGCTAATAGACCTGCATTTGATGTTCGCCTTGTGCAGGTATGTCGGTGAGGCTTATACTTGTTACTTTAGCAAAGTATACTCTGATCTTGTATTAGAAAATAATTGTATTATTGTGTTCACATATTGTACGAGAAATCAGTATATGAGAACTCAGAAATGCTAATTGTGATTGTTTTTCTAGTTTATGAGAATTTTTTTTGGAGCTACAGCTTCCTAAGTATTCATGGAGTATCTAGTAAGTAGATAAGGTTAAAATCCTGATTAAGTCTGTGAATCTCTGAGTGAGGAAATCAGTATATACATTTGCAAATATGCGATTGTAGAAATATATTGACAATTGATATTAGTACCACATGCATGTCATGGTGCGAAAAATTTAAAGGACCGACAATCGGTGAAACATATAATATTTATCCTTTCTGGTCAATCCCTTGCTAATTCATCATTTTGTTCCAAAAGTTTCGAATTGTAGAAATGTGGACAAGGGGCTACATGTTCATTGCTTCTGGGTATTGTGCCCAGTTTCAGATTTCGTGAAAAGAATTGACGATGTCAGATGTGTTAAGGTTACCTAGATGCAGCCAATTATTTCCATGCATTTGTTATACTTTGTACATGATTAATAGTTATCCTTTCTGGTTACTGCAATTACACTTCTTCCAAAAACTAGAATGCATAACGCCTTAGTTTTCTTCTTCATTCTCAGCTCATTATTTTAATCAGTTCTAAGTCCTTGGATCAATGGTAATTACTGTCTATGTGTGCAGGTTACTCCTATGTGTGGTGGGACTTCAGACCCAGTGCACTCTAGCTCCATGGAAGGGTCCCAGAGGTAAGTCCTTCATAGTATAAGATTGTCACTCATTCCAGGATAACCATTTACTATCCTGCATTTGTACATGTTGACAAATATCTCTATAATTCGTTCTGATACTCATTGTTGTGCCAAATCCAGCACTCATCCACCACCTTCATTTGGTTCATCTCCTAATCTTGAAGCACTTGCACTTGAAGCAAACAAATCTCAAGGTCAATCTTGTGACACCAATGCAGTTGTTTCACGGTACAAACTATTGAATATAAATTTTATTGTTATTGCTCCAAGAAGATCTGTCATTGGTTACCTATCCTTCCTTTTTTGTGGGACGGGGGTGAGTTCTTATGTTCCTTTTAATTTTCAGTATCTGAAGTTGTCCACATAAATCATGAATCACACCAACTGTTTGAGTTTCTATCTTGAGCCACTTCATGAGGCTACTCTCTGTAAAGTTTGCCATTGTGACAGATTCTTTTTTTCGGTCTGGGAGCATGCTTTGGGCTTCTAGATTACTATTTGCATTTTGTCTCCAGTCTAGTAATGCTTTTGCTCTGTGACTTGAGAATCCTGACCCCATGATGATTGATGCTCTCCTTCAGGCCCATGCATGAAATTACCTTCTCAACGGATGATAAACCAAAGCTTCTCAGTCAGGTATTCCAATACATAATCCATCAATTTGATTTCAGTATACATCTAATCCCATAACAATGTATATGGTAAACTACACTGAAGGGAACTAGTATAAAATTCTCTGAGTTTTTGAAGGATAATATAGTAAAAATTGGACCTATGATATCGGATCATTGTAATTTTATCTTTTTATCCTCTCATTTCATGTCATGCTGATTGACTTGTATAATACAAGTGAATATTGTTACTCAACCTAGAATGCTGAGTTAAACTGAGGCTTATACAAATGCTAATCCAAATATATATTTTTAATGAAATCTACAGTTAACGTCGGTGCTGGCTGAGATTGGTTTGAATATTCAAGAAGCACATGCTTTTTCCACTGTGGATGGCTACTCCCTCGATGTGTTTGTTGTTGATGGCTGGGCTGATGAGGTTTGCCCATTTTAATCTCCTGCCTTCTTAGAATGACACAAGTGCTACTCCTTTGATGTGTTTGGTAGAACATTATTAAGTCCTACACGCCTTGAGAATTTCAGATCTTACTTGTTAAACTTTTTATCCAACACCAGTCCTTTTCGTAATTGATAGTTCATACGTTCTTAATTGAACAGCTCCTTAGTTGACATCATTTTATACCTTTACCATTTTAAACTCTTGGGAGTTGGGACCTTCAACTGGACGTGAATCTTTGCGTAGTATTGTTAGCAAATTATTTGACAGCTGTATAAATTATGGAGTTATTATCTCTACGATGGTCTAATTTCTCCCTGTTAACAGTTGAAAGAGCATTATAATAGAAATGAGGCTATGAAAATTTGTGGTGGGTTGAACTTTGGAGGAGCTTAAGGGGATAATTTTGGTCTTTAGGGTCTAGGAAATGTGGGTTATGTTTAGTGACTGATTATTATTGTTTCAGGAGACTGAGCAGCTCCGAGTAGCACTACAAAATGAACTGAGGATAGAGGTATTCACATTTTCAATTATCCAATTTATGTTTCAAAGATATGTTAATATAGCCTAAAGGATGCAAATTTTATGAAAAGAGCGTAGAAGAATATCTGTTAATTTCCTTAATGCATTCTTTGAAACTCCTTCAATCACCAATCATTTGGCTCTTCACTTAGTGAGTAAACGAACCATGCAGTAATTACTTAGATGCTTGTCGAAATGATTTAAGAGTGGTGTCTACAGAAGACCGTTTTCTTTGACCTAATATAATGGCTTTAGAAAATCATTGAATTCGTCGTTGTGTCTCCTTATTCTTTCAGGAGTTTCTTGATTATATTTATACTTAACGGAATCTTTGTACTATGCAGAAGCATTATTGGCCAAGTCCGAGTTCTTCTGTTGGTGAACATGAAAGTTTTGGGATCAATAATGAAGCCGAGCATGTCATTATACCAAATGATGGCACTGATGTCTGGGAGATTGATCCTCAGCTTCTAAAATTTGAATACAAGATTGCTTCTGGGTCATATGGTGATCTGTAAGTTAATCTTTACGTTGATATGTGATACAACTTAATTTGATTGCTCAAATAACTAATCAAGTAATCATCTTAGATACAAAGGTACATATTGCAGCCAGGAAGTAGCTTTAAAAATCCTGAAGTCTGAACGCCTAAATACGAATATGCAACAGGAGTTTGCTCAAGAGGTATATATAATGAGGTATGCCAAAAAAAATTATTTTGCTCGCATGCACACTACTTTTAATAGCCTCTGAAATCATGTGTCCGAAGGTTTTATGCTCTATTTCATATCAAATATTCTTTGATCTATAAATATTTGGTGCTTACAGGAAGATCCGGCACAAAAATGTAGTTCAATTCATTGGGGCATGTACAAGACCTCCAAACTTGTGTATAGTTACAGGTATTCGTATATCTTATTGAGTGTGTAATTGTGTATGGAAAACCTGGTAAAATGTATGATCCTCCAAGGCTAATGTTTTGAATGTGTTGATAGAACTTATTTTTTTATTTAGTACTTGTAGTTTTATCCTTTTCTTAATGACATTTGTTTTCTTTGTATACAGAATATATGTCTGGTGGAAGTGTCTATGATTACCTGCATAAACAAAAGGGCACCTTTAAGTTCCCGACTTTGCTCAAAGTCGCTATTGATGTATCCAAGGGAATGAACTATCTGCATCAGAATAATATAATCCACAGGGACTTAAAAGCTGCGAATCTTCTCATGGATGAAAATGAAGTAAGAAACTCTCTGAAAGAACATTGCTTTTATTCCTCAATCGTCTGAGCTATTAATTCAATGTTTTCTCAAGTATTTCATAACTTCAATAATAATTGAAAGTTATGCTCTATAGTTCCAATTTTTTTTTTTTTAGTTGGTTTTATGTATATCTATGTCCATGTTTTTCTCTTTCCTTACTATGATACTATTCATCCGTGGGTTCTATACCCCTACATAGATTTTTTCACATCAACATCATTTTATATATTTTTGAAGCTCAGTTTATTCAGGTATTTATTTATTACTTCTCAGGTTGTGAAGGTGGCCGATTTTGGTGTGGCTAGAGTTAGAGCACAAACAGGTGTCATGACTGCAGAAACTGGGACTTATCGGTGGATGGCTCCTGAGGTATGATTTTATACTCCCTCCATGCTAAAAGATCATCCAGTTTTGAATTTTAATTAGTTGATTTTTTAGAATTTGAACTCAAATATTTTTGAATATGTTGTATAATATTAGAGAGAACAGAAAAAAAAAATCAAAATATACTATGTCAACCTACTTTACTATTAACATGATAATTATGATTTAAATCAATGTTGTGTATGTCAATCAAGACCGCCAAGTTTGTTGATGTTGACCATTGAATAAACAATTGGACGATCTTTTAAGGATGGAGGTAGTATTAAATTTGACCTTCATGGGTGACGTGGTAATGCATTGCGCTTGTGATTCATTCAGCATTTATTTTATGTGCAAAGTTCTTGCCAAAAGAAAATACAGGAGTGAATAATACATCTCTCTCTTTTTTATAATGTGGTCTGATGCATGATAAGTAATGACTTATTTTGTTTCATGCTTTATATGTATCAACTTTTTATTTTAGTAAGTTCAAGTTGTTTTCTTATGCTTTTACTCTTGCTTTTTACTCAGTATTCTTACAAGGGTGTTACTCTTGAAGGTCATAGAACACAAGCCTTATGATCATAAAGCGGATGTTTTTAGTTTTGGGGTTGTCTTGTGGGAGTTGCTTACTGGAAAGGTACCCTCTCATTGTAAAAATGCAAGGCAAAGTTAGACATTTACATTTACATATGGGGTCGTCTTTATCTGATTCATCACCTTTTGCCTCAGCTTCCGTACGAGTATTTAACTCCACTACAAGCAGCAATTGGTGTAGTCCAAAAGGTAAAACCTGCAACCTTTTTAGGTAGTCGTTATATTTCAACTTTTTTCTGCATACCCTGCCTGACTCTGATAAGACATGAAATGTTACTTTGAATTTGCTCCATGTGTAGGGTTTGCGGCCAACTATTCCGAAGAACACAAATGTGAGATTTGCTGAGCTGCTTGAGAGATGCTGGCAGCAAGATCCTAGTTTGAGACCTGATTTCACCGAAATAGTAAAAGTTCTGCAGTTAATAGTGAAAGAGGTAACTTAATTTATATCAAAATTTTGCAATGCACCTAGCCTGTGTGCATACTCACAAGCTCTGTGAGTTTTGGATGAGTGTCATTTTGCCGTTATATTGATATATATTGGAACTTGGAAGGGGCTAGGGGAATTCACCAAAAAAGTGGGAGGGGTTGAAACTTGAAAGAAAGGGTTTTCTTTTCTTGTTCTCCTCCCTGCTTACTCTAGGAGTTTTTTACGAGTTCCATTTTGCCTCTACGCTGATAGTTGGTACACATCAGAAGGGACAAGGGGGATTAGTCAAAACGAGGCGAGGGAGGGGTTGAAAGAATATGATCCTTTTTCTTGTTCCCCCTTCGCTTTCTTTCTATCTATTTCTGACATCATATGCTTGAAACAGGTTACAGATGCAGCAGACGATCGCCAAGCGGAGAAATCAGGAGGATTTTTTTCCTCCCTCCGCCGAGGACATCATCATTGACTCTAGATACGAAACCATTCTTACATTCATTCCCATCGAGTTTTTGAGTTGCACTGTACAGTATATACTATCGAGCAAGCGTTTTGCATTGCTCAAAATCGTTGGCATGGCTAATGTAACAATTGTACTATCATATGATACCTGCTATGTATGGCATTGCATGAAATTTTGATTACAGATTTAGTTTTATTACCTTCTAATGAACTAGATATGATTAGACTACTCAGATGAATACAAACGTTAGTGTCAAACTGGTTTCATTAGGAGCTGAGTTTCAAGTGATGCTTTTCAATTTCACCTATTTTTTCATAGCGGTCGAGTAATATAACACTGTCATTAATCAAGAGCATCAATCAATTATTATCTGGAAGAACAGAGCTGATTTATTTATTAATACATGGCCACACTAGCCATATGTTTACTCAGCCATATGTTTACTCAGACCCTTCCAATTAAGAACCAGTGCAACAAACTGGTTCCATATAAAATTTACTGAGGAGAAAGTATACTGTACTAGGGAGTAAATCAACTTTACTCCTCCAAATCATTTCTAAATCCAGCATGATCCCTAGCGGCGAGCCAGTCCGCTGGTATGCTTGCAATCAAAGCCATCAGCTGCAGAAGAATGTGCAATAACGTTGAAAGCTAATTGCTGGATCAGCCAGGAAATAGATGCAACATAAGGAACCTGTACATAAAATGATCACTGGAACAAAAGCAATGGACAATTGAGTTTCATGTGCACATTTTTCACACCCTTGGAGCAAAAGCAATGGAAAATTGAGTTTCATGTGCACATTTTTCACATTACTTACGGATATAAATAGCTTTTCTATCGGGCCAACGCTCAGCCAATAGAATAAGACACAACAGGGAGTTCTTTGTCCTCTCGAGACGCTTACACGTAATACCAGAGTGAATTTTCTATTCTATAACTACCCTTCATTTATTTCTTTCGCTGCACGTGATTTCTTTTTACACACAAACAATAAGTAAGTCTAATATTCTTTGATGCTCTAACTTTATCATTTCTGGAAATGACTATCGAATTTCACGCTTCTGGGAGATCCGAACACGCCGAGACTCCTCGACATCATGGAATCCTACAAGGTATCTAACAAACCAGTAATAATACTGTGGCCCAGAAATAAGATAAATAGGGCCCGAGGAAGCGACCATACCCACGACCCTCCCGCTAATCCTACCAAAAACTATCAAAGCCCCTCGCATGTAAACTACAAAAAGCGACGAAACACTTATATTTGATCCCCAACAATAATTAGCGAAAATATATAAGCATTTTTGAGGTAACTCGCCCTCAACCCACTCGTCAAAATCTGCCATATCACTGACTATTGAACATTTCCATGTTGATAGATCACAAGAATTAAATGGCAAGTGAACGTTAAGAGTGGCTTCTGTGAGTGGGTCGAGTAAAGCAATGATGTCCACAATCGGCTTTCGTTTTCTTTTACTTCTCCTTCACACTCATAAGTCTCTTTCACCTCAGACTATCGAGTATTCATTTTTGCAATTATTTAACCTTATTGAGTTTATTTTGCATTTTTCACGCTGAACACAAAGATTTTAAGTAAGAGTAATTTGGATGATTTCCAAATATTAATATAGTTGGATTATACTACAACAACATGACTTATTATTGCCTATTCCCTCGTCTAAACGGGATAGGGGTCGAATATATTTGATTATAATACAGTATAATATTATGGCCATTAACCCAAGTACCCAACGTCCCCACCTGGTCTATGAACAACTGTTCTGTCCTTACTTGGATGAAACTGTACACCCCTGGTCCAGCTTCAGTCTCACAAATAAGGCCAAAGGAAAATCTCAGCACCTCAGTCCTCACCTACCATTATACTAGATAGCCTCCAGAAAATTAATTCCATTGGACTTTACTACAAGAGCACCAAGAGTATTTTGGGTAGGTAAATGTACATAATTCAACTTACAAGTTACAAGGATCAGTTTGGTGTTATGTAAAGCCCCAGACCCAGAATTTATAGATTTGGTGGACTAACTCGTAAAGAAACCTCAAGTATCTAAGATTTTTTAGGAGTCTGATTTCCAAAAGTAAAATAATTTTTCATGTAATCATAACTACTTAAATTAAGAGATAATACATTATTTTGTAATTCCGAATCTGGTTGATTCTTCTAACATCAAGTGCAGTAGGTAGACAAATGAAATGTTATTAAATGCAACAAGTAGACAAATGTATGTTAAATCTCTCCCCATAATAAAGATATTTTATTGCTTAACATATTGACCTATGCAGTATGCATTACCAAAAGATATAAAAGGTAACCATCACACAGCATTTACAGTAAATACTCCCTCAACTTCAAATTAATCATTTTATTTCTCAGATAAAACTTTCGACCATAAATTATTTTTTATTCAATAATAAAAAATATAAAATTAATATCATTAAATTTATTTTTAAAAATATTTTTATAATGGTTTTTTTTTTTGTAATTTTCATAACGATATAAAAATAATTGATAATTAAAATCAGATTAAAACGGTAAAAACAATTAATTTGAAATTTTAAATAGTAAATACCATTTCCTCCATCCCCTTTTAAACTACTTATTCAACTTTTCACATATTTTAGTAAAATTCCTCATTTAAAGTGGAATTTCCTGAAATATCAAATAATACATCCCTAAAATATTATCTACTTTCTAAATTTAATGTATTGAAATTTTAATTTATTATTAATATTATCATTTTGATTTAAACTAAATTATATAAATCAATTAATAGATTGAAAATTTTTGGACAATTATTTAGGAACTAGTGAGTACTTATTTATTAGTTAAGAGTCTCATCAATACTTGTCCTAATACTAAACCAAATCTCACATTTTTATTCATCAACACCCCCCCCCCCCCCCTCCTCTCCTCCTCGAAACACACCATGGACTCCCTCACTCTCTTCTTCACCGCCGCTGTTCTCGGCGGCGGCCTCTACTGGTTCGTCTGCATCCTCGGCGGCGCCGAACAAAAGGGCAAACGCGCCGTCGACCTCTCCGGCGGCTCCATCTCCAAAGACAACGTCCAAGAAAATTACAAAAAATACTGGTCCTTTTTCCTTAAACCCAAAGAAATCGAAACAACCGAAAATGTCCCTGCTTTTGTGGACACTTTTTACAACCTCGTTACTGATATCTACGAATGGGGTTGGGGTCAATCCTTCCATTTTTCTCCCTCCATTCCCGGAAAGTCAAACCATGAAGCTACTAAACTCCATGAACAAAGGGCCGTTGACTTTCTTGAAGTCAAGCCCGGAGCCCGAATATTGGATGCTGGATGTGGAGTTGGTGGCCCGATGCGTGCTATTGCTGCTCACTCTGGTGCCAATGTTGTCGGAATCACTATTAATGAGTACCAGGTGAACCGGCTCGCATTTAGGATATTAGTAGTGCTTGTTCGAATTATACTTTGTAAAATTTAAGTTTTTGGCACATTAGTAATCCGTGTTCGAATTGTACTTTATAAAATTTATATTTTTGGACAACCGTAAAATATACATTTAATCATAATTTTTATTTTATTTTTAATGTAGAAATTATATATAAGTTATAACTACGATGTCATTTTTCGTTTATGAAAATGTAGAACAAGACTAATCCATTACTGCAGGTGAATCGGGCCAGGATTCATAACAAGAAAGCGGGCCTGGACAAGCAATGTGAAGTGGTTTGTGGGAATTTTCTTGAAATGCCTTTTCAAGATAATAGTTTTGATGGGGCTTATTCAATTGAAGCAACATGTCATGCTCCAAAGCTTGAAGAAGTGTACTCTGAGATCTATAGAGTGTTAAAGCCTGGATCTTTATATGTTTCTTATGAATGGGTCACTACTGAATTGTTCAATGAAGATGATCCGGAACATGTTGAGATTATTCAGGGGATTGAGCGTGGCGATGCGCTTCCTGGGTTGAGGAGCTACAAGGACATTGCTGAAGTTGCTAGGAAAGTTGGGTTTGAAGTTGTGAAAGAGAAGGACTTGGCTAAGCCACCAGCGAATCCGTGGTGGAGTAGATTGAAGATGGGGAGAATTGCTTACTGGAGGAACCACATTGTTGTCACTGTTCTTGCTTGGCTTGGAATTGCTCCAAAAGGGGTTGTCGATGTTCATGAGATGTTGTTTGTCACTGCTGATCACTTGACTAAAGGCGGCGAAACTGGGATTTTCACCCCTATGCATATGATTCTTTGCAGAAAACCTGGAAATTAGTAAAACTATGAATCACAGAGGTTCAATTTCTTTTTTATGGTTAATGTCGTGTTCCCTGTTTTTGTTGGATTTAATTTATGGTTTATTGTTGTGTTTTAGATTAAAGATTCTTGCTTTTACAGAAGGTGATTGTTGATGTTGCTTGAATTGTGAATGAATTGTATTCATAATGCTGTATGAGAAATTTTGGCTATCCTTCTAACTAATTACACTATTATAATTGTATTCTCAGTCATTTTCATTTTCAGTTTCTTGTTGAACTCTAGAGTGAATGGACGATACGACAGATTTGATTCAGTCCACATAGTTGTGTAATATCGATGTGCAATTGGATTTGAGAAAGTATATTCTGTGTGATTGTGATGATAGTAACCAGGCTGGATGCACCTGTACTTGCTATGATAACTGCTGTAATAGGATTCTAATAGTATTTTAATTATTGATGATACACAAAATGTTTTAATAAGTGAACATGGCAGCAACATTTGTTTTAAACTACTCAACATCACATGTTAATAGGTTTTTATTGTGTGTTAAACTTTGTTCTGGATCAAATCTAGGGTGATGTTGGTCTTTACCAGCATTAACCTGGTTTATTTGTTTGGTCTTTACCAACATTAACGCCGTGGTTATTGGGTTTTAAACTTAAAATAATGTAGACATATATGATCAGTGATGTTGAGCAATGTTTTTTCTGTTATAAACAAATGTAATACTCCTTAGTCCTTACTATAGTACTGTAGAATATTGACTAATTGCAGATCTCTATGCAAATACTAAATTTAAATGGATCCTAACTGATGAAACTGTGTTGTGTTATTCAATTATGGTGGGCTTGTGTCATCCTTCCTTGCCATTGTAATTTTGTACAATGTTGCAATGTGTGTTTATATAAATGTATCGAAAGATCAGTTAATAAAACTTATCTATTACCAATAGGCACACTTTTTGAGCTTAGGTCGGGTCGATTATGATATTGAACGTCTTCACTAGATACTATCACGGCGAGTTCTGTATTTACGCCTAGGTTACAATTTACAAGTTACTGGAACAACACTAGTGTGAGCCTCTGAGGTGCAATAGTAAAATGTGAGACATGCTTGGTGAAGTAAATAGTAATCCATCAATTGTTGAGATTGTTGTGTACTAACTAGTGTACACCATGTGCATTCATTTTTTTTAATTTTTCATGGGCAGAGTTCACATGGAAAAACGACACTTTTGGTGAAGCATAGATACTTACTGCTGGCAATACTCTTGCTGTAATGAGTAGAAGCATCAATTTCAAGCACAACAGGTGTAATTAATTAATGATTCAGGATTTGGAACCAAAATTCAGATTTCAATTGTGTGAGTCACATTATAATGTGGATGGACTCCTTACAAGACATTGGACAATGGACACCGATCACTAAACCTCCTATTGTGATGTATCCCTTCATTACTCTTTCTAATGATCAGGTATGCTGAACCACAAAGGATGTGATTATTGAATCCAAAGGCAAGTAAAAACTAAAATCATATTTGTATTATTGTTATTAATGAGTCGGGTAAGGTTAGATTATTCGACTAGACAAATCGACCTTTATCGAGTAGGATAATGACTAAGTTCTTTTAGGTATCGAGCAATAAAATCTGCTCAATACAACTCGGATGCCAATAGAGTTGCAGTTGGTGTTCATTTATAATAAGCTCTATCTCATAAATCATCATTGAGTTGCTGCCGAGAATCAAATAATTCGTTGACAACTAAATTGCTTACCAGAAATAATAATTGAGGCCATGCAAATTGAACCCAGTTAAAGCTATACATGCATGTGCAATATACATAATACATACAGTATATATTACAAGTCTACAACCAAATTTAGGAAGAATAATTAATTATCACCGGCTTAATAATATCCTTGTCATTGGCAACCTTGTCCAGCTGATATAATTATACACAATTTCATGATTCCTAACCTCCTACAGACTAGGTTTTTATACTTTATATATCATAATCTTCCCTTTTCCACTTATTATACTAGTATTAATTAAATTATATTCACCTCAATCACAAGAGAGCATACATTTATTATTATTCCTTTCCTTTGTTTTCTTTTAATGAAGGCAAAAAATATTCAACAATCGGTAAATTCAATCATCCGACGTTTTGATTTAGGATCATCTAGTGTTTGTCAGTGTTTATCTTATCTACGTGTAGACTAGACTGGTAAGCAACACATAGTCTTGCTTGCTGGCAAAATTTATAAAACATGCATTTTCTTTATCTTTTCAATACAAATGTGAGCTTCGTATGTAATGTGAACATTCTTCATTTTAATTGGTGTTTTCTAGAATATTCAACACATAATTATTCCCTCCCAAAGTCAAATCTCATCTGGAATTCCGATTCCTCATCATTTATCAATGATTCGTACTACACACAAAATAACATAGAATACTAAACTAGTTGCTCATGATTAGCAAACGAACAAATGATTATAAATAAAATATATGGAATTCGTTGTTCCTACTGCTTTCTACCATCTCTATAAAACGTTACGCTGCTAATAATAACATTATTGTACAATAATAACTCACTACAACATATATAAACATATAGAATTGGATCACATACAAATTTAAGGAAATTTACACATCTTGAAGAAAGCATGGAATCGTCGAGGTATGTTGAAGACAAGTCTCCAAGTTCACCAAGAAGTGAACAATTCAAACGTTCGAAATCACGAAACCAAAAATCAATGATGAACAACATTCTTGAAGCCATTTCTCAAGTGAATTCAAACGGCGTCGTTTATCACACGGATGCTCAAGATGGTACTAGGAGAATGAAGATTGTAATGAAGAAGGAAGATCTTAAACAAGTTCTTGAACTTGTAAAAGATGGGGGCAATGTTAACAACAACAATTGTAGTGTTTCTGGGCAATCTCATCCATCGGTATCGTTGGAGCAAAGGTTGAATGTTATGAGGAAAAGGCAAATGTTGAGAGCAAGTTGTCAACCTAAGCTTAGAAATGGAGGGTCTTGGAATCCAGTGTTGCAGAGCATTCCTGAATAAGTATAATAATAGGACTTTCATAAGTTATTCGATCTCTTCATGTTTAAAATAATTGTTTAACGTATTCTTCTAAGAATTGTTTACAACGTAACGGGTTACTATGTACTTATTACTGTTTGACATTGTTCCGTGTAAGATTTTTTTGTCAAACATATGTTGCTTTTTCTTCCTCGAAAGATTCATTTATGGCGAGAATTGAATTATTTGAATATGATAAAAAAAAAGTGTTTTGCTCAGTTGCCGCTCTTCATTTTAGAGTTTTAATTTTGGTACCTTTGTTCACTATGACGTCGTATTTTAAAGAATTACATCTTTGTATTATTGTACAAGGAATTGAGAGAGATTATTATAGATATTATTAACTGAAATTCTTATTGACATATCCTGTCAGATCAAATATAGAATGATGATTTGATATTATTGTGATTATATAATTATAGTAAATATATTATACATATCTAATAGTTACCAAAAATATATAATGTTGTTTAATTGAGAAGGATTGTATCATTTAATGAGTATATTGAAGATCACATATAGTATCTATAAGTATATATAGAAATATCATCACTTGTCAATATTCATGAGTCAAACCATTATATTTCCGTAATAATTTTCCTACTTCATCTCTTCAGGTTTTTTATATACGTTTACACTATTATTATAAATGTAGTGTTGTTATCAATGAACAAAATGAAAAACCATTGGATGGGCAGGCATTGACATTGTGTTTTTATCTAGATGAACTTCTTTGTCACTCAAGATAACTCAAAGTCAAGATAAAGTAAATTAGTTTAATCTCAATGACAACATGACATTGTGATTCTATATGTCCTGTTATAATATATGTGAATCTAGGATCACGGAATTACATAAAAGTTATAGAAAAAAGTAAATAACATAAGATATTTAACGTGATATTCCTAACGATGTGTTAGGACTAATCCAAGGACAGAGCCAATTTAAAGTTTCTCTACTATAATGGGAAAGAAACGTATTGCGATTTGAAGAACACTATATATTCTCACGCTGCAAATTATACAATTTAATAGCTTTAAGCGCTAAAACTATTTTATAACCCTAAACAAGAAGTATATAGTTTTCCTTATATCGATGTTTTTACAATGATTCAATGGCCATGCAAGATTTATACTAAATTGTTGCCGCTAAAATAACTTATGTCGGACCGGTTCCTTAATTCGCCCTAATCTACCTGATCTGGTCTGATTTTCGGTCGGACTCTGGTGTTGGAAATCAATGAATATTGGTTTCACCTACCATGTCAGTTTAGCGATAATTTTGTAAATAATTCATTTACTAGCTTAGTTAAATGTGATTACTAAATTAAATGTTCAATGATAAAATTGTAATTACTAGCTCAGGTACTGAGAATAATAAAAGGTTTTATCGCTAGATCCCATGTAAGCTAACCGTTAAAAATAATATTATTGGTCAAATATATTATTATACAACTAATGTTAAATTATATTTCATGTATGAAATTAAACCACGCTTCTTAATCGGGTAATTGATTGTAATCAACTTAATTCCCCGGGATCGGGAAATTAATACCATGCGTGTATTATTAATATTTGATGAGTCCGAACTAATTGTCTTGTTAAGCTTACTTAATAAATTAGATGACTCATTATTAATAACTTGATAAATTAATTAAAGGAGTTCAAGTTAATGACTCAATAGCTATCAAAGCCGGGTTTAGGTTAAATATAACTCTATATATTTGAGGTTATCATAAGGGTCTCTGTGATAAACTAAAAAATCACACAAACCCTAACCCCAAAAGAGAAAAGTCGATGCCCCTCCCCTCCCCCCTAGGAAGTGGCCGAACCATCTTCAAGTTTGAAGCTTGGTTTTTGCTTAGCTTTTATCATCCACCCCCTCAGTTGTTCTAGCAAACCTGGGGGCGGATTTAACCTCTCTTGGTGTGGATCATTTACACCTCACTACCGCCTGTAGCGCCAGAGAAATTGGATCAAGGGTCTTCGTGAAAGAAAACATTGTTGTTAATCCGCTGCGCAATGTAAGTCTCTGATAATTAAATTAGTGTAGTATTGACATTAGAACAACTAAAGAATCCTGGCATGCAATATTATTTATTGTAATATTCGAATATTTGCACTCTAATTCCTTCACTGGTCGGGCTCACCGACGGTCCCGATCTCCTCTCGCCGCTTCAAATGATGCTAAATCTCGATTCAAGCCACCTTTAACAAATCTCCACATTGACTTGAATCGCCTTCACAGATAACGTAAAAAACCTTTGCCAACATCGAATGCTCGTAGAAATGCACCGATGTACCGACAAGCATTCGCATATGCCTTATAGTGAATGTATGCAGTGCACGTACCGTGACATGATGTGGCTCGCCTCGATGTTTTCCCCGCCAGCCTAACAACTAACAACTCGAATCTTTAGCAAGCTCGCATAATGTCAAACTTGCTATGGAACTTACTCAAACATATCACTGTGCTATCCTAGCATTCACTTTTTTACCTTAATTCTCTTCTCACCTCTCAAAAAATGATATCGCACATCAATGTGCTTCGTCCTCTCATGATGAACCTGATCCTTGGTTAAGCATATTGCACTCAAACTGCTACAAATACTACAACCCGATGAGCCCTCTGCATAGGTAACTAGTCCTCTCAAATTTTATATCCTCCCTTAGCAAATTTTGGCATACTCCGCCTTTAGTAGTAGATGGTGAGCTCACCAAGTGGGATCAAGAAATAAGTAGGCCTCCAAATCTATCAAATTGTAAACTCACAATTTAATGCAGTAAATTACATAACCAAATTTCATGGCATCTTTCAAATTGCCTTGCCACATCTCCTCAAAGATAGTTTTTGAAATTCTTGAAAGTATCCAGAAATTAAACACCGACTATCACCACCATAACAAAGACCAATATCGTACCTCTAAGATAGCTTAAAAAATCCTCTCACAACCCCGCCAATGTTCTTTTTTTCCGTGGTCGCCTTACGAACTCATCGACAACACTAATCGCATGCGCAAGATCGTGCCCAATACAGACTATACAGCATATCAAATCCCAACCGCATTTCAAAAGTATAAGGTATGTGTTCCATGTATACCTTCTCAGCAGATGCTTTACATGCAAATGCAACAGACAGATGCACATTTGAAGAATTAGGAGTTTCAATTGGTTTAGCAATAGCCATACCAAATCTGGATAGAACCTTCTCAACATAGTCTTTTTGTGATAAGAAAAACTTCTTCTGACTTCTATCTCTAAATATCTCCATACCCAAAATTTTCAAATACTCCAAATCCTTGCTATCAAACTCAAAGACTAAGTAAACCCTTCACTGAATATCGACTTTTCAATTACGCCTATCAACATATCATCAACATATAGAACTAAGAGATAAGGGAACCATCACTAACCTTATTGTAGTAAAAAACAACTATCATTTGGAATTTCTACCAAATTTCCATCATGTAGCTATCAAATCTCTTGTACCACCGCTTCTCGAATCGCTTCAAAACTATACAAAGATTTCTTCAACCTGTAAATATAGTCTTTCTTTCCGGGTTCCTGAAAACCATCTGGCTGGGTCATATAAATCTCTTCATCTAACTCTCCATATAAGAAAGTTGTCTTGACATGTAGCTGCTCGAGCTCCAAATCCTGATGTGCAACTACAGCAAGAAGCACTCTGATAGAAGTGTGTCTAACTACAAGTGAGAATATCTCATTGTAATCAACTCCCTTCCTTTGACTGAAATTTCTAGCAACCACTCTAGCTTATATCGACTCCCTCATCTCAAGTATTAAAACCCTTCTTTCTTCTTGAATATCCACTTGCAAGTGAATCCTGCTAGTTTTCTAGCCAAATCCCAAGTTTGATTCTTCTTATATTTATCTCCATTTCCTCTCATGAACAAGCCATCGACCGACTCAATACTAGTTACAACTTTTATAAGAAACTGGCTCATGAGGATCAACTTCCTCTGCAACCTGTAAAGCAAATGTCAATATATCCTCATAACCATACCTCGTAGGAGGTACTATGTAATTAGCTCTTCTAGGGTGATCAAGAACTGTGATATTCATCTGGGGATGGAACGTTTGATGTTTCTACCTCTGATTGTGATTGAGAAGAGCTGCTCTCACCATCACCATTAATACCAGAATCTCTCTACTCTACTGCTTCCTAACACTACCTTCAAGCTTCAAGAATTGTGGATTTTATGATTGAACTAAACAGGAATTTTCACTATCACATTTTTGCTCGAATAACTCATCTCTCTAACATGATCAAATTTACAGAAATTCTTTCACACCATCATCATAGCCTACAAATATATACCTCCCTTTCTTTTTACTCCTTGGTTCTAACTTATCCTCATTCACATGATAATAAGCAAGCAAACTAAAGATCACAATGTGTATAATCGCCAGACTATTGCATTCATAATTCCATGTGAGTTTCTGTGATTAATTCCTCGTATGGGGATTTTCCTCATGGTTTATCGGGATGCCAGGCTGTGTTGTTGACCCGCTTCTGCCCAAAACATTCTTGTCAACCCAACATTTGAGAGCATACAACGAGCTCTCTCCAAAAGTGTCGGATTCATAATGTCTCGCTACACCATTCTCGTCAAAGGAAGCCTAATTGTATTATGCCCAAGCAATCCCTTCCACCTTTACAAAAACTCTAACAAACTCTAAAGTGTAATTGCACCAAGAGCGTTATTAGTACTCAACCTGCTGACCTTCTTCCCCATTTGGATTTCCCACCAAAGTTTCCCAATCCTTGAAGTTCTTGAAAAACAACACTTTTCTCGCTTTCATAATAAAGACCCAAGTCATCCTTGAATAATCATCAATCAGCGATAGAAAATACATGTAACCTCCCAAAGATTCAACTCGTGAAGGACCCGAACAATCGGAGTGGATGTAATCCAGTATACCTTTTGTTCTATGAGTCGCTTTCGAAAATTTACAGCGATGTAATTTTCCAAAGATACAGTGCTCACAAAATCCCAAGTCTTTAAACTTCTGCACACCAAGAAGATTGTCCCTCGCTAGAATCAGACCTTCTCCTCACTCATATGACCAAAACTTCATATGCCACAACTTAGTCATACTCCAAGATCATCAATTTAAGATGCAAACAATGTAATCTTGCTGAGTACCTTGTAGTAGGAAATAATACAAAGTATCCTCTTAACACCTTTCTAATCACCGTAACCCCGCATACTTCATCACTCCACCTTCACCCTCTCGAACCTAACCTTTCTCTGCCTAGCACCATGAAAATCACATTCTTGCCGCTAGTGGGAACATGCCTAACATCTTCTAAGGTACAAGACTACTTCATCATGATTCATAACATAACCTATCCTGAATTACTTTGCAAACAGTAACTCAGTCATAGAAATATTATTACCCCATCTACTTCATCATGCTAGAAAACCATTCCCTCTCACGACAAATATGATAAGACGCCTCAGAAAACTCAAGTATCCAGAAGACGGGTGTAAAATGTGTGGGCTATAAGCCTTTGTGAATTTGTTTCGGGAAATGGTGTATTTTATCTTCCATTTGGCTTACTTGAGTCCGAAAGAAATTTACCTACCCATTTTACTCATCTCGAACTTATCGATCATCATTTTAGAAAATTCTTCACACAACAAATCATTAGTAGAACCGAAAATAATATCATCTACATAGATTTGTACTACATAAATTAGATGTTTGTCCTCAGTTTGGAGAAAAGCATAGAATCGAGCTTTTCCCTTTAAATCTAATGGATAATTAAATGTTTTGCTTAGTCTTTCTTTCTATACCAAGTTTCTGTGGTATTATTTTAATCCGTAAAAGGCTTTATCATCTTAAAAACATGATTATGATATCTTCATACCTTCTAAGAGTCGGGATTATTTCTACAAAACTTCTTCTTCTAGAAAATCATTTAAAAAGGCACTTTTAACATCCATCTGATGAAACTCGAAATTCATATAACTAGCATAAGCTAATATTATACGTATGGATTCCAATCTAGCAACAGATGTAATGTTTCATCAAAATCAACCCTCAAGACTTGGGCAAGTTATATCCTTGAACAACAGTTCACTTGTTTTACTTGTACCAATACCGGTTTCATCTTGGCTTCTGGCTTCAAAACTCATTTTGTTCCAATTATAGCTCCTATCTTGGTGGTTTTTCAACTAAATGATTTGCAATCTTTCGAATTGTTCAAGTCTTTCTTGTATGGATATTATTACCTATTCAATAATCTGTAGTCAAGTATTTAATAAATTTGAGAGACATATGCAATTCTTATGTGTAAACATTATTATTATTACAGAGAATTAAGTAGTCGTATCTCGAGAGAGATCACTACAATAGGACTGATGGACATCTTTTACCGCTCTAATTTTCTTAGGAAGACCACTTCCGCTCTCTCATGCAACAGTCGCTCACATTTTGAGTTTCATCTTCCTCTCAAAGCTCCCTCAACATGTGCTTTAGGAGGCTCTATTTAGTTATATTCAATGTGCCCTGCATAATCACTATTGACGCCCACATTCTTGTCCCCCCTGATTTTGGTACCCAGATAAACTTGGGTCCCTTGAGGTTTAATAATTTTCAAGATAGCTCCTTCTAATAATCCATTTTGGCCGGCCATTATTCCAGATTCAACCAATTTAATAATATGAATAATGAGAGACATTATGATTACATTTTCATTGTCAGCAGTAAGAAAATATGTTTGATTTACATATTGAGAGGATGTAGAAGAATAGTCTTAAAGCAATGATTTTTCCTAACAACTTAATAGAGAAGTAGAAGACTTCAAAGCATGAATTTTACCTTCATATCCCAAACCTTTATTCATGTTTTGATTTTGAGACCTAGATCTCACTTCCAAGTTTATTAGTTCACAACTCATGCAATTTCTAACTTGCTCCTTAACCTCGAGATTCTCCCTTATTAGTCTTTTCTGTACTGATGGCTCAAGTTTCTACAATTCCCCATTAAGATGAACTTTGTTTTGAAATTGTGATGTCATTTTCAAGTTCAAATTTGAATATTTCATTATTGTTACCTCATATTTTGAAACCATATAAGCCAAAATCTTCAGAAGAAGAATGTCATTAATTTAATTTAAATTTAGCATAATGGCTTTATTTGTCATCCCATCCAGAATCATTATCATCAGATTGTTAACTAAAACTAATCAAAGGTATCTCCATTTGAGCCATTTTCCATAAGGCATACATCACAATACTTCAACTTGTGTTCATATCAAATGAGATACCGATATGACCAAGTTTTTTATCCCAAAACACTTAGTCGATCAGCATTTTTTCAGCTTCCATACTCTTTAGGCTTTTTGCCCTTCTTTCTTTCTAGTGATTCCTAAGTATCTTGTGACCGCCTGAGGATGATTTCTTTCATTGGATCCCGATTTGTGACCCTGAAACTCTGGAATGTCATATCAAAGACTATTTGCATCATCGTTTACCTTCATCAATCTCGCATCTTTTCGCCTTGGCAAACGGTAGAGCAAGAGATTTCTTTGTCTTCTCCTTCAGCTTTTTGTAAGTTATTACTCTTCTTCACCTTTAACGTACTCACAAGTCTCCTTGCAATGGAATGGCTCCAATGTCCTGGCCTCTATTAGCAAATCTTCCATCATAGTCATCTGTGAGAGCTTAAAAGATCTTTCCATTTATTTCTTCTTTAGAGAATTATTTACCAAGAGATTCAGGTCGTTGAGTATCACATTCAACCTCTGATGCATATCACAATGTTTTTTTCCTCTTTCATCTCAAACTTTGATACTTTCTGGGTCAAGTATGCACCTTTAGTCTCTGCTTCTAATTGATTGGTTCAATATGAGCGCTTCCAACAAGTCCTAAATTTTTTTGGCAGTTTTGCAACTCTTGATTCTCCCATACTCTTCCATGCACATAGCATTCAAAGCAATCTTCTTCAATTCATCCTGATTTAAACTCACCGGGAGTATTTGTTTGTCTTATCAAAGATTGCGGATTGGTACTTCAATAGTACTAGCCCCAACCTCTAGTGCTTTCTTCTTATCCTCATCATATATCTCTTCAATAGTTGCACCAGATTGAGTAGTCTTGATTTTCATTGGAATAAGCGGTCCATCAATGATGATCCTCCAGAGAACATAATCATTAGCATGACTGGCACATTACTCCAAAGAATCGTAGTTAGTACCATCAAGCAAGCGGAGGCCCAAACACCTGGACCGAATACCATCAAGCAAGGGAGGCCTCACCAAATTCACCTATACTTCCTCTCATGATCTTTTCTTACGTGATATTAAGCATAAATTAGTAGAACACTGGACTGAAGGCTCAATTATTGTAATGAAATACTATCCTTAAGTGAGGGGGAAGCAATAAGTGATTATACGCAATTATTTTTGTCTTTTTCAGATTTTACGATTGAATTACAAATTTTAACTAATTTTAATTCCGGTAAAATGATAAAATACCAAACACAATAAAGAATAATAAATAGAACAATTAATTATATTGTATAAAAGCGAAATATAAAGATGAACAATATAAATAATGTAAATTAAACAAAATGAAAAAGAAAGGAAAGAAAACACATTTTAGCGAGCTTTGGTTTCAGATGAATTGCAATGCTTTTCCAACCTCGGAATTTGGTAAAGATCACCACTATCAATATGGAGAAAATTCCGAGTTCGTACAGCCAAACAACTCCAAATAATAGATCTACAACTTCTAGCAATCCTATGCTAGAAACTCAAAGCCCCGTTCTAGGATTAATCCTATGCTAGAAACCCAAAGTCCCGTTCTAGGATTTCTCAACTCTTAATCTCTCCGATTAAGAACCCAAGAAACAACTTAGGATTTCTATCCTCTTAATCTCCCCGATTAAGAACCCAAGAAACAACTTAGTATTCTAACAAATCCATTCTTAGATATTTCCTGAAAACAATGTTATGAAATCTCTTGGTTTATCTAGTTGAATGAGAGGATTAAGAATGCTTTTTGCTTTTCGAAAAGTGTGAAAATATGCCTGAATCGTGCAAAAAGATTAGGTTAAAAAGTATTTTTGAGGCGGCTTATATAGATTCTCAAAACGTGTCGAAAACCTAAGGTAGAAGTGTCGTCCCCGACCAATCCTCCCTAAGTCCCGCCGACCTCCCAACCTCAGAGGCGCCTCCACTGAAAAGATCGGGAGCACCAAAGGTCCCAACCTAAGCCCCGACGACGGCTTCGCGTTGTAACACTTAAAATTAGTTTCAAACTGATTTGTCCTTTGAAATTATATGATTTCAACCCGTTATGCCACAAAGTCATATTGGGTTGAATCCAAACTCAATTCATGTTCTAATCAAGCTCGAAAGACATTATTTTCAAAATATTTTAAATAATTAAACCATATTAAAACTTGCATTCTTAATCACAATCATAAAACAAGAATAGTTAAGAGATTTCTTACAAAAGCCTATTACACAAAGAGTCTTCGATTCTTCAATAGAAGGCTTTCGATCTTTTACTTGGAAATGTGCCACACGATCTCCGTCGACCGCACTACTAAAGTCAATAAAAAAACATATTAGTCCGAATGTGGTAATTTGTTATCTTCAAAATATAGAGTCGGAAGATCCTTGGATCAACAATAGATTTCTTAAAGTTTTAATATGATGTCAGAAAGAAACTAACATACTCATATGCATCCTCATCATCAAATATAAATAACAATATTACGTTAAATCTAAATATCAATCCAAAGAACGTTCTCTCCCCTGCCGAAATCCTCCTAATAATCTCGTCCTCCAGACAACAGCAACGTTGAGTGTGCCTTCTCCTCCAAGGAATCCCAATTTTCCGGAACCGGTGCAGGCGGATTCTTCATAAGAGGAGACCAGATCCCCTCTCGCTTCAATAATGCCCTCACCTTGATTTGCCATAGACCGAAACTATTTCTCCCATTAAACTTATCTACTTCCAAACCTTTACCACCCATCGTCTTCGCCGGATACTGATTTGAGCTCTAATACTAGTTTGTTATAACAGATGCAATCCAGAATGTCAATTACGTAAAAGCTGCGTAAGAAAGTAAATAACACCAAATATTTAACGGCATTCTAAACGATTTGTTATTAGGACTACTCCATGGACAGAGCTAAAAGTTTAGAAGAAAATTATCAAGCAAATGAGCGACACCATGCTCTAACGTGTAGATTATACACCGATGAATAGTTTAATTAAAATCTATTCTATAACTCTAAACCAAAATTATATAATTTTCCTATATCGATGCTAGACATAAATTATTCAGACCTGGCTGTAGTAAGATTTATGCTTCCAATCTCAAAGTTAAGCAGCCTCAAAATATCCCGAGGTCGGACCAGGTCGCGATCTGTGTAAGTCCCGACCTCGTCCCGAATTCTACTGGGCTCCGGTCTTGATTTTGGAACCACGACCAAATCCCGATCTCCTTTGCTTCGGCGATGCTAAATTCGATTTAAAGCACTCTTTTAATATGTCCTATCTTCTTTGAGATTTATACAATAATAAATATCGGACAAATTAAATTTAGAATAAAATAGGATTTGAAATTTAAAAAGAAACGACCATGTCAAATAATGGAGCTCCACAAGCAACCTGACCATGATGTATAAAGATGTAGGAAGCCTCGGTCTATTCTTTGTGGCTCCATCGATAAAGAAATTACCTCACCATGATGGATTAGTGCCGGGGTGCATTGACATATCTCCTGATTGAAATTCACCTACAAAAGCTTTATTTCTTGCATTTCATTGAAGTTTAGTTGAAGATTTGATTAAATTGACTCAAAAAGGACAAATTACTATTAAATGAGCTTTCTCCCAACTTAAGTTTTATTTTAATACTTTGAGCATTTCTGTTACTACTAACTCACTTCTAAACTCCTTCATATTTATGTATATTAAATGATATTAATCAAATGCTTTTAGTTAAGATCCTCTATTAAATATAATGTGTTAATTTTAATAAAAATATTATGAATCTTCATTCCATGCTCTGAAGTCTCATACTCAAAGTTTAACACTTTGTCACTATGATGATGATGAAATTTGTAGGAAAAGCCATTGTGTCATATGATTCAAATTGTTTTATTGAGTCTGATATAATTTTATACTTAGTGATGTGACAGATTTTGGCAAGATTTTTCTTGGACTGAGCCGAGGTTACATTTTTTTCTCACATCCTTTTCACTTAGTCCACTGGATAGTCGAGGGTCTGTGCTTCAAATTCCCGCCTTTGTCGTTTCCATGCTAGGGGCTTTGATTGGTCTTTGGAAGTATTGGCTTGGTCAGGGCATGGTTGCGTCTCGACCGCCAAAACGCCTCCGAGCATAATGACCGCTTGTTAGATATCTTTGACTCCATGATGTCGACGGTGTCGAGGTCTCTGATATGCCCTCGTACCCAAAGCACGATCAAGCCGATCGCAATTCAATTCGATGACAAAGTTTTTAGAACTTATCAGTGAAATAAGACTCTAATGCTTTTATTGTCATAAGAAAGCATTACCTTTTAAAGAATAACAAGAGGGGTATTCATAGAGAATTCAAGCCATGAAAGCGACATGACAAAAAGTCTCTCATTATCGCCATCGCTCCTATTCAGTTCATAAATCAAGTACAATAAGAAACTCTTATTTATATCAGTTAGCATAACTCAATTCAGTAGTTAATAATGTATATTAGTGTGAACTTATATATGATTTTAAACACTACCATATTCCGTATATTATGTACTCTTGGACATTCCATTCCAAAACTCTTATGACATTATTTCAAGTGTTTCTTTTAAACCCTAAAAAAGAAAAACCATTCCTTAAAAAAAATTACTCTGTATATTATGGAGTCTTATTTTTTCATTGAAGAACGACAACATAATTTAAGAATCTACTCATAACCACAAGCAACAACAAATAAATTAAAACTTCAAATACTCCAAAACATAAATGTAGCACCAACGAATAAAATTTCTTTTATTTTCCGTGTCTAAAAACAAATTGCAAATGCCTTAGAATTTCAGTGACATTTTAAACAAATCTAAAAGTGAAATTACGTAAAAAAAAACAACACAATGAAACTAAATAAACCGTGACTAATAAAAAACATGAAAACCCAAGCAATTGAAGCTTGACCAATTGCCGACTAATCTAAACAATCAATCAAGTCTTCTTCTTTTTCTTTTTTATCATCTACAATTTGATGATCTCCATTAACGAACCAACCTTTAATCATCCGCAAAACAACATCATTGAAGCATCCAAACACTCCACAAACTTTATCCTTCAATTTCCCAATAAATCTCTTATCTTCATTATTATCATTCTCCTCCAAAGCCAAAGGTTGCAAGTAAGCACGAGCAGCACGCTGTACAATAGGGTCCTTCAATTGGTCAATCTCCCTCCAACTATTCTTCCGGCCTTCTTCTGCTGATGGTGACATGATTAGCAACTCCTTTAAACTCGTGTAACTCGACGACGATGAGGTACAATCCTTTGTGATCATCTCCATATCTATAGATGGCTGAGAATTTGTACCATTAAACTCTAGAGAATCCAAAGAATGATTGTTTGAGTTACTCTCCATACTTGATGACTTATCGGAATTTTGAGAGTTGATAGTATCTATTGTGTCTAATTGAGACATTTAATTTGGTAACGAAAAAGATTATGGTATCACAGTTTGGTGTTTGTTTCAAAACAGCTTAGCAAAAAACAAAAGACAGAAGAAGATTGATGAGCGTTCTCAATTTTTGTTTTATATTTCTTGTAGTGGTTTAGGGGGGGTCCATGATAACTCAATAAGAGTTTATGAAATTGGAATTAATGACACGTTTTCGTGACATATTAATGTAATGTTTGGTTCATCATCTTTTTATTGTATGTTTACATTCATTATGATGTCTATCACCAATATATTACCAAACATAACCTACGAGGTGATAGAATCTATTGTAGAATTTATGGACAGTTAACGAAGAGCTGACTGTACTCTGTCGACAATAATAACTCACCTACAAATTCAAAAGATTATTTGCCAAAAATAAAATTATACTTTATATTTCTAAATTATTGTCTATGTTTAAATTGATGATCGATACTCTATATCCCTAAAATATTATTTATGTTTAAATTGAGGATTGATTGAATTATTTATTTTTGATTAAATAATTATAATGTTAGTAATTTATTAATAATATTATAGTATAATTTTCATTAACGCCATGAAATTTTTGTAATTTTTTTTCCGAGTATCATTTAGAGTCCATGACTTCATGGACCATTTAGTTAGCAAGAGTGAGATTTAGAGTTGAGACAAATCAGTCTTCCTTGCGGTTCAGGGGTGGTCCATTTTTATATTATATGCTTTGACAATTATTCCAATATTTTTAATTCTATAAAGCAATAGAGCACTCCATGCCAAATATGTATGTTTCTTGAACAAATAATTGTGCAGGGAATTTGCAAATATATATATATACTATAAATAAAGTCTAAAATTTAGAGTTTTCACACCACTCAAAAGGATTCTAAGAAATTTTCACTCTAGAGAGGATAATATTTATATTTAATTACATTATATAAGCAGTAGTACTGTAATTCTGAAACTACATTGGCAATAGAGTACTAGTCATGTCAACATGTTAAACTAGGACGTTCATAATTGTATGATTGGAGATAGTCATTACTCATTCATTCATTGAAGTAAATCAAGCATTCCAACTATTAATTAGTAGGCTAATAAAGGTACATGCATGAGCATCGCGCTATTTGTTGTTTTGGTCTTATTGCCAGCTAATAGTTTTTCTAAAAGTTTGTAACCCATCCTATTCTGTATCCCATGTCCTTAAGCTGCATGTATGAAGAAATTCAAGTGGAAGGCGATAATCGATACATCGATCGAGTAAGAAGAAATATACCCTTGAGTCATGATTGCTCAGAGTTTTGACAATTTTGCGAACGGTTAAATGTACTTTTCTCTTATTAAGTCTTGATCCATCCGTAAATGTAACAAGATTGCCTACTTTTGCTAACATAAACTTTTAGATGATGTGAAAGCTAAAAACTATTGTTGTTACTTACAAAAAAATTTGTTTATCCTAGCTTGTTTTAATTAAGTTAGTATGAAAACTGATTATTTTGTTCTTTGACTCTAACCTTATGTCTTGATTGCTACAAGACTACCAACAAATAGAGAAGTGCTCCCATCATTAGCAATCCCAAGGGAATTTTCATATAGTATATATATGCATGTATATCGATCGGTTATTTCAATATCCCACCTGATGTAGTAATGCTCAGCAGGAGACCAAGACAAATAGGCAATTCATCTACTTCTTTCACCCTTTCTGCCCTCTCAACAACCTAATCTATATGTATATGCCTTATAAAAGAGGGAATGTATTAATGGTTCTTTATTTTGTCAAACCATTTTAAATTTTCTCCAATTTATATGTTATTATTATTTATGGAATTATTTTCATATAATTAGTTATTAATTATTTATTTGTATTGATTTGTTATTAATTGGCTCTTAATGCATCCTTGTATTATCTCCACTAATTCTTACAATTACAAGATATTAATGTGCTCAAATAGTTTTTAAATTATATTAATTTAAAATCACACACAATAAATAATTTCATTCTCTTACATTGTAATATAGAATCAAAATATGCACCATTTAAAATTTAAAAAAAACTGAGTTTATATATTTTTAAAAATCTAGTCTATTTAGAAAAAAAGTATATATACGTTATAGTATTTTAAACACTATATATAAGTAATACAATACTATGCTATAATGATATTAGATATTTATATCAAAATATGTAAAGTTAAACTACACTGTTAGAAGTAATTTCGATATTTTTATAGATATTTCTTAATATATTTTGGCAAAAGGAAAAATTATAAACATAAGTATAATGTAATAATATTCAAAATAAATACAAATATTATACAATTAATAATTATAAAAACAAATAGATTTCAAATAAAATATTAAAATAAATTTAATGATCTGAATTATAAGCAAATCATAAGTAAAGAAGAATGCAAATTCAATTTATTAAATTTTAGTGTAAAATGAAAGTTTAGGTTAAAAGACAAGACAAGAAAACTCTATAAATTAATACTGCAAATTAATAAACTTTGTAAAATAATAATTTGTCCAAATTCCGACTTGGGCCGCTTGAAAAATTAAAAGATTGATAAAACAGAGAAGATAGCTAATTTTTTCGGAAATCCTTTTTATGTAATATAGATCCCCAAGAAATCATAAATTAATAATTCTTAGAAATTAAAAAAATAATTATTACAACTTAATGAAAATATGACTATAAGAACAAGAGAGTAATATAAATATTGTTATAATGTGAAATACTTATGGTAATAATACTAAACTTAATACTCAAGTAATTAATATAACTAATATGAAAATAATTAATACCATTTCCTTATTATTTTCTTGTAATTCTACTATTTTCCGATGTCTTCTGAATGATTCTACATCTTTCGAATCAATCTCAGTAAATTTAAGAAGTCATTAAATGTACATGTCTACATGTTATTAAAAAACTCTTTAAATTAATAAATTATTAATTTATCGATAAATTAATAACTCTCTAAATTAATAAATTATCTTTAATCTATTATTATAAAAAAAATTATAAGATTGATGGTTATTCATGTAGGTTGCTTTTTATTATATTTCGCTTACTATAAGTAATACATTAATATGAAATTAAAAATGATAATATTATTGAATATTTATCAAATATTTGAAGTTAACTTCACGTAGTTAGAAGTAATTTATTATATTTATGATATGCTATGGTTTACTATGTCTTAGAAAAAATTATAACCATAAATTATAATATATTATTAACGACCCCATGCAAGGGTCGGCCATGCGAGTTAGAATCGTCATTATTGCCGAGATATCGGGTCAATGTAACTGGTTAAAGAATGCCACAGCATCTAACGTGGTATGCCGAGATGGTGATCCCAGAAGGCAACCAAATATTCTTGAGTTCAGTAATACATATAATAATATATAACACATTTCCGGAATACGATCTTTTGATCTGATATAGGATGCTAAGAGCTTATTGGTGAGGATATCACATCCCGAAACAATCACCAGTCGTGATTTACTGGTTTCATGCCGCATTCTTTGCTTAGCGGACTGACAAACAACAGGGTCCCGAACACGAGGGGTGGTGGAGAACGATGAATACTCATTATAGCAAGTCGTACTCGACCACACGTATATAAACATGTATTATCGCATCTTGGTGTCATTACTTCGTTACGCTATCATAAATTATTCATTTCATTAGTTAATGTTATAGTCTCATAATTTAACATCTCAATTTGTTTATTACGATTCACTTAAAAATTAATTCATTTATATTAGCTCCATTATAATATCAATAATGCGGTATAATATACTATCAATATAAAATCAAGAACTCAGATATGTATATCCAGCTGAAACAACAATTCTAAATTCAGACCACAATGAGAGGTCTGACAGCACAATAGAGGAAACCACGTCCTTAGTTATCTCTGGCAGGACAGTAAAAATATAACTCTCCTCCTGCTCCTTAAGTAGCCGGGGCACACTGCATGACCTGCCGGGCCACCATTAGAAGTCTACACCGCCCCAATAGAGGAACAAACGACATCAGCACAACAATCACACCGACCCCAAAACCACACAGGAGGGTCCTTTAACATGATAGAGTTCACACATAATCCACATATATCAATATTCAAAATACCACATTTATTTACTTAGCAATATCAGCCATGACCGTCCCGGTTCAACTTTGAATATCGGATTATAGGGCCGTTGATTACGACAAATACGAACAGTTCGTTGTTCTGAATACGGTGATCCATGGACCGTTAGTTAAATAGATGTCCACCTCCCAATCACAGCAGCGAAATCCTTAATCCGCTACGTCATCATTCCTCGTCGTTTCGTAACATGTCGTAACATCTTGTATTTATTTCTCCAATGCATATATCTAAATCATTTCATGATATCATCATTCTTTTCATATATGATTACAACGTACGCTTATTTGTACAATCGGCCCATTTTAAGATAAGGTTAATATTACCTTTCTTATTAATTTCTCGTATCGCCATATCGTAAATGCCAGCGTCTATTAACTCATAATCTAACGTCATCAACATAAACCATTATCATCTTTCACGCTAACATCATAATTCTGACATCTTTATATTCGTATCGATATCCATGACAATTCATTTATTCAATATTTTCATCTCATCCTTTAATGTTATCAACCGTTTGATTTATTCCTTTTTAGTCATTATTCATGCAAATACATGAACCTCGTTCCGTAAGTTATTGTAACTGTATCGCTACCCATGCTCCTCGTCATATGATCTATAACATCCGATATTTCATTGTCTTAATGCGATATGGTTTAGCCGTACAAATTGATTGGTTCAATCAACTCGATACCTCGTACTTATACATGACACCATTATATCATGTACCATCAAGTTACTTTTTACTAATTATAGTGATCTTAATAAATGCTTTCATATATTTCAATCATTATTATACCAATAATATTTTTAAATACTCTGATACATGTTCATAAATGTGAAAGATTATAGAATTGTGATATATAAGTCTTTCATATCTAATCAGTAGCGTATCAACAACTTTTACTACATATTCGCCTATTCAATATAAACTTGTTAGAAATTTTAGAGTTGGAGAGAGAATTACATCAAAGAAAAAAAAGAAAAATTTGTAGACAAATGGAGGAAAACTCCACATTAAAATAAGAAGAAAGGAAGTAGGAGAAAAATTTTATGTAATATTTTTTAACATGAAGTAATGTGGAAAGCAGTAGCGAGGAGGTGGCAAGCAATGGGAGGTGGCCCAGGCAGTGGAGGTGTCAGCAGTCGTCGTTTCGTTCTTAGGCTCGGAGGAAAAAGATGAGTCGTCTTCAGCTATCGCTTGTCGGAGTTCGAGTTTATTTTAAGTAGAGTAATACTCAATTATTACTCAAATCATAAAATTTGAGTTATTTCATAATGATATTCAAAATAAATATAAAAGTTGTTAGATTAATAATTTTAAAAACTAATAGATATTCAATAAGTATTAAAATAAGTTCAACGATTTTGAAGTAAGTAATTAGATAAATCATAGAGAGTAAAAATATAAATTAAATTTATTAAATTTTAGTGTGGTGAAAGTTTAGGCTACATTAATATTTAAGATGAAACTAGATGACATTACTAATGACTTCAATCGGGACTCTTTATAATTTTTTGGCCTGAAATAAATTGTAATTCTTTTTTCATTTTGAAGGTATATTCGGTTTCTGAGTTTTCTTAGAAGTATATCATCCACATGTTTTATTATTATAAAAAAGTGATATGGTTGTGTATTCTAACATATTTAATACGTTATTACAAAAAATATAATAAGATTGTGATAGTTATTCATAAATATTAAGCTCCACCATTCGCAAAAGATTTACGGTTTGATAACTTTCATGGTAAAAATTAAACTTTACAGTCTTGATTGGCATCGCGTTGCTGAATCAAATTAATCCAACTTAATAGTAAAGTATGTTAAATACACATATTGATATATTTTTCTAAATAATCTCTAACACGTTAAAAAGTTAGTTGAGTTGAGGTAAATATACTATTTGTTGAATGTATATATTTCGAGATGAATATAAAGAGAATAAATAATAATGAAAATTGAATAATTAAAATAGATAATGAATTTATGTATTTTAATTTGGTGTACAAATAACTCATTGGTTTTATTTTATTTTCATTAAGTTAAAGGTCTTGGGCATTGCGCTTCGTTATTTCAAATATTAGGAGTTTAAATAGCACTGCCTCCAACTTTGGTAATTCTTTAATAACATATTAACATTACTTCTTACTTGTATTATGAATATACAAATGAGGTATTACTTTATATTTGGGTTAAGAGGATATGATGTATTAGTTAACAATTAATTAAATTTTTCTCTCTTATGATTTATAATTTATTTTTATACTTTAATATGTTTTAATATAGATGTTAAACATCCTAAAAAATACTAAAAAAAACTCGTTTATTTTCACCTAAAGGGTGTGTGAATATGTTAGTGTTTAACTCGTTTTTGTCGAAGACCATTACATAACTCACTCCCAAACTTAATTATTTTTCATCTTATTATTAATTGGATTATTACTGCATTACCTCCATATTGCATTGCTCTCATTCATTGCATAATTTATATAATTATGATAAATTAAATATATTAATAAGGTAATAGGATTTACATATATTTTATCATTTATTCAATTTTTATGTAAAAAATGAAATAGAATTAAGAAGGTATCATGGGAGTTACATGAACTTTTATGTAAATGATTAAATAAAATTAAGAAATTATCATGAGAGTTACATGAATTTTATCATTGAAGCACATATAAATATATGCAAAAAAATTACTTTAGAACAAAAAGATGCCCAATACTTTAATATAAAAACCTAATTAAAGAATAATAAAAATATTATGTTTATCTGTTTGTTTAATTTTTATGTAAAACATTAAATAGAATTAAGAAGGTGTCATGGGGTTACATTAATTTTTCATGTAAATGATTAAGTAGAATTAAGGGTATCCACGGGTTACATGAATTTTTTCATTGAAACATGAATATATAAATATTTTACTTTTAGAAAAAAAACGTAACTAATATTTTAATATAAAATAATAAAAAATAAAATATTATATGTTCACCTCAATAAAAAATAATCATAAAAATTCAGTTAAGTATAATTAACAAGGTATCATCAGTCACTTTGACTTTTATAATTTCTCTAATTTTATCTAAACTAATATTGAAACATGCTCATGAATATAAAACATTCGAATAAACAAAAAAAAATCATGTTGTAACTTTTAAGCCCTGATACATCTTTGATTATATATCACATTAAAACAAAATATATGACTAAATATATTTTTATATTATAATACATCCATACAATTTCAATTTGAATCGATACAGGTGAAATACAATAATATATTTATGCATTATTGTATTTCTTACTTCGTTAATTATAACTCGTTAAATGCTTGAAAGTTACACAAAAACTAATGATAATTAAATGATTAAAATTAATAATTATATTTATGTATTTACATTTATAACTCATTAAAATTCTTGAAAAGTTACACTCCGGTCTCATTATTTCACCATTTGAAAGTTACATATCATTTATTCCAATAAATAACAATTGTTTTATAGTAGGTGATACGTAATTTGACATTATTAAATATTGACATCGACTTTATTCATTTTAGGGAGTTTACATGATTGGATATCATAAAAATTTGTATAAATTTGCCTCCTTAAAAGGGTCAAAATATTGTTATATTGAGTAGAAGCGTAAGAAACTCAATTTTACATTCTAATCCCCAACTCTTACTATATACTTTCAACCAATTAATCCTTATTTAGGTTGTTTCTCCAAATACCATTTCTATTCTTTGGATTAGTTTTTTTTATTAGTTTTGATCAAATTATATTATCAATTAGTTATTGTTCTATTAGAAAATTTAGAATCAAAATATTGATCATAGTATGATGTATTTATATTTGATTGATTTTGTTATACTAAGATTTAACATTGATGTTGTTGTATTATGATTAACTAGTTATATGTGCGGTTTTCCAACGTACAAATTATTTATTATTTTATAATAAAATTTAGCAATATGAAAAAAATAAATAAATTTTGAAAAAAAAAAAAACTAAGCAATAAAGATGAGAAAAGTTACCATGGAGGAAAATAAAGATGAGAGGACTGTAAACAGCTTATTTTTCTTTTGGTGTTCAATTACAGTGTCGTGAGTGAGTAATATTTATAGTAGTAGTTTGTGGAAAATTTATCTTGTTAGGCGGTTAGCGAAGCAGAGAAATTCTTATGAAGAAATTAAAATGAAATAAAATTTATCGGAAGGGGTAAAATGGGAAATACATTAATTTGAAGCACGACTTTGTGTAGATTGACCCATACAGGTATTTATTAATAACTATTGAATGAAAAGAATTGTCCTATAAAAATATATAACAATTGTCAACTATTTTAATTTTTTAATGTCGTCCCAGCACACGATGATAAATGATTACGCTCTATTTTTTTTAAAACCACTCACTATTGAAAATCAAAGTGACCTGCAGAGGTCGCTGGAAACCTCCTGACTGCTGGGCCGTTCGATGTTATAAAAAGTAAAAGTAAAAATATTGAATAGTTGCATTATACAAGCAATGAGAGAGAAGTTGCCAAATTACAGATGGTATACATGTTGTAACGACCAGATCGGTGAAGCTTTTGCGAGGTTGGGACGTCGTCAACTGTATAATCGAGTCGCCCGGCGATGGATAACAAATAAAATGACTTTCTTTCACATCATAAATAAAACTTGATATAACTCGTCCATTCGAGATTGAAGCCATAATGGTACAACGACATTGAAAATCATAATATAAATACATCGAACAATTTGTTATCTGACTTCAGTCAAATATGGTATTACTGCTTGAAACCGGAAGATAAAAATATGGCTGGTAGGTCTTTGAAACCACCGTCCGATCTTAGCGGTGCAGCGACTTCTCGACCAATGCGTCTCGGTCGTTCCATGACAACTTTGGGCGTGAAGCAGCCACGCCCGTAGGGAAAATAGGGAGTCGGCTAAAAGCTGAGTGAGAAATAAATAATCACAGAGGAAGTTTAACCTACACGATCGCACGGGAATAAGAATAATTTAGATTCCTCGCCTATTTAGAAGTATATACCCAAAGTATTATTTTATAGTTACTGCATACGAAATAAAACTCCTTCAACTGACTTTCTAACTAACATAATTAACCCTTTTCGTCAACAACACTCGCGGTACACGCTAATCTTGAGGTATTTCTACATGCATTATGCTACGAAGTATAGCTAATTTCAATATAATATACACCTCAAACACCTGATAGCTTAACATATATCTTAACACTCATGCTTCGTACATGTCTGGCTTGATCAACATCTTTAGTTCACCTTAAGTCACCTCCGTTACAATCGTCTTTCCTCACCATGACGACTAATGTTCCTCGTAAGATCTTTCAAATATATGCATTTCTTAATGTGGTGACATATATCTTAAATTCGGATAACCATAAGTACGATTTATGCTCCCAAATTCTCGATTTAGTATACGGAACTTATTTACATCGATGGTGTCGTGATGGTGGTTGGGTCGGTACTTATGGTACGTCCGGTTTTCCACCGTATATATAAAAATATCGTCAACATCATCGACATATTAGCATAAACTTCGGTTTTATAATTTCTGCCCCTAATGTTTCTCGTTTTCAAGGTATCTCATCCATTAGCCACTTAATATATATAACATACGCGAAGCGATGTGCCGTGAGCTGGCGAGTAAATACCGTATCCGAATACAAAATAGTTGCCCGACCAATTTTACGGCGATCCTAAAATGGTAACCATCAAGCGGCGTTTCCAGCCTGACAACAAGATTGGCCAGACAAACATCGTAATCAGCAGATAAAATACATGCTCACGAGGATTATCGTATAAAATTAAATACAACGTAATTCCACGTGAAGTCTCCGGGCATGCTACGTGAATATATAATAGGGTTCGATAAACACCTGTCCTTGAAATGAAATCCACGGAGACTTCGGCATCGACTATAAATCTAGTCATCACCTTACATCTCTCCTTAATCCCTTGAAATTATACCAACCTCTAATGCTTTTATATACTGATCCGTCTACACTGTGAGGAATGGATCGATCGCTAATAAACACCGCTCATACCGAAGTATAAGGCCACGCCCCTTAGCGTATACCGTAGTATAGGGCCACGTCGACAATGCGCACGACAAAGTGATCAAGACTCACACGCTCTTATACCGTAGTATAAGGCCAAACACATGTATTATCTGGTAGTATAGAATTTTGTAAACGATGCCTTGCAATGGCGATCAAAAAGAGAGTCATCTGGCTCTTATACCGAAGTATAAAGGCCAAACCCGCCTTATTATACCGTAGTATAGGGCCACGTCGACAATACTACGACAAAAGTGATCAAAGACTCTGCAGCTCTTATACAGTAATATAAAGGCCAAGCCTTGTATTTATCTGCAGGTAGTATAGAGACCCACTGGCAAACAAATACCTTGACAAGCGATCAAAAGAGTCATACCGCTCTTATACCAGTATAAGACCAAACCGCGCACTATACCGTAGTATGGGGCCAATAGCGTCCTTATCACGCAAGGAAGGAGAGTCGCTAATCCACAGTAATCAGCCCTTAAGATTCGTATCCTAATACTTTCGAAGTCGCCTCAATCATCGTAACTTTCAAGTGACACCTGCGATAACCAACTACTTACTTTCAAAAAATAGCAAAGCATACGACTAATACATCACACAATTGTAAATCAATCACAACGCCGCGAGCCACATAAACTCCCCGCGAAGTGCCGTCAAGACCGCGCGCCGTATACCACGAAGTGCCGACAAGGCCCGCAGAATCTGAAAATATAAGTTGGGAGTTCAAGCCGTCGCTTCTCGAACCAGCCTTCAATCTTTGCGGGAATGGGAATCACATAATCATGTGGGCTCCACATGCATTTTAACCATTTACATGTATACCATTCCAGCATGTCGTATCGCGAGGACATATACAGATTTCACACGTAATTATATTACAAAGACATATGCATACTGCAGCATGAATTATATTCTAAGGACGGTACACCTTTTAAAAAGTACATAAGGTAATACACGTGAGATAAGTACTTTTCGCCTACAGCTACCGAAACCTCGCGAAAGACAATGAGTAGCGCCGCTTTCGCGTCGGCGCCTAACAAAAATACCGAAAGTATGATCAAAACCTGTGCCCATACGGTTACAGGGATACATAACCAATTCTTGGGGAACTATTTCTAAATGGTATAGCAGCGGATAAACTGTCAGTGCCAATCCGTCGGACGACCCGGTCGATCCCATAATTAATCTTGTAAACGCCAGCACAAATCAACTTGCCAGATCATTCTAATTAATCATCAGGATCCGTAATTAACAGTATGCTCAAATATCGACCTCTTTCGACTTGGAAATTTCACTTTTTTCAACATGCGCCCTTTTAATAAATTTTTAAATCATGATTTAACATCATAACAACTATAATAAAGATTCGATGTAGCACTTCCTGCATTTAAGTTTTATAAAATATCCACATAAAAATTGGCGAAACCCCCAAAGTCAACTACAGACCCTCGAGCGAGCTCTGGAAATCGCGATTAAATGCTTGTATATAGATCCACAGGCCATAACTCCAACTAAGATTTATCATAAAATTCAATTATGTAAAGTCAACTAAAGTCAACTATCTCAAAACCCAAAAAAGTATCTCGAAAAGACTTGAAATTTCTTGCCTTTCGAAAGAGAATGTACAGCGGTTTTGGTTTGGCGACGATTGAAGAAATAAAAAATATTCGGGGAAAGGTGTATTTCGGCCCAAATAGGAACAAGATGAAGATGGTGAAGTGTTTGATGATGTGGAGGATAAAACAGATATTTATAAAAAATCGAGTCCCGTTCGGGTTTCGGTTAGTACTCATTTTATGGTACTTAAATCTCCACGAACCCGATTTCCAAAAAGTCTAAAATTCTTCCGCATGGCGAAACACTACTAAATTATAAATGAAATTCGACTAAAAAATTTTTACAATAATATCATCATCGAAAAAAAATTTATACTATTCAGGGTTCCACACTTGACATTTTTTTTTTTTTTTCGTAACGGGGTTATTACGATACACCCGCCTTATAAAAATTTTAGATCCGCGGGAATTTACCGAACCAATGCGTGGATAAACTCATGCTTCCTTTCGACAGCGCCCTTGTCAATGCCGTGAGGACACACTTGTGCTTTTCCAAATTTCCCAATATAGTATGCATCCTTTGTGGCTCAGCCATCTTGTAATCGATTGACTACGGCGGTGACTCTCTTTACATTCAACCGACCAATTTTTCCTATTCGAGCTTATCATCTTGTTGCTGCACTTTGTTATTCTCATTATCAATCTTAGTATTATATACATCCTCAATTACCTCGAAATACCACTCAAAAATTAAAATTCATATCGCCCGATACCGATGCGTCCACTCGTAATTTGTGTCTGCTATTACTCCATATCACATAATCAAGCGAGTAAACGACAAATCTCACCGCGCGGCGTTCTTACTACAACCACTGTAAAATAGCACGAAATGGCAACGTGCGTCGTATATAACAATTCAACCTTCTTTTCGGCAGACTCGCCCCGCCGGTACCCAGCGTCGTCTCGGTATCCTCAAATGATTCTGGAAATCACACATATATCAATCATACACACAATAATCTCAGCGGCATCATATTACACGATACAACAATTTCATATAGGAACTATTCCTCACAAAAATATATTCCTTGAATAAGTCCATAACACAAATATACTCCAATTATACGCTGATCATATACAAATTCAAACATAGATACCACAAAAATAATAGCGGTGCCTCAAACACAACCACCGTTCAAGTCAACATTTCACAATTTCCTTTAAACCGAGATAAGTTTATAGCAGCAGATACGATCCTGATCAATTACCATATACTTAAAACGAACATGAATTAAGGTAACAACCGAGTGATAAATCCCCAAATTACTCCAGTATCCAGAAATTCTTAATTATTTTAAAGATCAACATCTTACACCACGATCAATTGCCTAATCCATTGACTACGTGTCACGAAATCCTCCTCAACTAACCTTTTATTACCGCCCAGAAATTCACACAATTGCCCGACATCAACAACTTCAAATTCGACACCGGTGAATTCCTCACCGATACTTTCGGTATAGTGGGTCTCTTTCCTTAAATCACTCAAACATATTCATCCGTATTCATCTCGAAGGTTTCGACACAGAGTTTATCCTCAAAGAATGATCATTACTATCACAAAAAGATGCGCTCTACTCGAAACACCGAACTGCTTGCCGCATTATTAATAGATAACTCAAAACTCTTTTATTGTCGGTATGATTTGTATTAACTACGACTTATTTGTCATTTCGATCAAACCAACATTTCACGCTTCCTTGAAATCACGGATCTTAGTTAACCCGGTAACCTTACTTATAACCATTGATATTTCTTTACAACTCCACCTCCCAGTATATCGTATATTAATTATCCACAGTTATCCTTAATTAATTTCACTTGCAAATCCATTCTTATTTATTACTGCTTGCGTCGAGTATTAAGACATTTCCCAAAATATATAAAATCGCCTATTAATCTCGTAATATTTCCGATGTATCATGTTCTTCCGTTACATGTATTGTTCCCGATATAATCCTCTATTAAATATCTACTCGTGTTGGATCTCATATGTGCCCAGTACCCATCTCAACAAATACATATACGACGTGCGTCGTATTACGATTCGTTTCGCGTATCTCCTGTTATAGCATGCTAATCAAATAACACCACAAAAACACAAAATGCAAGTAGTCTCATTTAAGGGACCTCATGCTGAGTCAATGAAATCTTCAGTGGCGATCTGACGGTGTGGATTCGGAAAACAATGAACCGAGCAGGAAAATGACTCGCCTGCCGGCACTTACTTTATAACACGAGCACAGGCGTAACAACATGAACACCAAACGTCGCGCAGAACGATATAAAATTATGCGACCAGGTCGAATTGGGCTACGAGGTTGGGACAGTCGTTAACTTTATTATAATCGAGTCATGACAGAATGGATAACAATAAAATGACTTCTTTAGTAAATAAAACAATATAAGCTGGAGTCCGTGAGATTGAAGCCCAACCAATAATTTTATGACGTTGAAAATCATAATATAAATACATCAAACAATTTTGTTATACAACTCGGTCAATAATAATTATTATATACAATGACTTGAGAAGATAAAAGTATGACGTTGAGAAATTCTTGAGCCACCGTCAGTGCAGCATTACTCGACGATACATCGTCGTTCATGACAACCTAGGCATGAAAAGCAGCCGCCCGGCCAGGGAAAATGAGAGTCGGCCTAAAAGGCAGTGAAAATAAATATCACGAGAGTTAACCTACACCGTCATGCGAATAAGAATAATTTAGATTCTACTTTGTTAGAGAGACTATATGCCCAGGGGTATTATTTTATAGGTTACCATACAAAATAAAACTTTCCTTATTGACTTAACTAACACCGATAACCAGCTCGTCAACAACACTCCTGATGCGCCTTAATCCTGAGGTATTTTATACATCATTTATCTTTAAAGTATAGCTAATTTCAATATAATATACACCTCGAAACACCTGATAACTTAAACATATATCTTAACCTCTCATAACTTTCATTGCATATACAACTCAATCGCTTATCTTTAGTTCACCTTAAAGTACTACTCCCAATTACGTCCATGCTCCTCCTATGACGACTAATGTTCCTCGCTTAAGATCTTCCCAATATATGCATTTCTTAATATGGTAGTATATCTTAAGTGAGATAACCTAAGTACAGTTATCTTCCCAAATTCGATTTAGTATCACGAGACTTATTTACCTCCAATGGTGTCGGTCGTGGTTAGATCGGTACTTATGTTCTAGCGCGATTCGTCCGGTTTTCCACCGTATATATAAAATATCATCAACATCGACATATTATAAACTTCGGTTTCATAATTCGCCCCTAATATTCTCGTTCAGGTATCTACGTCCATTAGCCATAATATATATATAACATATCTACCAAAAGGCTGAGTAATCGTGAGAAATTTCTGTTGAAGGTAAATACCATCGCAGATCTGAAAATAGTTGTAGACAAGGTGACGTCTAAAAATGAAGTACAACCGTGGCTCTTTCGGCTGCTATAAGATTGTGAATAGGCATAAGTAATCAAATATGAATAAACCATTATCTGAGGATTATCGTATAAAGTCATACAACATAATTCCACATGAAGTGCCGAGACATAACACGTGAATATATAATAGGGTTCGATAAACACCACAATCGCCGTAAATCCACGAGACTTCAGCATCGACTATAAATCTAGTCGTCACACATTATCTCTAAATATCGCTGAGGTATCTGAAGCGCCAATGCGCATATACCAGTCAGATCTACGCGAATGGATGATAAGCTAGCAAACACGCTCTTATACGAAGTATAAGGCCACGCGCCTTGTATACAGAAGTAGTATGAGACCCACGTCGACTGTCTGCAACAAAGTGATCGAAAAAGACTCACACCGCTCTTATACCGTAGTATAAGGCCAAACGCGCTATACCGTAGTATGAGGGCCGCGCCGACAAATACACCACGACTTCGCGATCAAAAAGAAAGTCGTACAGCTCTTATACCAGTATAAGGCCAAACCATGTATTATACCGTGGTATAGAGACCCGCATCGACAATACACCACAACAAAGTGATCAAGGCTCATTCTACCGTAATATAAAGACCAAACCTTACCTATTTATACCGTGTGTAAGTTACGCCCGACAAATACGCGTAAGCGATCAAAAGAGAGAGTCGTACAGCTCTCTTTATACCGGTATGGGCGAGCCGCGCGCACTATACCGTGGTATGCGGGGGCCAATAAGCGTCCACATATCTGCCGAGGAAGGAGGTCACTGAAATCCACGGTGATCCAGTATGGGGTCGTATCCTGTCTTTCGAGTCGCCTCAAATCATACGTAACTCCATTGCGACAGCGCACCAATATCGCTACTTTTGCTTTCAAAAGCCAGCAAAGCCTCTGACTAATACGTCACGCGGTGTAAATCAATCACAACCGCCGCCAAGGCCACACCATCACCGCGAAGTGCGTCGAGGCTACATAAGCCACCCGCAGTGCAAACAGAGGCCACGGAATCTGTGAAATATAAGTTTGGGAGTTCGAGCCGTCGAGCACCTCAAACCGACTGATGCTGCGAGAATAGAATCGCATAATCATAATGAGCTCACATAGTCATTTTAACCATTACATGTATACCGTTCCATCGTATCGCGAGGTTTGTATACACCGTTCATAATTATATTACGAAGAGACATGTATTTTCCTTTACATGGTATATTACAGGCGTTACCTTTTTAAAGAAGTACACATGGGTAATACGTGAGATAAATTACTACTGTAGTACGAAACCTCGCGAAGAACAATCGAGAATGCTTGCTTGGCTTTCAGCGTCGGCGCCTAACAAAATACCGAGGTATGATCAAAACCTGTTACTATACCGTTCTAGAGGGATACGTAACAATTCTTGGGAACTATTTCTAAATGGTATAACTTGACGGATAAACTGTCAATTATAATCCCGTGGACACCTTGTCGATCCCAGCTTCATTCATCCTTGACTTTCAATACAAATCAGCTTTTATAAATTCAATCATCAAGTCCATAATTAACAATCCCAATGCTCCAGAAGTATCAATTGCTCTTTCGACTTGGAAATTTCACTTTTTCGACATAACGCCTTTAATAAATTTAAATCGCCAATTTAACATCGTAACAGCTTTATAATAAGGTCCAATCTTAACCTCACGCACACGTTAAAGTTTTATAAAAATATCCACATAAGAGATCCAAGCTGAAACCCCAAAGTCAAGCTAGAGCCATTAGATCCTCAAACATTTCTGAAATCGCGAATTAAATCGCATATATCCATCCGCTGAACATAACCAACTAAGATTTATCCATAAATTCAATTATGTAAAGTCCAACTAAAAGTCAACTATCTCAAACCAAAATATCTCGAAAGACTTGAAATTTCTTACATGCTCGAAGAATGATGAAAACAATATTACAAACGGTTTGGTTTGACGACAGTGAAGAGAGAAATGGAAAAAATGTTCAAGGGGGAAAGTATTTAGAGGCTAAATAGGAGCAAGATGAAGATGGTAAGTGTTTGATGATGTTGGAGGATAAAACAGATATTTATATAAAAATCGAGTCCCGTTCGGTTTCGGTTAATTACATTTATCGTCTTAATCATAACAGACCGATTTCAAAGATAAAATTCTTCCATGTGAAGCGCTCACTAAGTGCCAATGGGGAGGTCGGCTCAATTTTCTGAAATAATGTCGTCGTCGAAAAAAAATTATATATTCAGGTCCTTGCCGACCAGTACTTCGTAGGGTTATTACACGTGTATCAGTGAAATTTAGACTATATTAGACTTTGGCGATAGTTATATATATATATATATCGAGGGAGAATATTTGTCTAGATTGTATTTGAGAGATTTATTTAAAATATTTGATTAAACATATTTCCTTTTATGATTTTAAGTGTTGTATTTATTTTCAATTTTATTTTAGCATTGTGTCATGGGGCACAAGTAAGAAAAAATCGATATGTAAATATTAAGATTAACACATTTCTAAGATTTTGTGCTCTAATTTTTTTTATAAATCCTCAAGGTGGGTATACAATCACACATACAATTGCTCTCGGGTGAAATAGTAGTATTGATTAATTTGATGTCAGCTTTATGAGGCTTATTTGATGAATTTAACTTTATTAAGATATGAAGATATATGTATGATGAAACATGTATTTTTTAACTCAAAATATTTTTTTAACTCAAATATACTATACTATAATTATTTGAAAACAGTTTGATATGACACAATAACAAAATGTCATTTTCTATATCATAGTTATTAAATGCATCGTGTTATATGTTATAAAATCTTTTGCGGTTAGAAGTCAACAATCATTACACTAAAATTCATATCCTTATTTTTCGTAACAAATTTATATGATGATTCTTTTTACGTTAGATCGTATTTACTGCTTTTGACAATGAAATATCAACTAATTATGTTTACGATTGTTCAAACATTAAATTTTCCGTCATTAAAGCAAGTTCGATTGGTTGTCGAGCTTTCTTGGTAGTAGTGGAATATTTGAAATGGTTTGTAAATTGTTAAATGACGTCGATAAAGTTCAGGTTTATTTAAAAAGATATGGATTATTTTATTAGAAAAACAAATAATAACAAATCTCAATATATATATAATGGAAGCATTTAAAATGATATATATAAAACAAAGTGCTTAATATTACAAATAATAAAAAATAAGACTAAAAAAATAAAGTAAATAAATAATGAAAGCGAACATGATAGTGTTAAAATTTTGAAATAAATTAAGCAGTGTAAACTCTAAATTTATATTATTTGAAATTCGTTTATTTTATATTTAATGACGTCGATTCGTTGGTTAATGGGTTTTATTTAGTATTTGAAGTATTCAATAAAAAATAAATTATTGTAAAAATCTTCTACTTTTTTTCGTTCATGATTTGTACGTAATATTTTACTAGTTAGATAGAAAAGATATTTGGCCAATTGGAGAAAGAGTGGAAGAAGGGGGAGGTATAGAAAGAGAATCAAGAACAAGAGTTTCAAATAAATAGCCCAAAAATAACCACATAGAGAAACTCAACCATTTTAAGATACCTTCTTCATCTTGATTCCAGAAACAATTTTAGTGTAAACCTATTCCTCAGCAGAGAAGCAATATCGACAACATCTGGTTTATGAAGATTATATTAAAAGAGACGAACTCTTTACAAGATATTCTTGAAAAAGTAGGGGAAAAATGACAGGAAGGAGTATTTTATGTTCATGATATGTATGTATTGGCTATGAATATCTAGGCATCTGGCATTCAAATGGACCTATAGAAGATGGATTGTTTGTTCATCAGAGAAGATAGTTGGAAAACGGGAGCTGGCTTGTAACTTCATTGAATCTCCTGTTAAAATTGCGCAGTGTTTGGACATGAGGCTCATCTTCCTCAACAGGTATTATTTTAGCAAAACTTCCTTCTTCAAGATAATCCACCACCCTGTTGGCAGCCTCGAGTCCAGTCACGTAGGATTTCTCCTGTCAAAGTGAACAGAAACAATAACTTAAATCAGTTGAACAAACCATGACAGAAGTTTCCAAGGACACCTCTTCGGTATGCAAGCAGGGCAAGGAATGGTGAAGAGGAGAAGAGAGACAAGTTCTTTTTGTTGGTGTAAGGCTGGGCGAGGACTCCCCCCTCCCGCTTGCATACCATATCCAACCCAACAGATGAATATGTTGCACCTGTGCGCATGAGCCATGTCTGGTTATAACCCAGTCTCCAGCCATGAACAAATTTGGAAATGATGTAGATCCACGCATCATATACTTGTATGAACCTTTCAGAAAAGAGGAAAATGTAATTAAGGATTACAAAACATCAAACGTAATATAACACATGTATGGCAATTTACAAATTATATATATAATTGTTTAGACAATTAGTATTTAAATAAAGCGTATTATTAGAGGTTCTGATGGCTTCTTGGGGAATTAAGCTCGTGTCATATATTAAATATAATATTCGATTAATAATATTTAATATATTACCTTGTCAATTCGTCTAGAGAATTCCTTGTCTGATAAGCAAGCCTTCTTAATAAAATGTATTATAAACTTTCCGAGGATAAAGTGTAAATTGAAGAAAACATTCGAGGCAAAAAATCGAGTCTCGGGGACTCGAGCTCGGCTAATTATAACCGAGTATGAATCGGTTTTGGGAGATGGGAAGGAGTTGGAGTTTGAGGTTTCTGCCATAAACTTGGTTTTTATTTATTTAAATTGGTATGGAGTCAAGCACAATAAAAAAGAAATAAAAAACTCTCTCGATCCACCGATCCAGACTCAATATGAGGTGCTTGGGTTCGATTATGAGGGTGCTTTATAAAAGCGTTTTTCACTTACGGAAAAAAAAAAACTAATGCTAATGCTCATATTTTAATTTACGAAATCATCCTTGACCCATGGCGAAAATTCCACTTTTTTTTCTTTCATTTTTTTGTTGCTTGGTTGCTCTTTGTCGTTTGATCAGGCGTGCAGTGGTTCGACAATTTATCGGTGTGGGTTCTTTGGAGGTCTCTCTTTGGGTGTGGCAATTCCGATTCTGTTTGCCAAAACTCTTGATTTGATGAATTTCCAGGTGCACTTGTAGCCAATTTTATTTATTGTTTTTTGTACAATCCAAGCGTTAGAGATTCGTGTCAATGAAGAACATCAAGCACTAATGGTAAAAGGTCGAAACTACGCTGGTGGTAAAGGCACTTTGTCGGGATTAACATTGTTATCAGTAAATTACCTGGAGAGAAATGAGTTAAGGATTTGGGATATCTCCCAATGTCTTTATCAATCACAGTTGCATTCTCAAATCTTATTTGTTGGAAAAAATGAATACCGCTTTCTGCTATTTATCATCTTTTTGAGACAAATCCTAGCATTATCTTTATCAAGAAGATCATATAACGCATATCCACACTATGACATGATATAGTTTAATTTTCAACTGTAACTTTTCTCAAACCACAATGAAAATGAAATGAAAACCAAAACAAGGGAATTAGGGAAAATAGTATTGTGCACGACTTACAAAGTCAGCCTGTATAGTTGTGAATGGATCATCCTTGTACTCATCATAGATCATATTCAAGTCGAAAAAGGTAAATGCATTTGCATCATCATATGTGGAGCAGACATTGCTTGCTTTACGGATTGAAACCTGTATATTGTGAAGCGTACAATAGTGTAGAATAAAACCATGAATAGCAAGTTAATGGCGAAGACAATTTGATACATATGGGTTAGTGGGTAACAATTTTATCTGCATTCTATCTATAAGAAATCATCCAGTGATATTTAACAATGCATTAGCAATTTAGCAGAAGCTGGATAACAATGCATTCTACCTTTTTATCAAATTGTAGCTTAACAGTGAGTAAATCAATGCTGGATAACTTCAAATGTCTGAGAAATTCGTCCCTTGAACACAATGTTGTGCTGTAACAAAAGATAACTTGTAGCTAAAATCGCTAATGGATAAACTACATAATAAATCAGCAACATAAATGCATCTACCTATTCTGAATGATTTCCTGTAAAGTAGAGACTCCAACAGCCAAGATCACTGCATCTGCCCTGAAGTTTTCTTTATCACAGATCACTTCAGAGATGCATCCTGTTTCCTCATTGAAGAACATATCCGTTACTTTTCTGCCTTCTAAAAACTTACAACCTTCCTCTTTGAGAGATTGGGTCCATGGTTCAAATATTTGTTTTCTAGCTGTGCCCCGACACCATGACGAATCAAAATTTTTCTGAACTCATCAAGAAAATGATAAAGTAAAATTGCAAGTATTAGATACTTATTAGAGACACACGCTTGTCTATTTTCTCAGTAGGCAACTAGGTATTCCTAATAACATTGATGATTCAAATGGTTGGTATTTAACGGTTTATATAGCAAAAATACTAGAGTGTTTACCTAATTTAATATGACCAAATGGAACACATAAAGAGGAATTTTTATCTAATTTATTTACAACGATCTGAAGTCTAATCATTCAAATAATGGACAGGAAAGGGTTAAGCTCAGACCTGATGTGAGAAAACAAAGTAGTATAGCATTGCCAATGTTGCAGCAGCACTACACTGTTCTGGTGAAGCATATAGACCAACTTGAAGCAATGATGCAACTACATCTTGATAAAGCCTCTCTGAGCAGCCAAATTGTCTGAGAAGCTCCCTAGCAGTAACTGAAAGTTGCAACCTTTATTTAAGAGGCTATATGAGTACGAGTTAAACAAATCATTTAAATAAGAAACATATTTGTAAAAACAAACTCAAAACTTAAATAGAGGTTATAACTTATAAATCCTTACTTGGATCATATTTCTGCCAGGCCATGTCCGTGTTATCAAAGTCAATAACTGAGAAAGGAGGATGAGAAATTTAAAAAAAAAAAATGAAAAGTAAGTGGCAGCTTTTAAATTAACTGTTTGATATGAGGGGAAATGCAGTTGCAAAATACCAGCGGCAGTAAGAGGAAGCACTGTCAAGCGATCAATCAATGGAAGTCGAGCGAACTACAAAAGAAGAACATTTAAGCTTTGTCCGTAGATAATTCTTGTATGAGACTATGGTACATTGCTGGAACATGTACCTTAGTGTACAATAATGTCCCTAATGGAGTAGGTAGTTGAGCTTCATTCTGGAAGATAGGAAATTCGACCTGAAAGATGAGCTTGCTATCTTAGTTCATGAAGGAGCTTTAATATCAACATACAATATAGTATGCTTTCTAGAATATAAGATCATCTAGTTGCAACATTTATTTTGGAGCACTGTTATTATGTACTGATAGTAGAACGAGCTGACATATAATTATGAAGTCTGTTTTTGTTTTTTGAACTCCTTTACTAAACTTTACATACAAAAGTTAAAGATCTTACCTCTAATCCTTCTTTTGAATACTGAGCCGAAGATATCCAATTTGTAAAAGGTTTAATATCAAGCTCATCTACAAGACTAAATATATTTCGATAGGGATACCAGAAACCTATACATGATTTTAACAATGGGTTAGACTTAGAAAAAAATGACAAAGGATGATTCCTTTGTAGATTCCGGAATAAAGTAGCAAACTGGACCTGCTGAAAGCAGTTTCTCAATGAAATATGTTCTAGCATTGGTTGTCTAAGGCTCTAAGAGGGGTATATTAGTATCTGAGAGGACCGCTAAAGAGAACTTATTTCTTACATGAAGTTGAGACATTTCTTAATAAATGAGGTTTAGATCGTTCTTGTTCTATCACAAACAAGTAACCATAATTAACTTCTTACAGTTCCACATCATATGCAAATCAAGATTACCCTTTTGCAAATAATTACACATGACAGCTTAACAATGAACCAAAACACTTATGAAGCAAAATTCCAGAGGCCTAAAGACATGTACCCTAATTCATTTGTGCTTTATATGTCATTCCATTGAAGTATTTTCCATCACTAATCACAAATAAACATCCCTTAAATTAATTATTTAATTTTCTTAGAATTTTCTTTCAATGAGATAAATGCGATACACCATAGAACAATAACACTCGAAACCAGAAGTAAGATAACATCAATAATACCAATTACCTTGAATACCAATATCATCAGGAGTAAGAGTCTTATTCTTCGGCCCAAATTCGTAACCTCCTTCAAGTACCGTAACATCAAACCCCTGTAAATCAAATCCCTTAAATCATTATACTTCCAAAACCTTAATCATCTCATCAAGAAACATAGACAATTAGGCTATTATACTAGACAAACATGAGTTCATAAAGCATGAATCCATCATCACTTCATCTGTTGGAAAAAATAACTTACACCTGAATTTACAAAAAAGATTGGAACTGTAGTGACAAATACAAAAAATGGACCCCTCTATACTGGCATAAAGATTGGAAGTTTAGTAAGAAATACACAAAATGCACCCCCTTACTGACTTAACCATAATCAAAGATACTCCTAATTTGCCCGACACAAATCCATACTGCTTTGAGTAGGCCTATCCCAGTGGTTGAAGGAGGAGGAGGCATAAATCGTATACAAATTTATAAAGTTAAATTTACCTGCTTGCAAAGATGATTAGCAGCTCCAAGACCAGACCAGCCAGAACCAACAATGACAACTTTTTTCTTGTTTAGACGATACTCAAGTTGTTGATCCTCTGCTTTGCAATAAAACCCATTTCTGTATATGTGGGAATATGCAGTTGGGAAACAACTAACCCAGACACCTAACATCCTGCTTCAACCACAGTTTTTAGTTGAGGAATATATTTGAAGTCCGCCAATTTCGTGGTGTGTATTGTTATTTTCTACTCACAATTTCTCAATTCATAAAAATGTAATCTTTCTTGTACATGACAAAATATATGATCCAAAATTCAATGCAAATATGTATTACTTATTATCCGAATTGTTATAATAACAAGAGATGACTCACTAATTTTTAGAAAAACTTAGTTTCAATATACCTGTGAATTACTTGAGTTTTCAATATAAGTAAGTTGCTTGAGATACGAGGTCTAGATTACTTTAAATTACCTAGTCTAAATTATATGAGGACGTTTAAATGATGCACAATTTATTTTAGGCCGCAAAAATAATTGGATAAATGAAGATTTGTGGATGTTTTGGCAGCAGATGAGACAACCTCTTCCACAAATTCCGATCATCGCTACTATTATTACAACAAACACACAAAGATACACCAACCATTCCTCCCTCAATAATCTCCAATTATGGCCACCGCTCTCTCAGTTCCGCCCAGCCGCACCACCTTCAACCACCACCCCACCACCAGAGCAACCATGTTCCCTCTTCGGCGGAGCCACCACCACCACCAAGCTCAATCATTATTCAAGAATGATCATAGATTGAGGTTGTTGTTTGCTGCCGGAAAGAGATTTTCCGGCAACCCTTTTCGAGCTGGCTCCAGAGCTGATGATCCTGCTCCTTTTGAGATGTCTGTAGAGAGCGCGCTTAAGCTTCTTGGGATTTCTCAAGGAGCTTCTTTTGAGGAGATTGTTACTGCTAAAAATTCCATTCTTCAAGCTTGTAAAGATGACCCTCAAGCTATTGCCAAGGTTTTACTACTTCATGTGTTTGTCTTATTGTTTACTTTCCTTTTTGGGTGTGTTTTATTTATTGTCTTCTACTCTATTTTATTTGGGTTTTTCCCATTTTGATGTGGTGAGGTATTTATGATCTAGTTGAATCCTACGAGTCAACGGTTATCTATGATTGGATGGTTCAATCTTGGAAAAACATAACATTTAAGATACTTTTGGGAGATTTTAATTTGTTATATATGGTGACATAATGTGAAAGATGATGGAGTAGGATTAGGTAACTTGTGAGTGATAAAAGGCGGTGCTTGTTCTTTTGCATATTCTCTCCATTGAAATAGTTATGATGGGTAAGCTTTGAATGGTTTGTTTAAGAACATCCATGTGGTTTGGTAGTTAGACACAACCCCTAGTACCTGTAGACCCTAGCTTTGGTTCTCATCAGGGTTGTATGGGTTTACTTTTTTCCTTATCTAGAAAAAGCATCGAGTGACTTGCAGCATTATGATACTGATGATGTACAGTGTTTAATGGTACCCCTTATCTGGTTGGTTTTATTAACCAAGGAAGTTTTTGTTCTAAATCATGCTCTCATGTCGATCTGCCAATGAAATTATCTCGCTCTTGGGCGTGAGTCCACTTGCATCGATCGTTCTTGCTAAATTCATCGGGGATGTATTGGTATAACTTGTAGATTAAGAATAATCATACTGCTGATATTGTTTGTCGAACTTCATGTAGAATAGTATTTGGTTTTAGAGTTAATGTAAGGCTGTAAGAGAAGCTCATTTGAGGAGTTTTATCCGCTTGTCTAAAATTATTTACGTGATGTAGAATTGTACTCATATGATCCATTTATCAGGTGGAGGCTGCTTATGACATGCTACTCATGCAAAGTTTGTCTCAACGACGAGCTGGGAAAGTTGTGAGTGGTAACATCAGGTACGCTGATGTGAAGCCTGTGAATCCCCCTCGGAAGAATTCAATGCCTCAGTGGCTGCAGAGCACGTCTAGAAATTCCCCCGTTGCCGTTGAGACCCCGTCTGCTGGGGAGCTAGGACTACAAGCAGGCGTCTATGGAGCAATGATGGTCTTGACATATGTTAATGGGGCCTCTACATCTGCAGTGCCACATGCAGGAGCTGATGTCCCTGGTTTGATCTTGGCCTCAAGTTTTGGAGCTTCTTTATATTTCATGACCAAGAAAAATGTTAAGTTGGGTAAGAATGATTTGTTACTTATCTAATCTTGACTTTATTATTACTGATTCATAATATTCTTTGTTCTCATTGGCTTTGTTGTTCATGCAATGTCTTTGTGTGTTGTGGGACAAGTTTATGGAGCTATTATTTAGATAAAAAGTGTTCTTCTGGTCAATATAAGAAGTAGGATTTCTCTATGAAGATTGATGTTGCAGTTGTACTATTTGTGTGGACATGTTTATACTCACATCATTATTTAGATGATAGATATGAAAATGTGTGATCTGCCTTCACCATCTCAATGTGATTTAACCAAGGCTTCTCTGTTCCGTTTCCTAGAAAATTGTTCAATGATTGCTTAGCTTTTGATGAGTTAAGAAGTCTGACCGAGTCTCATCATTTGCAGGGAAAGCCACTGTTATCACCATTGGAGGACTGGTTGCTGGTGTAGTTGTTGGCTCAGCTGTCGAAAACTGGTTGCAGGTTGACATTGTTCCATTCCTTGGCATACACTACCCTGCAGTGGTCATAAGCGAGTTCATAATTCTTTCTCAGTTTCTCGTCTCTTTGTACTTACGATAGGACTCAAAAACGATGTCAATAATCAATATTAGCTTGAATACAAGTGATACGCAGTCGAGTCGACTTGTTCATTTCATTGTAACTTGGGATCTGTATTTCCGCTTGTTGTACAAATATAATGTTATAGGAATTTAGGTAGCCGACATATTATCACTCTCAAGTTCTTATAGAATCCATTTGCAGGGACAACTACCATCTCCTCCGTCGCAGTTCTTTTGATTACTCTGATAAATTTCCCAAACTTGGATGGGAGATGTCACTGAGTCAAAATTTTAATATGTGAATAAAATGAGTGACTTGTATATAATAATAACATGCTTCAATGCCTTTAAAATGAGGGACAATGCCTCTAAAATGAGTGACTTGTATATCCTAACAAAAATATAAGAAATACGGAGTGTAAAATTGGATACAATTTTTAAGATTTATTCCATAAAAAAAAGTATATTGAAAGCTTTTATTTGAGCAAATTGGAATTTATAAGAAAAGCAGAATGAGATGAGATAGAGGAGATGAGAAACAAATGAAAATAGAGTAAATATGATACAGGAGGAAACAATTTTATGGACAAATCTATCTAAATAATCATATTGCTACAAGTGATCGACAGAATTGTCTGTTTCCCAGTCTCTTTTTCTTGGGTCTTAGAACTGAACCGAAGTATTAGTTTTTCTAGTTAACATGTTACATTGTACACAACAAACAATTGAGTGTGCCCTTGTCTTTTTTTCTCTCATTAAGCATCTAACCAGTATTCACATCAAGAATATTAACATCTGTGATAACTTGAACGTGTGCCGTGTCACCTTACACCAGCTAGCTGCAAGGAACAAGTGTAGACAGGCTACTTGGAGATGCCTCGCCTTAAGGTATTTGGTAGCTTCATGATGTAGTGCCACCGTCTGTTGGAGCAAGTGAGCGTGCAGACAAGTTTATGCCAGCACCTTTTACAGATACATTAGGAGTATTGACTGAGCTAGCTCTACTCACGAGATGCATGTCAAGGAAGACAACGGTAACTGTGATGTCGTCATGGAAGTGCCGGCGGACACCTCGATCAATCTTTTTCAAGTCTGAGTATCTCATCTCCCTTTTCTTTGCTGCTTCTTGCAACGCAGCTTTCACCAGCCTTCGAGCACTCCCCTGTAGGAGAGAGTATATGGTTAGAAACATCAATAAAACTGTCATTCTATAGGAATCTAACTGTTATGTATACCAGCCATTTAAGTAAATCTTCCACTAAACTCTTGTAATCACCTAATGATATGTTGTCATCCATAACACAAAGATCAACCACTTCAAAGACCATTTCTTAGGATCGGGTTTCTTAGTATAAAATTTAGATTACACTCAAATCAAAAGACAGTCAGGTGCATCAAGGATGCCACTGTGAGCTACTGCTCTTTAGAAATATAGAAGATACGAATAAATTTTCATAGTTTTCCTTGACCAAATCTGAGTTTTGCAGATGAATGGTTTATGTATGAACAAATCAATCCAATTGTTAAATCAGAGGGTATATCAAGGACTTGATGACTTACAGTGCGTGGATGGTTATGGACTATATCAACAGCATCTTGGTTAGATAGGTGCTCCCATAAGCCATCTGATGCAAATATTATGAACTGGTCGTGAGGGTGCAACTGAGTAACAGAAATTGATGGTTCTGCACTCAATATCGGTTTTTTGAAGGGTTCGCGAAGGCGAAACTTTGCATACAGAGGCTCCCTGTTGAATTCGGCTTTCTTTAAATAGAAATCACCAATGGACTTGGAGACCTGAGATGTAAAAATCCTATAACTGAGAATGCAGGAAAATATACATTTGCAATGCATAAGAGAACACAGCAGGCACTGTGAGACTCACTTTGCATTGGTAAATCAATTTCAACAAAGTCGTATTAGGATAAATCTCAGTAGGAAAAAACAACATCTTTAAATGCTTATAGAAGAAAGTCAAACGCTCTTCTCTTTGTAAAAGTTATGGATGAAGAAGCTTAAATGTCAAATTTGCAAAATTATCAATGACGATCTCGAATGGGACCTATCCGCTACGAGCAGGTCAGAAATTTTGAACAGTTACAGAAGTGGAAGCAAAGTATTATGATAATGGAAATAATTATTCAAAGTTTTCCTACAACTAATTAGTTTTTCACTAACACAATAGAGATAGAAGAAAAGTACGGAAAACTTGTTAGTTTCTGAATTGCTGGGAAAGCTTAAACTTGATGTGTTGATCAGCAAGATCCATAGGACATGGAATAGAAAATTCAAGAAATACAGGTCAATTAAGGGTTGATTAGAAAAATTTAACATTTACCTGTATAATACCCTTCACGCGCCAAACATTATGCTTTAAAACTACTATCTGTGGGTCTTCCGGGTGCAAAGAGTGCATCTCCTGACGGACTGACTCAATACTAACATTATGCTCGGCTGAGAGCTGAACTGCCAATACTTCTCCACTCGACTTAACTAATCTCCCCAGGACAGCACGGGAATCACCAAGATTGGCAACATAAAGTGCTCCACCACATATGACTCCTACCAAGCAACAGGATCCGACCGCTGCTATTTGTGGTTTTATGAGCCACTGCCTGGAAACAACAGAAAGAAACCCCTCCTCTGTTGCTTGAAATGCCTTCTTTATTACCTCAGCAGACATAGTTTGATGCTCGGCAGCGAATCCTGGACAATTAATAAATGCAATCAAACAGTGAATCTATGTAAAGGAAAAAAAACCGAAGTATCTATGTAGGTCTGCATATAACTAAAATAAAAAAACAAAGTATCTATGTATAAGCTGTGGTTAGCTGATTCTTTGGCGGATTAGTGCTTTGCCTGAACTTACAACAATTCAACATCAAGAAATTCACTGAATTACTAGCCAAATATCATATCTTTATATCGTAGCTGGAACATCATTTCTAATGTCAAAAGACTTCATATTGAGAGTAAATTTCAGTAAGTGAAGTTGTTTTACTGCTATAATCTTTTAACTTTTATGAGACACCAGTCACACCAGTTTCTCTGTAGGAGCAGGAAATCATCAACATAATTATATATAAAAAATGTCAGTACTTTTACTCACTCTTGAGATGAGGAAACAAGTGCTCGTTGATGAACCGAGAAGTCTCTGGCCCTCCATGGCCATCATATATTCCAACAAAGGTACCATAAGGCCCAGAATCATCAATGCTCAAACAGCCAGATTCAACTTGGCTCTGATCCTCAAGTAAATTATTAGCTTGAACTACAGCCATCGAAAATTCTCCATTAAAATGTTGACCTAAATCCTTGTACCAAAGGAGACCCTCTTGTCTACCACTAGTATCAGAGCTACTGTGAACATATCTATCCGCCTTCGGCTGAAGACAAGCCCTCAATAAGTTCATTATCGCAGATAGCATACCTCATTTCATCGAAAGAACCACCCAAATCCGCCACATCTAAGAGAACATAACATACAATTCCAAGATCAGCAACAATTTTGTACTTCTTTCGACTCCAAAATCAGCTTAATTAGAACTTTGATCACTTCCAATTGAATAACAATAACAAACAAAATAAAAAAAGATTCAAACTTTATGAGTTCAATCTATACTGAGTACTCAGCTGAGTAACAATTCGAAGATCAACCCCAATATTCTCCTTTTTTTCACTAAACTATAACTTTATTGCAGTTCCTGAACAACAAAGAGGAAATATGCAAAATCAAGACTTGAAGCTCTAGCAATTGTACAACACGGAAGGATGCAACCCCTTTGTTCAATTCATCTAAGGCATCAAAAGGAAATTATTTAGGCATCAAGTTAAAAATAAAACCCCTATAAATGTCTATAGAAAAATAAGAAGGCGAAGACTAGCAACAAAAGAATGAAGCTTTGAAAACTAGACAAGTCAAAATCAATATGTTTTCACACTATTATTTAGTGAAACAGTTGTTATTCCAAAAGGTCCACAAATTTCTAGAACTCCAAAGAAAAAAGATTTGAAATTTATTCAACTAACAATAGCAGAAGAATGCAGATAAGGTATAATGCAAATTAAGGTAAAAATCCCACCTTTACAAGATCCAAAAGTAATTGAAGCTAGATCCTTGGATCCACCAAATCAATGAAAACAACTAAAGTGGGCTCTGATACTTGTCCAACCTCCTCCCTTTTCCCTATTCAAAACTACAAAATAAATATTTATGATGAACAAGTTAGAAGGAGATATTGCAAACTGGAAAGTGGAGGGTAATACTATGATTATTTGATTGGTGCAACTGAAGATTTATGACAAGGAAGAATCCATTAATTAAGAAATAACAACTCAACTCAGAGCTTGAAGCCAGCAAAGCAAATGACCAGTTTGGAGAGAGGAGGAGGATAAGCAGAGGTGGGGTAATATTTATTGCAAACGAAATACTTCAAGTAAAAACTACTGTAAAAAATAGTGAAATTTACGAAAAACCACAAGCAAGTACATAGAAACAAATACACAATAGTAGCCCGCCTGCCCAGTACTTCGATTCTTAAATAATTAGGTCTTGACATGTGATTACAGGCTAACCGTAAAAGTAAGCTATATTGGGTAATTAAAATAAAAATATAGTTTTGTCAGTGGAGTCGCGTTTCGGGTTCACATTATTAATAATGTCATAAAACGTGGAGCGGCGAATAGTTATTTATTCACAGTTCACACTTTTACAAATAAACAATAGTCAATATTAAAGTTTTGGAGTAATTAAGTTTGGAGATAGATGTGAGCTTGCGTGGAATATCCATCCAAATATCCAATTGGCTCAAATTATGACACGTCAAATTAAACATGAAACATATTGTTATGAAAAATCAAATCATTGTCTATCTTTGGTATATTTATTATGCATCATGTCATAAAAGTTACACTTAGCAAACGTTTTATGTTTGTTTTAAACTCTAAACTAATGTTATATTAGGATTAAGATGTAATCCGATGTTGTGCAAAGTTACAAGTAATTACATTTGAGATAATCGAATAATTTAATTGGTTGAGTTAAGCGTTCGTTAATTCGTGAGGTCGGATTCAGTCTGCATATAGAAAAAATGATTGAAATTCATTGTCTTTAAATATAAAAAATGCCATTTATTCTCATCAACTTGCTTGTGGATTTATAAGATGCTATCCGGAGAAATTTTCTTAAATACAGTAGATCAATCCTCATGTTATTAAATGGACACAATGCTTATGCGAAAACTACCACTTTTTTTACATAAAATGACTATTATACCCTCATAAGTAAATGACACTACCTCTTCCCTTTTTCTTCATTCTTTATTTTCAAACTACTGCTGTGTAATCAAAATTCTTTACCACAGTAAAAATCTATCTTCTAAATCTTCAACTCTTAGTTCAAATTATTTAAAATTGAAACTATATCATTATTCTTTCTATGAGCAAGAACCAAAATCAACATGATATTGCAAGGATTTTTCTCATATTTCTCGTTGAAACTTCAAATTTTATGAATTTCTAAGTTTTTTTTTTTGTTATTTTCTAATTTTTTCTACGAAAGTGTGTTATTTGTCCTTATTTTTCCTGGGTATCTCAGGTGTAGTATTTTATATAATAAATTTATAATATATTATAACGATTATATACATAATAAATTATAATACATTATAATTTCTTTATATTATATCATAATCTAACATAACGTCTTCATAACACGTTAATAAATGTATTATGATCTATTATCCTCCATTAAATAAAGGTTGATAAAAGAAACTTTTTGATTTTTCATTTCGTAGTTGAGCTTTGTTCGTAAATATTTTGTTTATATTTTTTATAATATTTTATAGAAAATATATATTTAATAAAAATACATTTCAAATTAACTTTCAATTGATATATTTTTCATTAAATATTATAAAATACAAACAAATATCTCTACTGTCAAAGTTCAACTATGAAAAAGTAAAAAAAGTCAAAGTCGACAATCTTTGTGGGACGAAGGAAGTATATTGTATCATAAATTAGATGACATTTCGTGATTACAATAAATTGTGTTTGATGAATTAGATGCAATTACTAATGTTTGTCGCTTTTGCATACTGACATCGAAAATTGATTAATACAATACAATAACTTTGACACCATGTCATCAATCATAACAAATATTTTGTGGTGCCGATTCATCCTAACATATGTAGTAATGCCAGTACTCGTATAAAAAATACATAATTGTGAGTATCTAATTGTTCAAAGAGTAACCAATTGTTTAATAAGTAACCAAATATCATTCACGTTCCAACGAAAAGCTGAGAACTACGAGTATAATGGTTGTCGTCCGGCCGCCAATGAGAGGTCTTTGAGTTCGATCCCATGAGGGTCTTTATAAAATATTCTCCCTGCGAAAAAAGAAAAAAAACTATCATTCCGCTCCTTCGGTTGATCCGACCCATGTTTGTAACACTCTTGCCCATAATATTGTTTCTTAAGCACAAGCCGACCTCAAGTTGCATCCTCCAGAGGCCAATGTCCGACATTCAAATAAGTCATTTGTTAACCACTGTAGAACTTTTTTGCTACTTCATATTTCTTGTTCACGGCCCAGAAACACAAAGTTAAGATAACAAAGGTAGTAAGTTTAATGTGTTATGGCCAGCATCGAGCATAATCAATTATAATGTGATATTATATATTAAGATGTGACAGAATCGATTATAATGTGATAGAATCTATTATAGTGGATTATATCAAGCTATATTGTCTTACATCGAATTATAATATGATATACAAGAACATAAGGCAGCAGAAAACATCACAACACAAGTCAACACAAGTCAAAATTAAAAAAATTCAACCTTTTGTTAAAAGTTCCAAATAACAACATTAAAACTCCCAATAACAAATATGTAATACAAATAGAATATAAATCCGTTAAAATTGTGATATCAATTCAAAATCTTTTATTTAAATTAACAAAATTCAACATTTTCTAAGCAATTTCAAAACTCCAAATAACATACACATAGGAATGTTATCCGATGTTGAGCTCACAAGATGCCACGTTGGACAAGATAACATTATTCTAAAAACTCAGAGGAACTTTTCATTTTATTTGACTTATGTTTTATACTCCTATGATTCTAAGATTTTTTACTGATTGTTACTATAGACACAACGAATGTCAAGTTTCTATATTGTTCAACTTTCATGCAGGGAATGAGATGTCCTGAGTCCCGAGTGATGTGTGATGAATTTTATGAGTTACAATTCACACTGTGTATGAGTGACCTACTCAGGATAAGAAAAGTTCAAACTACCCTAAAATGAATCTATCTATATGATCGACTTTCATATTAGTTATACATAATACAAAAAATTTGGATTTGGAACTAACCATTGTTCGTCACTATAGCAACTACAAAGTTTAGGAAAATTCTATTTATATAAAAAATAAACCATGAATCATTGACTCAATATATATGTATATATGTATGTACCATTTGGTGCTGGGACAAATTAAAGAAACAAAACAAAATATAAATACATACATTCTCGATTATATCAATTGCTTTGTATAATAATATACGGAGTACCAATTCTTATCGACTACATTGTATGTGGTCGTGTCATATACACGTGGAGCTGGTAGAGGATCGAGTTTTCAATCTTAATCTAAAATAAATAAATATGTACAAGTATATACTACTTGTTGGTTGTTGCTTGCTAGCTGAAGGAAAAATCTATACACAAGGACTCTAACTTGTAAGATTTAATAATGCCAACTTTATCCTTTATATATAAACTCAAAAACTTTACTCTCTTTATAAACACGGCTCTCTATGTACCTGGCTAATTTGTGAGCCAAAGCTATTGTCCCACATATGCATCATATATAATATATAATAACCTTATCATATGTAGTGCATGAAATAATATACTCATTTACAGTGTTTCATGTGTAATAATATCACTTTTATGTTAAATACATGTCAAAAAGGAGTCTTATAACATGCAGAATTTATGTTATGCGATATCATACACACGCTATAGAAAGCATTTTAATTTCAATGTATTCATATCATGTGATATATATGAAACAGAACAGTTAAAAAATCAACTCTATTAAGTGAATTAGAACAAGATTCATATTAAGTGAATTAGAACAAGATTAAATTATTACATTAATTAATAGTACAACATTAGTTCCTATGGTTTATTTCTTCTCGCATGCATTGTATTATAGTTGTCCATCCTTGCTCTATAAGGCATCATCAAATTATATGCACTCTGATCATGTTTAGCCTCCCAATAAAGTGCCGGTACGTGGGTATGAAAATCGTTATCCTCTGACATATGAAGCTGCAAAACAATAATAATGGTGATGTTAAATACGATTTGAAATTTTAAAATTATAAATAGTTAAGGTAGATAATATGACCATACCAATACGAAATCTTAATCAATCGAATCACATTAAACTTACACCAGGTGCTTACCTGGAGGTCCACCTTAACCCAAGACAATTATGCCGCATGGCGCCACTCAGACGTCCCCTGCATGAGACAAATCCACCACATTGTAAATCTCAGGCACTTAGGCCTACCTCCCAGTAATGTCATCTCAATTGAAAAGTGGCTATTTACCCACCAAATAAAGCTATTTTTCATAAGAGCACGTCCAAATCTTCATAAGGCATAATCTCCTGATAAAGATCCTTGCGTTGGTGGAGTTTCATGCAACATTCTTTTCTCTTCACCTAGCCCACTGCCTCATTACAATAAATATAGAGTGCCAATGTACTCTATAACCACAAAATAATGTAAATTTTTTATTTCTGAAAAGGAAAGCGATAATCAAAGATGTGATTCAAATGTAAATATAAATAGAACAAACAAACAAGTAGTAAAAGTAGCACTGGATCAACGATGTAAATATAAATAGAATAACCATGTGTAAATTTTTCATTTCATGTATTTAATTCCCTAATTTAAACTATTTAATTGATTTACAGAGCTCGATATATGAGTACTTCCCTTCATTCCAAATGGGAGTTGAAAGTCATTGACACCGGGACAATCGGTAGTTACGGTGACGGCCTAACATTGTATCGACCTGCAGTTAACCCGGCGAATCGGGGCAAGACGCGAGATGCTGCATAATTTGAGGCTAATTTGTAAGTTTAATATTACCATGTAAATTATTTATTACAGTTTATTTAATAGGCTGTGTAATGCTCCCACCTATTCGACCCACTATTAGTAAGTTGTGTAGTTCTTCCAAATCCTACAAGAAAGAGTATGGGTGTAATGATTCACATTGGCAAAATTGGGATACACATAGGTACAATGCTAATATGTTGGGGCATAAGGTTAGCTACGCAGAGGAAGCTACCAATGAATACTGGCTGTGGTTTAGAGGCATAAATACGCTAGTATGAGTAATTCGCATAATACGCGTCGTATCCAAGTTCCTGCTGGGTTAATCCTCGCCACCCTACACTCAAAGAACGACGGCAGTTAAATTCAAGCAATGCTTTTTTTAAAGTTATCATATGTTATCGGTATTATTAATTATTTATCGCATGTACCTTCATGCACTACGCGGAACAATAACTCCTCTGACGGACATACGCGGCATAATAGTATGGGTACCGTCCTGAGACGGTAGACGGGTCAAGCACTACGCATGCCTTCGCTTTTCTCACATTACCGATCGCTTACTGACGCTTAGCTCCACCACACAGACCTTATTTAGCTACTCATGCTTTATCGCTTAATTAGTGTGTATTTTTTACTATGTCTTTTCTCATATGTTAGACAATTTTGAATTTGTTTATTCACGCTTTTATCAAATTTATTAATTATTGTTGTCAACAACATAAAGTTCAAATGTCGTTAATTTCATGACAAAAGTTTAAAAAAGATTTTAGTGTAGTTCATTTTCGTTTGCAAAATCACAAGTGTGTCATGTACTCGTGTGTGAGGGTTACCTAAGACTTCTCTGTACTGTTTTTCATATTGAACACATGAAACAAAAGACTTATTTCGTATACTATGCATGAAATGTTAGTAACACTTCATACATAGTGCATGAAATTTGTATGATGTTAAATATTCAAGGATATGAAATATATATTTCATCTCATATGATATATACATGATATATATATTTCTTCATGTGCTATACATGAAATTAAAGTCTTGGCTCTCGTATAGTACATGAAACAATTTTGTTAACAAGTGTAAATGAACAACTTTTTAGGATTTTTTCCTTAATATATGAAGGCTAAAATAGTCATTTTTTAATCCTTGCACAAAAGGATTCTTGCAATTAATAGAGCCCGAAGGAGAGGCTTTTTACTTTTGATTTATGATCGAGTAAATTATAAGATCATCATTATTGACGGGTTTGCCTAAAAACTCGTCGGTTACTTATAAAAATGATCTATGTCAACTCTTATCATGTACTCCGTAGATCTTTAAAAAAAGAGTGTGGTATGTGCACATTGCACACAATTAATTTTGAGCATAAATCTCAAAAATTGATCATCAATGTCAGTGTTATCGATTAAAGCATTGTCTCCTGATCCGAATGGTCATTCTCGTAACATACATTGTGGGATGTAAACTAATTCGTGTCCTTTTGACTAAAAATAAAAATAATTGAGTCCATTAATTTTCATGATGCTTTTACTCAATGAACGATACTCATACATCCTCAAGGATCCCATAGGACCCTTACCTTATTCGAGAGACCCAGTTTCGTTTCACGTCCTTTTCTTGCTTTGTCTTCTTCATTCAATTTGACAAATCACAAACCAAATATTGAAGTTTACACTACATACATACCTTATATTTATTAATCTATATCATCTATTTATATTTCTTCCATTTTCACAATATTAATTACTAAATCAATCTTCACGTATGAAAAATACACTAATAATGAAATTAATATATATATATATATACATGAAAGATATTAATTTCTCTTCTAAAAAAAAATACCAATAATATAAATTTCATAACATATCCAAATCTCTAAAATATAAATATAATATAATTATATACTAATAAAGATCCGAAAGTTTCATCGCTCGGGTCATATTATTAAGATCCGGTAGTCTATCGCTCGCCTTCAATGCGAAATAGTATCATACGTAATCCCTAGCCAAAACTGCCAACAATCGTTTCGAGCCTCTTCTCATGTTCCTATATATTACCTTGTCATACTATCATTATCGGTTGCTTTCAAATAAAGCTCTCTATATATCAATTATCATACTATTATTATTTTTGTTTCAAATAATTTATTCGTGTTCTTGAGCTCTCTAACAAGCAAGTCTCTATATATTATTAATTTTATTTTAACTTGCTTACATTTTCTATGAGAACGATATGTACTTATAATAGGATCCACATGCAAATAATATGATATATCAGAATATCTGATCTTAATATTATAATAATAAAAAAGAAAATCTAAAATAAAATATTCTAACTCTTATTACTTCCCTCTATTCTAAATGATTGGCTTACGCTGATTTTAGCTGCTCTAAATCGACAAACTTTTGCGCCTTCATCGATAAACACAATTTTGATTCGGAATAAAATTTACTATCAATATTAAAGATATCAACATATCATATTCGATAATTTTTACCAAATATTATATAACGAATAAAAATATTCAATTTAACATTTAATACGCTAAAATTCAAATTTAAACCTCATAATCTATATATATCGTGATTTTGAGAGTATTAGATATGTAAGTTGATACTTTTTTCATTTCAAGTGTTAAAATGTAATACAAAATGTCACATAATAATTTAAATATATGTTCTTTAATAGTAACTTTTTTGGATTAGAAAAAATATTTCAATTTATAATACTATCATACTAAAAAAATTTCTATTGATTTTCACATAATTCATTTGGTGATTTCACATTCAACAAGCGACATCTAACGCGCGACTTTCGACTATTTTTAAGGCCTCTAAAATCGTTAATTTTTATGTGCTGCCTCGATATTATTCAATTTTTGTTCCAATATTATCGGCATAATCATCAATTAAAATATTTAAAAAATGAATATATAAAATAAAATTGAATACTGAAACCATGAATAATTTATACTACTAATCAATTAAGAACGATATTTTCTAACAATAAATAAAATAAAAATACAAGATTTTTTTTTATTAAGTTATAAAGTGATATTCAAGAAATAAAATTACACAATACGCATCATTATTAAACTCAAATGTAAGAAAGAGACAGAACAAAACTTTTAAATCTATTAAAATTATATTATTAAAAAATATAAGCAGTATCATATAATTCATTTAACAAAATTTAATTACTCCTACGTAATATAAATCAAAATTATAATTTATAAATTTACTTAAATAGTTAATTAATTTATTTATAATCTCGCTAAGTGTTCAGTTAACGGTACTTACGCTCAACGCTGCATATTTTGCATTAAGATATATAAAATCAGCTGCCTTTTAAAAGTTTCTTCCTTTTCGCGACAATCTGACTAAAATAATTTTAATGAAGTGGTATAATTGTATTTTGATAAATTTTAATTAAAATAAAAGACTACAAATACAAATCCTATAATATGCGCTCTATATGCAAATATAATTTTTTTATCAGAGTGACTCTATTACAAGCTTCTATACTGCATTTAAATTATAAGACTCTACTTAATAAAATTATTAAGCCTGATACAAAATCGACACATTATTTTTACTTGAATAATCAAGATATATAAGAATAATTTCTGGGTTAAAAATACGATGAAAATATTGTTAATATAATGATAAAAATATTTAAAGTAGTAATATATTTAGTGCAATTTACTAAAAATATTATAATTTATTATTCAAATCAACGGCATGCTTATAAATTGTGATTTGACAAAGTTTTGTTAATTTGATCACTAAAAAATTAATCTAGATAATCTTTCTAATAATAATTTATTAATTTTGACTATCAAAACCTCGCATTTAGTTTAATAAGTATATAAGAATTAATCATAAGCTTATCAATTTTCATTGACGGAGTTTTAAATAATCAGGACTATCGAAAAATAAAATCAATCCATCTTTGTACGACAACGCCATATTTAGTATTTATAAATTTTAAATTTTGGCCATTGTTTAAATAATTTTAACTATCAAAAATAAAATTCAAGGCGAACATTTGTAGACGGATACAGATGCATTTCATAATTCTTTTTGGGCTATTTAATAGCTTTTAAATAATTTTTACTATTGAATAAGAAAATCGAATCTATCTTTTGTAGATTGACGCTAAATTTGGGTGATTTATAAATTTTAAATTTCGATTGCTCACTTTTTAAATAATTTTAACTATTCAAAAAATAAAATCAATTAACCTTGTAGATATAAGTACTATGATAGATAAATTTTTAAGTTTCATTGGCCGAGGTTTAAAATATTTTGACTATTAAAAAAAATTAAACGCTTCTTAGAGATGGATTTTGTACGTAGTGATTTATAATTTAATGGTGAAATTCTTAATACTTCAATTATCGAAAAAGAAAATCGAACAACATTTTTTAGAGATGGAGGTAGTATATAATATTCATAATTTTAAAATTTTATTGATTGATATTTAAATAATTTTGATTATTGAAAAAGAAAATTTTACGATCTTTTAGCTATAAATTTAGTATGGAGTATTCATAACTTTTATATTTAAATGATTGAAAAATTATATTGATGATTTAGTTAGATTTCTTAAAGATATGAGGATCATTAATTTACTTAGATGATCATAATCATTTTGTAAGATAATAATGTACAAGCAAAGAAATATATAAATAAACGTCTTTTATTTATCATAATTGTCTTATTATTCCAATAAGAAATAAGAATTTATATCTCGAAAAAATCTATATCATTTATTCCAATACGCATCAACATACTTCTTAAACAATTTCCTAAATATTATAACAATCAATTATACATCAAAAAAATATTGAAGTCCAAATTTTATAAAAAAGCTTCAACTAATAGAAATTCAAAATTTGGCAATGTTTAAGAATTAAGCTGGTAATTCACATATTAAAAGTGATAATACTATCAAACTATACCCTGTAGAATATCGGGAAGATACAGAACATACGCCGCATAATTTTATCATCATCTTATTAAATTTTATTATTGTCATTATTTTCAAACCACGGATTCATTTTAAACTTAAATGATGTATTTATTAATTAATAAATAAAAGAATCTCATTCCCATGCGATTAATCATCAGGAGCGAAAACATACAAAATTGACTTTTATTTACCAAAATAATGATGTTTTAATTTTTATGTCAATAAAGATATAAATTTTGCTTATTAGATATATTTTATTTACTTATATATATGAAATAATAATACTTAATAGTAGCTTAACTTCGATACATACCTATTTTTTTTTTCAAAACTTCAAGCTATTTTTAAATTGTTATTATTAGATTTACTTTCCTATAATAATTTAATTATATGTTATACATATTTCATCTTGTATACTTTTATAAAACTATTAATGCGTATTAGCTTCTAAACTAAGGATGAGTTTATTCATTTTAAGTAGGTGCAATAATACATATAATAATGAATTATTAAATAAAATTTTCATATTATATTATGTTATATATGTATAATTTGAGAAAACTCTTTTGTTTTAAATTTGTATTTCAAACAATGTGATGATACTCGCTAATAATATAAGCATACAAGTTAGATATATATTACAAAGCTTTTTTACATTATTGAATTTTTACTATATATCACATTAGCTTACATTATTTCTTTTATTTTTACTCATAAATTAAATATTGTGAGAGAAATATAAATAAAGACAAAGAAATCAAAATAATGTATGGTAATCCACTCAAATCAAAACTATCAAGAGCGTAAACAATACATCCAAAATACCGTACATAATGTACTGGCTTAATTCACCAAGACACATAATCGGTAAGACTAACATTTTTGACAAATATATAAAATCATCATGAAAACTTAAACTATGTATTTATCTTTGTGAGCGAGTTCATAATTAATTCCTCGATAAAATAACAACGATATGATTTCATATTATTTTCTTTTAACTATGCATAATAGTTTTTAATTTGTGCAATAAAATTGTTGTGAGAAATACCAAAGGATTAACATTTGATTATTTAATATTCCTTTTAATGGCATAAATTATTAATTCAAACCAAGTATTTTAGCCGAATAACTAAATATAATAAAAAATGAAATCTATACACTAAGAAAGATACGTCGACCAACAAAGAATAAAATAAGAATAATGAACTAAAAACAGAAGAAATCGATTTCGAGCAAAAGCACGATGTTTATCAAGATATCAACTTTAATTAACAAATAAACGACAAAAGACGGAGAAATTTTTATCGATTTCAAGTATTTATTAACTGAATTTTTGGGGATAATAAAGTTTTAAAATATATGTAGTATATTTCTCGATTTTACTTTATTTCCTTACAGCTTTTTGTAAATTTACAAGTATCCTCTACCTCCTTTATAATATCAGACATCATGGCCGGGGTTGCTTAATAACTACATACGATTCTCCATAATACATAAGATACAATCTTACGAATGCAATGTAAGAGGAGTGAGACGATATTTACGGAAGAATCGACATTTTTAAAATATATAAAAAGATATTTATTCGATAATTTTATTTTTCTAATATAATTTTACGCTTACCTTTTATAATCATAATAATGAAATCACGTATAACAAAGTTTTATTCAATTTTATGTTATATTTTATAATTATAACAATAAAATCAATCAGAACAAAAACTATCACGCGCAATACACGCCCTTATTACCGGTATATACAAAATGTACTCGCCCATTGCTCCACTCCCTTATTAGCTTCCACACCACGGGCCATAGCTGGCCAGCTAATCATTGACTGATTCTAAGATTTTAGCGTAAGGGTTGTGAAAGTAAACAAATCAATATGAGATATATCCAAATCAATTTTAGGGTCGAAAAGATTTTTGAACAATTTTGTATTCTAGTAGGACAACCCACTTTTAGGGAGTGGAACGAAAACTGAGCAATTATGAAGGTAAATTTGTAATTTTTCAAGATTTAGGAGTCGTGCACCTCTAGACACCACATTATTGCATCCAGGACACATTTTCATACACTTTCACCATTAGTCTCATATGGAACACATCCATACCAAAGTGATACAGTAATAATTTACTCCAATATTACTGTGACTTCACTAAATTCTGGCATGTTGTCCATTGAATGAATTATTGTGGTGAAATACGACTAAGATAGGAATGGAGACAAATATATAAGTATGAGATTGCAGATTTGCCTCATTATTTTGGTGTACGAATGATCAACAATGTAATGCTAGCTAGCAGGGGCCATAGAGGGAATCGATCAACATCAACCAAATGGGTGGATTCTTTGCACTTGATGAAGAGATGAGATATAATGGTTGCAAGCAAATCACTCATTTTCATCTGCTGCTAGATAGCTCTATTATCGATTATCATGGCCAGAGATCGAGACCATTTATTGTCTTCTTTCTCTGCACACGAATGTCTCGTCCTGTCCATTTCAATCCTGCCTGTATACTTTCTTTATCTTTATTGCTACTTAAGCTAGCAAGGGCAGGTGTTGGTTCAAGTAGTTTTGTGACCAAAATCCCATATCGAACAACATCTAAAATTAATGTTGAGGTCAAAAGAGTTGCATACCTATCAGACTCTCCACATCTTGATACTACAGTTTGTGAGAGTTAAACAACAAATAAATTATTTGATTACATAGATAGATTGCACTCCAAATGGTGCATAATAACTATCCACCCCATGTCTAGAGATTGTTTTGTGTATTAAGATAAAATAAAAGCCACGAATTGATAAGTTCAATATTAAAGTAGTTCTAAAGATTATCCCAGTTTTGATTTTTTGATTTTTTTCATAATTGAATTTTGATCGTAGATATTTTTATTTGTATTGTATAATATTTGATGAAAAATATATCAATGAAAGTTTTAAAATATACTATTTGATATTTTTTATAAAATATTATATAACGAAAGCAAAATATTTACGATTAAAGTCGATTATAAAAAGTCAGCTAAAATATCTTTATGCTTGGAGAAAGAATATATAAATGAATGATTTTTAGATGATTTGGAGGAAACTTCAATTATTAATGTTCTATACGCAAAAGGAAAACGTTTAAATTACTGCATCAGTACATTACTCCACAAGACAGTGCTATAATTATAGAATAGTGGGTAGGGTGGAAGAGATCACTTATTATATGGATCTATTTTGGGTCCAACTTGCTTGAATGCATGCTGACAAGCAAATAATAAAGAAAAATGTATATATGAACATTATATATATAATTATAATTCATTTTGAAAATTATTAAAAGGGTGGTAAATAAACAGTTTGTTCAGTTCCAGTATACGATAGTCATAGTCCCACCATCGTGGTCCTAGACATCTTTCCATTGTCTCTTTATTTCTGAATATATAATAATTAAAGCTTTGTGTTACAGGACGATTCGCTTAAATCTAAACCAGAGTAAGTATTAAATTCACGCTTATTGAGGCCCAAATTAAATTTATCTTCGATCGCATAGAATCTGGAACTTTGAAGGCAGTATGAAAGATTAGAGGAGGTATCTTGGGTGAAAGAAACATGCAGAAAACTTTCTGAGAGTATTTGAGAGATTGTTGGATGGTTGGGTGAGAATGGATGGAGTGAATGAGCTCCCCTCCTATTTTGCTAGTTGGTCTATTGGCACCACCTTCTCATGGGATAGTTTACCTGCAGTGCTCTAGCTGAGGAATACCCATGGGTTTTTTAGGAAGTTAAATGCAGTTTCTACTTTTCCTGCCTGCAATGAGAACTACAGAATGCTGAAAGTCTTTCTACCCATTTATTTATGGATCTCCTCATTCTGGTACATCTCTTCGAACCTTCAGGGACCTTCTTGCACTTTCGGGTGTTTAAATCCCTTTGAGAACTTCGATACATTCAGTAGTGTTACTATTAATGCATGGATTTTCGGATGAGGATTTTCATGGCCAAGTTTTATTTATTGGATGAATGATACCGCGTGGATTTGGCTATGATCAGAATCATTAAAACAATGTAGGGATAGGATGTGTCAGCTTTATTGTGGGCATGATGATTATTTCATTGAGAAGATTTGATAACTATGAAGATCTTGAGGAAGATATTTCTTGTTATTCAAGTAGTTGAAGAAAGAGACGGAGAGGTATTTGGAGTTTGGTATGAGCTGGATTTCTAACATGGAAGGTGGTGGATGCCATCGAGGCACGCTTTCCATGGTGGATTGAAACCCTAGAGGGCCTTCGCTATATTGGAGTCGATTTCAAAGTGAAGATAATTAATCAAACATACATTATTGCAGAAAGCATTGTTGCAAATCGAAGATCAACGATTTGTGTTTATTGGCAGAGCGTGTTTGTGTTTGGAAAAGTGCCACAGTCTTACAAACTAATGTACGTTGTTATAACTCTTGGTTGTGAAAATCCTTGAGAGCTCTCGTTGATTTTGTGTAAGTCGAGCAGCTTGGTGAGTGTAGGCTAGGGAGAGAAGTTGGGTGGATCGTGCCAGAGCAGGGGACTATATTGAAGGTTGGTTAGGCGTCGTGAAATGTGAAGCGTTGTGTGATCCCTACTTATGATACTTAGTTGATAGTGGAAGTTCTCCTTACAGGCGATCACTTGGGGCCGTGGGGTTATACGGCGGGTTATCATTTTGTGTGTTCTTTACTTTTACGCATTTTACTTTATTGTCCCCATTGGTATTGATCGTTGGATTGACAACGATTAGGTTGTTTATTAGTTCACTTTTTTCGGGGTGCTGGTAATCGAGGTAGGCCAACACGACATGCTTAAGTGAGATCAGAGTGTGAACTAATGGGAGGAAACCGAGGAAAGAAGTTCAATTACTCGTCCCCAGCGATGGATCGATTATCCCTATTGGAAAGCTAAAATGACCGCCTTTTTGAGATCGGTGGATACAAGAACATGGAAGGCTGTGCTTACTGGATGGACGGAGCCCACAAAAGCTAATGAGGAAGGAATTCTTGTGGTTAAAGAAGAACAAAACTGGACTAACGTAGAAGCGGAGGAGTGTCGTATGAAATAGCAAAGCCTTGAATGCTATCTTTTGTCTGTCGATCGGAAGTTTTTTAAACTCATTAGCTCTTGCACGGTTGCTAAGGAGGCATGGGAAATCTTACGGAGGAGGCGCCTCTGAAGGAGAACCCCAAAGGTGAGAATGTAATACAGGCTTGACTTACTGCAGAAATGGGAGAATTTGAATATCACCGAGGATGAAACAATTACTACCTACAACTCCAAGATAAAATATCTAGCAAATGAGTCTTTTTCCCTAGGAGAAAAGATGAGCAACGAGAAGCTAGTTAGAAAAGTCTTTGAGCACTCTCTAAAGATTTGCTCCTGGTGGCCATTAGAAGGCTCGGGATCATCTATTATGGGCTTTGATGAATTGATTGGGAATCTCACGACTTTCGAGATGACACTTGAGGTTACCGAACTAGCTAAGGGAAAAGGTGTAGCTCTACAGGCTAGTAACTCTGAAAATGGCGAGGAGAATCTTGCTGAAACCGTGAACATGTTGGCCAGAATTTGATAAAACTAAAGGTTCAACAAGAAACCACCTATTCGGATACACCGAGCATGTTTGACCAACGGATTGACCGGGGATAGAAAAATTCGAAATTTGGAGGATCCAGCAATAGTGGAACGAATACTAGCCAGTCAAAGGGAATAAAATGTAGGGAGTGTGAAGGGTTTTGGTCGGCGTCAAGTTGAGTGTCCCAATTATGTGAAGAAGCAGTCTAAGAGTTACTATTTACCACAGCCGGATGAGAGGTACGGAGAGGAGGAAATATGTAAAGTTAGCAACTTTGTGGCATTTACAGCTCGAGATGTCAAATTTCGCAGCCGATCAGTGTCAATGGTACCCTCACGATAGTGTGGTGAGACGAGGAGAACTTAATGAGGAATAATTAATGGCAGAAGCTATCAATTACTATTGATAAAGTGGTCGAACCATTTCGAGTTTACACCGGAGAAATCGAAGAAAGGACTATCTTGAAGAAAGAATGAAAAGAATTGTGGTGAAATTTGTTGAAGAACAAAAATTGGAATCACGCGTCATGAAGATAAATTGGAAAGAATGGTTAGAGGGATAAACATGATGAATTCCAGTACCCCAATTTTGGATGAAATTTTGATGCAAGGAAAAAGATGTGGTGATAACTCAGGAATTGGTTTTAATAGTGGGAAAAGAGTCGGAGCCTTGGCGCCGCAGTGCGAAGAGCGTTATTATTCTTTGGAGGTCCAACCAAATCAAGATTCCAAGAAGAGGTATAACTGGAGATGCCATCGTATGGAAGAAGGGACACGTAAGAACTCCTTATTGTTATAGAATTTATGGGAAAGGCCGGAACAAATATTCTCTACTCAAAATGCAATGGGTAAGAAAGGAGACTGTGGTGAGCCATGTGGTTTTTACATCTCTTAAAGCCACCAGGCGTGGGCCAGTACAGTACTTTGATGGTAAGCTGCTCCCAGGCATGACGAGGGAATAGAACAAACTTAACCCCGTTATTAAGGAGGTCGAGACCGACTTAGTGACGTTGGTGGAGGTGAAGAAATATTATTGGGAAGGTGCGTTAAATGTTGAAGGATTGCCCGATCGCCAAGAAGAGGTTTGTTAGTTGAAGGACTCACGGCGAATCTAATTAGCATTAGCCAACTATGTGACAATGGTATGAAGGTTGCGTTTGACAAAAATACATGCAGTGTGAGCAACCAGAATAATGATCTCATCATGCAAGGGAGTCGATCTACCGATAATTGTTATCTCTGGACACCCTCTCAGAAGGCCTTATCTAGCCGAGCTCAAGGAGATGTGGAGCTATGGCACAAAAGACTTGGACACACCAATCTAGAAATGCTTAGTTAAGTGGACTACGCCTTTTGTGGTCAGAGAAAGAGTTTGTGGGGAATGTCAGATAGGCAAGCAAACCAGAGTGTCACACAGCCAGTCCTAGCAATTGAGTCGCCTCTTAGGGTGCTGGAACTTTTACATATGGATTTAATGGGACCCATGCAGGTAGAAAGCATAGCAGGAAGGAAGTATGTATTAAAATGCAATGTTGATGATTTTTCTAGATGCAACGTGGGTTAATTCCTTAAAGAAAAATTCGGAACTTTTGATATGTTAAAGCCACATGACACAAATTCAAAGAGATAAAAGAAGTTAACGTGCGGTGATTCTAAGTGACCATGGAGAGTTCGAGAACACAATTTCAACCTTTGTGATGAGGGAAGGCATCGAGCATGAATATTCGGCTACGTCGCTCAGCTGACAGAGAATGGAATGGGTAGGAAAGAAAGAATAGAACACTCAAGAGATATCTAGATTTATGATACGTACCAAGCAATTACCTATTAAATTATATGGGCGGAAAGAAGTAAATACATTTGACGTAATGCGTATTCACGAGCAAGTATCAGCTACCAGGACCGGGTACTCGTTCTACTTCGTTATGAACTATGGAAGCGGGAAGTCGAATGTACACTAACTTCATATCTTTGGGAGTGTGTTTACATCTTGGTGACTAGAGAACCGAGGCAAAATTTGATGTCTAGTGATGAAGAAATCTTCTTGGGGTACTCCAGGAATAGTCGTGCATTAAGGGTGTACAACCAAGTGGAACCCGAGATGAGATTTATGGGTCGATAAATGTCAAAGTAGTGGATCAGGATGCTTCTATGGTAGATGAAGAAGATATATCGCCAACAGTCAATCCATAAATAAGCTCGCGGAGTCAAAGGGAAGTGGCAGCGATTCGACAAACTAGATGACAATGATAGTGGAATTGAACCAGCTGCCAGGATTCAAAAGAATCATCCTGTTGAGTATATCATTGGGGATCTTGATCAAGGTATGACCACGAGGAAGAAGGACAAAGTTGACTGTAGAAGATGGTGAGATTACTCAGCGAAACATATTTCATCTCGAGGAATTGGAACGAGAAGGATATGAAAAGGCGGCTATTTTCGATGAGTGGATTACGCCATGCGAGGAAGAACTGCGTTCGGTTTGATAAGAATGGCGTTTGGTAGCTTGTTAGAGACCACCTGGAGTGCGATAAAGCGTTGGATTTTCAAACAAAATGGATGAGTCGGAAATGTTACAAGAAACAAAGCGAGGTTAGTTGCTCAAGGATTTTGAGGCTTTTGCTCCGGTGGCGGACACAGAAGCAATCCGGTTGCTCATATCCATTGCCTGCCTACTAAAGTTCAAACTATTTTAGATGGATGTCAAGAGTGCTTTTCTTAATGGAGTGGTTCAAGAGGAGATCTATGTGGAACAACCAAAAGGGTTCATTGATGTCCAACATCGAAACATGTACAAACTTAAGAAGCTATACATGGTCTCGGCCCGAGCTCGGCAGGTGGTATGAGAGGCTTCTTTGTGTTTACTCAACCGTGGCTACAACCGAGGGAGTTGATAATACCACATTCATCGAAGAGGGAAAAGAATCAAATGATGGTGGCTCTCCAAATTTATGTTGGCTTGATGTGTGTTGGAGGAGTGTCGAGCCACACAGTAAAACAATTTGTCTGACAGATGGAAGCTTGAGTTTGAGATGAGCATGGTGGGAGAACTGAAATATTTTATGGGGTTCCAGATCAATCAAATGGAAGACATCATATTCATCTCTCAAGCAAATTATGCCAAGAACATGACGAAGAAATTTGAAATTTGGAAACCTCTAAAATGAAACTCCTTTGGAGCTGAAACCCCAAAATTACCAAGGATGAAGATGGGAAGGCGGTTGATGTGAGTCTATATAGAAGCATGATCGGGAGTCTACTTTATCTCACCGCAAGTCGACCGGATATAGCTCACTCCGTGGGTGTGTGTGCAAGATATCAAGCGAATCCCAAAGAAAGCCACCTAAATCTTGTCAAGAGGATTCTCAAATATGTGCAAGGTACATATAATCATGGGCTTCTATATACATTTGACACTAATACCTACCTCTCTTGTAAATTGCGATGCGATTAGGCGAGGAAACACGGAGGATAGGAAGAGCACATCTGGAGGGTATTTTTTTGTGGGAAATAATCTTGTCTCGTAGTTGATAAGAGCAAATTCGGTGTGTCGCTCTCTACGGCCCGAAGCCGAATATATAGCTGCTGGGAGTAGTTGCACTCAATTGATTTGGATGAAGCAAATGCTAGAAGAATATGGTGTCAAACCGGGGAATTCGTGACTCTGTTAACGTAGACGCCGTCGGAGTATTCGAAAAATCCGGTCTGTGGCCGTCGAGGAATAAACATATTGATATACGTCACTTAAATTTATAAATTTGGTTGAAGAAGGGTTGTCAAAGCTGGAGCAATGACGATGACAAGCAATTGTGACATATTCTCACTAAAGAATTTAGATGTGAATCAATTCGAGTATCTGAAAACGGCTTTGGGATTATGTGTGATGAATAAATAGCAACTAGCCCAGTGTTATAACACCCCTCTAGGAGCCAAGTGTTATAACAATTGGATGAAAGTTGGCTCAACGGTTACTTTTATGAAAATGGCGGTTACATGGGCTTTTAGTAATGCGCGGCTTTTTAGGAGCGTGTATTGGCATTTTTTCTTTCCACTTTCAACCTAAAACCTGAGCACGCGCTTTTGCATAACAATTCCTTACAAACTCACTTTCACATTCAAAATCTACCGGCCACTTAACCGAGAAATTTTACTCTCCTGAAATTACTCCCAAAAACAAAGATGTTAGATACCGAAAAGAGCAGCGAGCACAAGAAGGCGAGAGAACAGCGAACTTGGGAGCGAGTTCACTTTACGAGTTATTCTCCACGCAGTTCCGTCACTTTGGAAGAAAAAACCTCAGCTGACCGCCTACTTGTTTTTGATGTTCACGGGGAAGAAGGGGTACAAGTGACATGCGTAACACTGAGGCGGGTAATTCTCGATCTGGGCATGTTCGTACAACGAGGAGAGAGAGGCATTACCGGGGCCATGTGATCACGGGTAAGAATTCTGACCCGAGTTCGATTTTTGGTAACAAAAGTGATAATGTAAGACCGAGGATAAAATCCCAGAGTGATCTTTCACAGGCTGAATATAGGAGTCGAATTTTGATGAGGATAGGCATAGAAGTTGAGGTGAGCGATGATGATGTTGAGGTTAATCAATTGTGCATATTTCACGCTTTTAGTCAGGCTAAGCGATGATTGGGGTAGAGTTTTGAAAAACAAAGCCCTTGTGAATTTGTTCGAAAGAGACTCGTTCTCTATGCGAGGATGAAGATGATGACATTGTTGTTGTGTCATCTACGCTAGTAAAAGGAGAACTAGGGGCTGAATCTTTGCTGACCTTAGAAGAAGAAGGAGAAGTTAGGTCTAGGGGGAGAATCTATCGAACCTGATGTGACTATTGACTTGGAAGAGATTGAGAAGAAGGCATCGAGAAAGAAGGAGAAAGAGACGAAGTGCAGAAGGGAAGTCTGGTTGTATCGAAGAAAAGGAAGGGGATTGAGATTTCAGAACCCAAGAGCACCTGGACAAGTGACAATTTTGTGATTGATGATGCTGGTGAATCCTCTGAGGATGGAGAAAAGGGACATGGGAGTTCCAAGGGCAAACTAAGAGTTAATGACTCTCGGAATAGAATCAACAATAGGAGGATTGCTCGAGGGGTGAAAGAAGTGGATGCTGAATTAGTAGTTTTCTATGGGGAAGAATATGCTGCTAGATCTGAATTGTATGTCTGAAACATTCTTTAGAAGATTTCTATCCAGAATTGAAAATGCAAAATCAAACCTATATTATTCTTGAGAATATTAAGGAGGTTTTCTCAATTTGATGAAGGGAGACAGAAACAGGCCTCATTAGCCTCAGTGGGTGAGAATTCATTCTACTTGCTTACTGAAAATCGCTAAACTAGGGACTCTGTAAATCATAAAGTGAAGCGCATGCATTCGAGAGTCGGCCCGTTGTGATCGACAAGCGTTATGATCACCGAGGATAAGGTTGACGGGCTACTCTCGAGCTTGGAACATATTGAGCCCGACCGGCGGTGCTTTGAAGGTTTGGCCGGCTAAAGGGCAATTCTGTTTCCTACTTAGCGCCAGTGCGATTCTCCACAAAAGGCTTCAATTGTAATCTTTTACGACTTGAGAACACAATACCAAATATTTGAGGCTTTAGCAAGGTGTTATATCCTTGATAGGGTCGGATGGGGTCGGAAGCGTATGTTGAATATTGGGAAGATCATTTTTGATCAAGTGGTGGACCATGCTATCGTCATTGGATTCCAGGAGCCTCGTTTGCCGGTCTCATTACCCGGCATCGGCGGATGTCTGAAGGAGGATGGTATTGGTGAAGATGCGAAGCCTCACAACCAAGTAGGTAATGACTCGTGAAAGGGAAGCATGTGGTTGATGTAAATGTGAGTACTTCGAGACCTCTGAACTTTATTACTGAAGGAAATCTTTGCGGGGTTGTTGTTGGTCTATGAGGATGAGTTGAGGTTGGTAGAGTGTGTGGCCAGCCTCGGGTTAGGGACCACGATTGAATGTATTTCCGGGGCCAAGTCAATTCATCACGTCAATGCTTCTGCTGACAACTTCCTTTGGTGATGGGACTTGACCTCGTATGTAATAGGGTGTAGCTTCTTTTTTTGGCTTTGGGTGTATTTTCAGGACAAATAGGAGATCGTATAATAATTATATTGGCCCATGGACATGTGCTTACGTCGTTTTGGATATTTCGTACTTTTTGTTGATGTAGTTCATCGGCGGATGATCAGCGATGGTAATGACCGTATATTTTGTTTATGTTTTACGCTTTGTCTTTGTCTGGGTTTCGTTTTGATGATAGGGGATTTGTCAGCGAAAACTTACGAATGGGGAGTATGTTAATCGTAGTTGGATGAAGTTTTTATATTTAGTTTGTGTGGATGAACCGTACCGGCGTATGGTGTGTGCTTGATCAAGTGTTAAAATAATGTGGGATTCGGATGTCTTACTTTGCTAGTAGGCGATGATTATTGTTGAGCTAGAAATTGAGGGGTGTTAAGAGTGGATATTGAGTCATGATCAAATCTAAATATTGAGCAATATCTATTAGGTATCTTAAAGATATTTTAAAAATTTAAATTTTTAATGTATCTATAAAATAAAATATATTTCATATTCAATCCAATTCATATCAGTTTAGTATATTATTTTATGTTATTCTAACATTCTTTAACATATATTCTACTAAGGCTTTGCAATGTTGTAGTGGCCGAGCAATTGTACCATTGATGAAAGTGGGACTGTGCATTTTGGCATTGAATTGTCCATTTGGCAATTTGTTTTCTGTAACGAATTCAGTGAGGTCATCATCCATTCCAAGATTATAATAGTACCTAGTAAGTAGGCATGCAGGAGTATTATTGAGTGGAACCTATATCTTAAATACTGGGACCTTTTTTTGCATTGGAAGTTAGCGTTAAGAATCCTATATGGTTACTTACCATCTCATAATTGATAGTAACTTAGATTCCGTCAAAGGTATTAATTCCGAGCCGATGGGCATTTCCAGAAAGAATGATACGAGGTGGTGTTCTTTGTTACATTTTTCCTTTGAAAATTATAATAAAGCTACCATGAAGATTAAGAATAAGAATAAAACTTTTATTAGCATATACGAGTTGATTTAAATGGCCGGAATTGGAATGGTGGTGTTTCATACACACAAAAATCACTACCTTGAAATAAAGGATATTTATAGGTTTGACAAATGAAGCCTATAATTACTTTTTATTCAAGAAAAACATCGATTACCAACCCTAAAATGTAATTAATTACTCTCGAAATAAGGCTACAAGAAACTTTAGATTTCTTTACATTTATAGGAAATGTAATGTTTTTTAAAGAATGAATTCGGGTTTCGGCGTATTTAGCTTACGTACAACGGTGTATATGCACATTACAACAGTTAGCTATATGATGACGTGATATATGATGAATGATACTGCAATTATTAACCACATTTCATCAAACAAAACGATCGTCCGATCATGTGCCTTTGCCTTATCTCAACAGCCAGAGAGATATAGAGTGTGTTTTAACAGTGGATGAATTTGGAAATAATAATATTCAGTAATATATACATGTTTCCTATCCGAATGAACCTGCAAAATCGAGTGAAGTATTTTTTTTTCTACATATTAAAGCAATGTATTAAAATTATTGAAATAATCTCCCACTCCATCCTTATCGTATATAACAAGTTTTCACATAATTCATTCTAACCTTGTTTATTAATTTCTCATATTTGTATGTATAATCATGAATGATGTGCTTGAATGAATTGTAAATATGGATAGAAAATTCTTGTAATTCATCTATTACTTGTAATATTTTTAAGATGGCTCTAGAATGACTTGTACATATTCAAAATTTTGTTATGAGTGATTTGTGTACATTTTTTTATAATAACTCATGAATGAATTATTATTGTTTCAAAATTAGATTTGATTATTTGTTAAAAAAATCTTACAATTAAATGCGGATCTTGAGCAGATTGAAAATGTTAGGGAGGACCAAAATTTCAAACCTATTAAAAAAATTATAATAACTCAAAATTATATGAATGAATTATTATTGTTTCAAAATTATATTTGACTTTGTTAAAAAAAAATTTATAAGTAAATTATGATGGCGGATCTTAGAGGCAATTTGAATATTGAGGGAGGACAAAAATACTTCAGAACCTATTAAAAAAATTATTATAACTTCGAAATTATGAATGAATTATTATTATTTCAAAATTAGATTTGATTATTTGTTAAAAAAATCTTATAATTAAATTACGATGGCGGATCTTGAACGAATATTGAGGAGGATAAAAAATATCAAACCTATTTAAATAACAAAAATTGAGATAACCATCGTCTATGTTGGTCTCTTTTAAGCTTCTCTGCCGATGAGGAAGTATTAAGCTATAATGCTTTTAATTTTGAATGTAACCTTACTTTTAATTCTAGATCTTGTCTTTGTTTACTTATTCCAGCGTTACGGACCAGCAGCCCCCTTATCAAATACCACTAATCTTCAGCTCTTCCGAAGACCTTTCAAATTTGAAAATTTTTACCTGTATTCTATTGGATTTAACGGCTTTTAACTTGCTCTGCGTAGAATAAATGTTTCTTCTTCATTTACCATGCAATATTAATCTGTGACTAAACATTATATTAAATCTTGAATAAAAATAGGGTTAAAATTTTTTAATCTCATTCGGAAATAATCAAAATAATCCCTCACATTATAGATAATAATACTATGGATGAAGATAATCTTAAGATACATGGACCTCCTCTTCATTTGGTAAAGAAAACTTTTGGCTTGAATAAAAATGAACAAAATTATTAATGGTGATATTAACTTCCAGAAATTTTTTCCCTCTTATATTAAAATCTAAAAGCTAAAATCAATATGGCGAGATCATGATTTCGATAATATTATTATTCTTGAGATTAGCATTATTAATCATTATTTTTCTTATTTTTCTGACTTCTACAACCCCACTTTTAATCCATCCAATACTTCCTCTTCCTTTTCGACTATTGGCAACATTACAAACAAACTTTCAGATTGTCAATTCAATGATTTTAATAGACCGCTTTTACATACTGATTAAAGAATGCACTTTTCAAATGCACCACGGCGAGTCCGGGACGATGGGTTCCTGCAAGGGGTTCTTCAGAAAAGAGCCCCAGGAAGTTACTTAGTCCAAGAGCTGCATTGCTATCTATTCTTGATTTGCTTAACAAAGACCTCTTCTTTAATGAGTCCTGTGGCCTACTTTCATCGCTAATCTGAAATTTGGTAAATCCCACTTTTATTCGATTTCGGGCCTATGTAGAGTTTATGTAATACAATTTATAAAATTGCCTCTAAAACCATGGCTAATAGACTAAAACCGCATCTTAACTGTCTTCTCTCGCCTTATCAAAATGGGTTCATAAATGAAGGTTTATTCATGATAGTATTGTTTTGGCCTAAGAGACCACGCATCACATTAGAACATCTAAGTGTAAAAAAAAGACTAGCTGTAATCAAAGTGGACATGAGTAAAGCATTTGATAGAATCAGATGGGATTTCGTCATTGTTGTACTTAAGAGCTTAACTTCACGATCAACAAATGCTTGTGTTTAAATGTATGTCTTAAATCAGTACTCGGTCTTGTTAAATGGGCGTACCTCCGTGTTTTCACGCACGTGTGGTTTAGGAGCAAAGGATCCCTCCCCGATTCTTTCCGTTTGCACAAAAGCTCTATCGACTATAACATTAATGTGATGATCCAATAAAGATATTAAAGGTGTCTCTGGCCGCGTAATAGTCCCGCCGCTCCACCTGAATTACTCTTTGGGGCGATAGTTGCTTCTTTCTTAACCTTGAGTTGAAAGTATACATTTTTCTTCCGATATCCCTCTCTTTTTATTGTAAGGACTCTCGTCAAATTATTAACTATGATAAATCTCAAAAAAATTAGTCGCATGCTCTACTTCCGTAAAAACCGGACCATTTCTACATTAAATGTTAAGGAATCTAATGAGTTTGGGAAATATTTGGGCATTCCTTTGGATATCACGACAAGCGAGGAAAAAATTTTATGGATTATTGACAAAATCAAAAAACGAATTCTATCCTGGAGAAGTAAATTTTTGAACTTTGTGGATAGAGTTGCCCTTATTAAATATGTTCTTCAATCAATTCTTGTCTATCCTATGGAGGTTTATAAATTCCTTCTTGGCAGGTTGCATGAAATCGACAAAATTTTAGCAAGTTTCCTTTGAGAGGGGGATCATCCTCATAAGATACATTGGATAAATTGGGACCTTTTGCATCTTGATTCTAAAGATGGGGGTTTGGGCTTCAAGCTTGTGCCGCGTTTAATACAGCCCTTCTGCTTAAAATAAGTTGTCGTTTATTCGCTTTACCAAACTCCTCGACTACTATTGTTCTTAAGTCTAAATACTATCATAACTCCTCCCCTCTAAACTCAAATCTTAAAGCTAACTCCTCCTGGGTTTGGAAAAACCTTCATTCTGGACTCAAATGCATTAATGATCATATGATCTGGAAGGTAAACTCGGATAGAAATATTAACATTTGGAAGGATTAAAACTATAGAACTAACTTAATGAGATTTTATAGGCCTAATCAAACTCCACACTCCCCTCAGCTCTAGTTTGGTTCACCATTAATATTTTATCCCACGGAACTTTGAATTGTTAAAAACTCTTTTTTCCTAACTAAATATTTTGTATTATACTAAAAATAATATTATCAAATATAAACGATGTGAAAACTTGGCCTAAATTACACATCATTAATATCAAAGATATATATGTATTTATAAATAAGGATGAGAAAAATAAAGTTCAAAGTCTTCAAACCACCATACGACTCCTCGGATTATTTGGAATAAAATTTGGAAGTTTCATTTCCTAAAAAAAAGTGTTCATTTGAAAACTTCTTCTCGATAAGCCTACCAAGCCCAAAGATAGCAGAAAAAAAACTACGAAGATCTTCGACCTTAGCTGTGTTTCCGTGCAATCAAAGGGATATTTCCACACCTCTTCTTGTTGTTGCCCCGTAAAATCCATTTGGAGCACACTAAATTTGACTTCTGCTTACAATATGCGTAATCATAATACTATTATTGATCTTTTAATTTCTTGGCTTGTTAAACTTTGGAAAAAATCATCACATATAAGATTGAGCATTATTAAAATTGGAAGTTTGATATGGAGTGTATGGATTCATAGGAATGATATTTGTTTTAATCAATGTTCCTTTGATGTCAGTAAGATTTTAGGGTTTTACAAGGTATGCAACAACGACTGGATTTTTGCCTACAACAGAACGCACCAAATTAGAGATCCTGAAAGAATTTGGTCGTCTTCTACCTGTCCTTGTTTGACTTCATGTTCTTTGCTCTCCAATGTTACCGCTTCTTCCATTAAAAGTACTTCTCCAACTCTTCGTTGTATTGATGTTTCTACAAGTTTGGAAAGTCATAATATTTCTTGGGAAATTGCAATTAAAAATGACGGATTGGTTACTAATATTAAAGGTTTATCCTTTGATGATGATCTTCGATCGCTTGGGGAGCATGAAATGTTCTGGTGTTATCTACCCGTGACCTTGATACTCTTAAGGACAATAAAGACTTTGCTCCTAGATCTTTTGTGGAAGCCACCTTGCAGGACTTATTGATTAAACTTATTTATTATTAGTTCTTGTCATTGTCATTTGGCGAACTTTTCATAAATTGGGCATAGGATCTTTCTTTATATTGCTTTCGGAATCTTGCGAGGATTGGAAGGCTTGATGGTGGAGACTTTTGGGCAAAAAAGTTTTTGAATTCTACTTAGGACGTTAGATGTTTAATGTCTTGTTTATTGTCTTGATGATATTTTTAATGATAACAAGGATTTTTCTAGTTTTTGTAATAATGCTTCCGATAGTAACACAAACAATGTAAGTTGAAAGGCAAGTTATACTTCCTCTTGATCCTCCTTCGAGGCAACTTAAAAAAAAAAGCTATAATGCTTTACCAATTTGTAGGCATTTGTTCCTTGGTATTTTGCTGTAGCGTTTTCATGTGTTCGTCTCTAGAGGGGAATTCAACTTTGATTAGCGTATTTGCATTGTGACAAGTGACAATGACCCACATAGTGCCTAGCACTTGTTTTCTTAGAAAAATTATTAAAATTTCACTCCCAACAATTATTGACGGTCAAACCTCATGACTAGTCATCCATATTATGTAGAAGCCATGCAAGTTTGCAATTGAATCTTTATTTGTGGAATCTAGAGGGCCGCCTCAATTATTCCAGATAAATAAATAATTACTCACCACGACTAATGATGTCTTGACAACTTCTGGACACATGATTATTTGCTTTTATGTTTTTTTAACAAGAGTATTCCCTTTTATCGTTTTCAAATGAAGTGAGTAGGAAGTTTATTAGTATGTCAAAATATTAAATTAACAATATACATTCTGCCGGCAACTAATGTTAATCTTCAAGTTGAATTGTATTCTCCGTTTGGTAGTTGACCATTTATCTTTTTCCAGCTTGTAGATGCGTATCTTTTTGACAGGGATGCGAAAATAAATCCTAATTTTTTTAAAATTAGAGTAGTGTCTTTTAGTTTCAAGCCTAGAACAAATGATGTATATGGTGCGAAGTTGGTTTGAATGTTTGATCGATGATGTATGGGGTGAGGTAATATAACTTCTACATTATTGGACTTGAGTTGAATCGAGTCGGAAGAAATTTTAACTTGGCTTGATGATTTTTCGAACCGAGTTGACTATTGGATGATTTAATTTTACCTAGCTCGAGTTGATGAGCTAACTCATTTGATGAATATCTTGCTTGAAGAATAAATTGATAGTTTACTCAATCAAATATTAGTAAAACTAATAATTACCAGATAGAAAAATAAAATAAAAATTTAATTTTAATAGAAAATATATTATATAGAGATTCAACATTGAAATTTAAAAATCATAAATATGTGAATGCAAATCATATTCAAACATCATAGCAAAATTCAAACAATAAATTAAATATAAAAATAAATAAACTAGAGTAATAAGAGTTAACAAAACATTTTTTTTAAATCTATGAAAAACTCAATAAATTATTAATATATTAATTTATTAGAATACATATATTAATAATAAAAAATCAACTTCTTGAGTGACTCATCAAACTGTTGAATCCCTAGTGAGCTTAAGAGGGGGGCTCTTAGAGAACTTGGCCTAGAGCCCGCAAGAGTGTATGAGCTCCATTCAACCCGTTGATAAGTGGGCTACAGGGCCACTCGTGGACAGGTCCGATCCCGAGTCGGACTGTTGGGCAGAATTGGATGTGAAACATTGACTTTTAATAGTCCGTATTTGTGTAGCAAGTGTGTGTTGGAACATGTCTATCGAACCGGCCTTGGTGGGCCGTCTAGAGGCCTGGCCCATCAATTTGGATTTGAATTGGGCCCCGACCCACTAGGCCCATGAGGCGGTCCCGTCGGGTTAAGAGTGGAGCCGGGCGGGTGCGAAAGGGTTAGGCGCCAGGCTCGAGGCTTCGGTTCGAGCCCACCAAGAGTCGGTTGGTATTCGTCCGGGCCCAGTTCAAGGCCTCATTATTATATGTAAAATGAGTTATATTTAAGCATATATTACTTTAACAAGTATAACATATAACACTAATTGGTATCTTGCCTTTTAAAAATGGGTCATTAGGCGACGAGGGGCGCGACAAGCTTGCTTGGCCGCCGGTTCGTTAAGAGAGTCTTAGGCCCGTCCCGAACGCTATGTGACACGGCCCGCCCAGTCGTTAAGACATGTTTAGACCCTTGAATCCCTTAGTGTTAATGCCAATACTCCTACTATCTATTTGTTTTATTGTGGCTTAGGTCGCCGGGATGGCGAAACTTTGGATATTACGAAGAAGTTAATTGTAGAATGTCTCGATTGATCGTGTGATTAGAATTTTTAACTTGTCAGCTTGATAAAAAGGGAGCTATTTAAGCACAAAAAATACTCTCCTATACCAAAAATAGGATAAATTTACTATAATGCCCTTTTCATATAAATAGTTTAGTTTAGAGTATTTTGATTCATTATTATAATTACGTTTCTACTGTAATAATTATCGGCGTCAAGCGTATGCGCTCGTAGGAATAGCCAAATGAGACTGAGCCTTAGGAGGATAAATTCTGAATCTGAGAAATAATTTATGGTTCCTTGAGAGCCGTCCGTCGAATGCATTTCACAAAAGTCGGATGATGGTAGAAATTAACATGAACGATGAAGAGTAACAAGTTATCGAACAACGGCACTTACGTAAGAGTTTAACTTACCAAATTAGATAAAGCCAAACCTGATGATGAGCAGGCTTGTGGCATGTCTTGAGCAATTTAAAACACAGAACAAAGTTTTAGTCTATGCTTGGCCTATAAACGTTTTCACTCAATGAAGCATGGAAATTAGCAATTCAATTTTTTTTTTAAACCACAGAGAGCGATTCAGCAAATATGAGACAAAATCATTTTTTTTTAGATAAACTTAACACAATACATTTTAAATTGAGTATTATTTACTTTGACTCTGAACAAACTCTAAACCTAATTAAAATTCACTATTGCATAAATAACAGCAAAGGAAATTAAAACACAAATAAATTAAGTTCATGGCTATTGAGATAAATTAGAGCGTTTCATCGGCATCTGAAGAGTTTGAAATGGCGTTTTAGCGGAATTGGTTGGAAGTAATGGGTAACTCGTATGTGGAAATCGGAGGCAGAAATCTACGGTATTGGTTCCTCTACAGTCTTCCTCTTCCTTAGTTGCATTATTTTTTTGTATTTACAGTTGAAATTTTTGAGGATGATTTAGGGTTTTAAAGTGAATTATTAACATGAATTGAGAGGTGGAGAGTAATTTGAGAGTTTCTGATTATTTTTGATGCACAATGAAAGAAAATGAAGTAAATTTTAATATTTTATATGAAGGGTAAAAATGTTTAGAATAGTATTGGAGAATTTTTTTTTCCGCATAAAGTACTTCCCATAAAAAAAAAAGAGTTGTATTGTGATTATTTGTGGTTAAAATATAAAAAGAAAAGGTTGGAGTGTTGGTAAGGAGGTTTTGGGGTTTAAACGCAAAGCTGCTGCATATTGAATCATCCTACTCAGCCGCCAAACGTTGAGCTCAACCAAAACAGGTATCAATTCTCCTTTCTTTTCTAATTTATTCTTAAGCCCTAACACTTTTCACTTGTTCATTTTCACCCCTAACTTATTGCTGTCAAATTTAATCCGTTAAACCCTAACCCTGATACTTGTCGTAGGTTTTGGAGTTTCCAAATTATATCAAAGCAATTACTATATTAAACTAATTATTCCAAATTATATCACTAATTTCAATTACAGATCTAGACTGTACAAATATACGGATTTATTTGAGTATCATTACTAGAATACGAGAATCAATACTTTTATTTTAACGTTGTTTGCTTCCTTAATGTTTGTGTATTAAGGTTTAGTTAAGGAAAAAGGAGGATTTTGTGTATTTGGGCATGGATTTTGATGAGTACGAGTACTTGGAGAAGACGGTGGAAAATCCCGAAGGAAAAACTGTCAAGGATAAGGCGAATGGGGATACTCATAATAGTCAGGAGAAAGAAAGGAAGCGGAGTTCTAAGCATAGAAGCGGTGATCATTACGATGACATGGATCAGCTGTCCAAACGCTCCAAGTCGGGGGATGATTCGCGGGAGCGGGACAGGGAGAGGAGTTCACGCCGCCATTCATCTTCAAAAGATAAGGAGCGGAGTGAGAGGGATGCGCATAAAAGCAGCAGGGAGCATAGAGACCGCGAGGAGAAGGAGAGAGGTAGGGATAAGGATAGGGAAGAACGGAGTAGAAAGGACGGGGATAGGGAAGAAAGGAGTCGAAAGGATGGGGATAGGGAAGAAAGGAGTCGAAAGGACGGGGATAGGGAAGAAAGGAGTCGAAAGGACGGGGATAGAGACCGAGACAGAGACAAGAAAAGGGAACGCGATACTGTAAGGAAAGAGCGTGGGAGTGAAGTTGAAAGAGATGGGGACAGGGAGAAAGACCGGTCGAGGAGAAGCAGTAGTCGCGTGGAAAGACCCCTTGAGGAGCAGGAAGGTGAGAGAAGCCGCGAAAGAGAGAAGAGTAGGGACAGGGAGCTTCTGGAACGAGAAAAGGAGAGGGAATTCAGAACAAGAGAGCGTGAAGGCAACAGGTAATGCTTGGCATTATTCAAATAAATTTGCTGTGCAAATGCTATTTGCTGCCTTGTTTGGCCAATTCCAATTCGGTGACTCGTTTCTTGCTTGTTAAAGAGTCTTAGTGTAATACTTATAAGAAGTTAAGAGGATTCATCGTTCAAAGAATGTAGACCGCTATTACTATATTTTATTCACTAATGGTTAGGTGTTCAGTCTTGTAGATTATCAAATCTGAGAACTTTTTGGTATCAGACTAATTCTTGTGTTAATTTGGGAACAACCATATAGTTAAGAAGGACTAGTGGGCTTATTTCCCGAGCTTTATCATCAGTTTTGGATAGCAGATGCCCTTTAAAAAAGAGAGAATTATCACCATTTGACCTCAGTATCAAAGTTTAAGTAATACTCTTATGGGTAACCAATTCTCTCCTTGTTATTATAGCTTAATTCTTTCTCCATACCTTCAAACCATAGTACCATACGTCCAGAGAGGAGGAGTTGTGGGCTTTTACCGGACTTTATTTTAATGCAGAGACCAAGTTAATATACAGTCCCCAACACAGTAGCTTAGCTAGGTAAATTGATAGATATCTTATCGTGCCCGTGTTTCATCTGTGATGATAAGCCTTTAGTGCTTCATTACCCATGCTGTACGCCTGCTATTTGAACACAATTGACTCTTCAATACGGTCATAGATATTGGTTCTGTTTCATGGATTATCCTTTATCCTGGTAGGCTAATGAAACTTTAATATTGCTATTGTCTTCGTCCTTTCTGTCCCCGGTAATTAATACACACCTGCCTTGGAGAAAAGTCATATCTGTTTTGACGGAGCTGGTATGATTTAATTATATTGAAGCAAAGTTCTGTGGATCATATATATTCATTTATTTGTTGATTTTATGATGAGTACATTTATTTGTGTTTTGTGGTGAAAAATGAAAATATAGGTTCATAATAGAAGGGACAAAGCCTGTTGTTTATTCACTGCCTGAAGTTCGATATCATAATTCAGTATTTGGTAGGTTCACATTTAAGATAATTTTCTACTTTCTCCCCCAGGTTGGTTTTCACTGCTTTATTTAAAAGAAGTTTCTTGTTATCAACACTCCTTCCATTCGTCCTATAAATTGACTGTATGGAGCTCTCTGCAGGGTTGTATGGCATTGGTCCAGCCTTAAACACTTCCCCGGGGGATTTTTGCTGCCTTGTGGGATTATCAACTTTTTAAATTTATCATTGAAAACGTTATGGCTTAATTACTCTTTAACTTACTTGAACAAGCAAGGAATATATTCTGTCAACACTCGTCTGGCTTTTTTTTTTGCAGGCATCTGGCCCTATTGAACTTAGGAAATTCCCATACTCATCCGTGGGTAACTATAACGATTGACATTTTAGCTATTCATTATTTTGCAGAAGACATAAAGATAAAAAAGAAGATAAGGTAGAGCCAGAAGCTGATCCAGAACGAGATCAAAGGACTGTTTTTGTTTATCAGGTAATGACACCAAACAATGCAATGTGCTGTAAGGGGTTGCTTCTACTCCAGTTTCCAGGCTGACGTTTGCTAATAAATCTGTAGATTTCTCTGAAGGCAGACGAAAGGGATGTCTATGAGTTCTTCTCCAGGGTTGGCAAGGTTTGTAATACTCTTCGCTGGGTGTGTGGACGATTTGTCTTTGCTACCTGATAGTGTGTGATGGACTGATGGTTTAATGCTGGTTGATCTTTAAACTTAACAAGAAAGAAGTTTTGCACTATTTCCCCATAATCCTTCATCCTTTACCATGTGTTCCATAATCCATTACCGACAATTGTGTTCTTTCATTGAACTCTGTAGAGATATGTGGAAATAATCCCTTCCTGATTTCTGTCTCTTTTTGTTTTGTCAGCATAAACCTCTATTTCTGTATCTGTTAAGATAAAATAGGCTAAATGTTTTTCGTCTCGAATCAAGAGTTTTGCTCATGGGTTTCTTATGATCCAGCTAAATGGATAGATAGGAATAGATGGCTCCACATAAAAATATCCCTTGGCCAACTCTTCATGTTTAACTGACCGATATAGCTTCAAGCATTATTGGTTGTCTAACATGTGTCCTTCAATATTGATTCTCAGGTCAGAGATGTACGCCTTATAATGGACCGCATTACTAAACGCTCGAAGGGAGTTGGGTAATCCGCCCTGCCCCTCTTCTTAGATAATAAGTTTCTCTACTCATTTGTTGTGTCAGGTTAAAGTGTTAAACCACTGGTTCATTATTTTATTCATGACTGCCCTATAAGATAGAAATGGATTTTCTTCTAGATACAGTATTAGTATATCTATGTTTATTGTGCAGATATGTAGAGTTTTATGATGTAATGTCTGTGCCTATGGCAATAGCTTTATCTGGTCAACCTCTACTTGGTACTCCAGTGATGGTTAAGCCTTCGGAAGCCGAGAAGAATCTAGTTCAGTCTACTGCATCCATGACTACAGGAGTTGGTGGGGTTAACGCCGTAGGGGCTAGAAAGCTGTATGTTGGTAACCTTCATCTTAGTATTAGAGAAGATCAACTTCGTCAGGTAATTTTGATTTTAGGAAAATATTTGTGTAATTGAGGGAGTGTTTGGATAGTTAAACTGGTGCAGGTTTCTTCGAAATATATTTGTATCTTTTAGAAAAAAATGCCATCCTTTGTTTGCTGCTAAGCAGGTTTTTGAAGCCTTTGGAACTGTTGAGCTGGTACAGTTGCCAACTGACCCTCAGACTGGTCAGTGTAAGGGATTTGCTTTTGTTCAGGTGAGCACAGTATTGAAATGTGAATTGTGTTATTTGATGTTTTATCCTTTTAAGCTTGCTTAATTTTTTTTATCATGTTTAAGATTAGTTTTTGCTAATATTATTAACAAACCTGAACTGCAATTTACATTCTGTAGGAAGCGTAACCCCTCTTGATCATGTGTTAAATTTGTTTCTTTCAGTTTGCTCGCCTTGAAGATGCCAAAGCAGCTCAAAATCTAAATGGGCAACTAGAAATTGCTGGTCGAGTAATTAAGGTAATTGCAATGTTGAATATAATGGACACGCTCGTATTTCCGAATAAGACCAATGGATGATGTAGTTCCGGGAATGGTGGACATATTATAGTTTTATTAATGAATTGCCACTCTTATTATTGGCATATTTTGGTAGAATCACCTGCAATAATCATTTTCTTGTTTTACTAATAATGTTCCTGCAAACAAATTTTGTCTGTAGAAATTGAATGGATTACATACAATTGTTCTTAATTCAAATTTACAGTTGTCAAAAGTAACTATATATCTGCCATGATAATTTTTTCTTGTTTTGCAAATTTACGTGGTTGATTAATTCAGTAATGTAATAACTTAGTCATGAAATCTCCAACGTATATTTTATGATAATAATACTATTTTTCTTGATTCTCTGTTACTGATCATTGTTGTACTTGTGCAGGTTTCAGCTGTTACTGATCAATCTGGAGGACAGGAAATTGGGGTTAATGCTAGTGATATTGATGATGATGATGGTGGAGGCTTGGTCAGTCATATTTAACCTTACTTACCATTTTTTATATGCTAAACACTAAACCTGTAGATGTTTATTAGCTTTGTCTGCTGGTAAAACTGTCAATACTTCTGTATTTAATTTTTTATGTTTTTCAAGTATTCTAGTTATAACAATGAAGAGAAATGGCTTTGGCATGGTAACTACTACCAAGTACTAGTCAATCTGTGCAGAAAGATATTACTATAGCTATCAATCTTTAGAGAGCCAAGATGAGCTCCGTCAATATGGCTACTGGAATTTGAGATTAGTTAGCAACTAATGATGTCATATTTAGATCAAAAGTTCGCAGGATTGTTTTTGTTGTTTCCACCTCTTAACATATTAACTATTCATAATAATTGTTTGATGAGTCGAAGTTGAGTGCATAATTGCATATTAGTTTCTCCACTCCTTTGATTACATTGCTAAAATTCATTACACTTTTGTTGCAGTAGCTTTCTTTCTAGACTTTGATAATCCCACAAAATGAATTTGTTTCCTTAATGGCTTTTCAGTCGCTGAATGCAAGCTCTCGAGCACTGCTCATGCAGAAGTTGGACCGCACTGGGACTGCATCTAGGTTTTTTCTTTGATCCCTAGTTTTACTGTGTAAATTGGTATGGTTTGATCTAGATGTTCTTGTGTCTGCAGCTTTGCTGGATCATTCAGCAGCACACCGGCTACTGGTCCTGCCACTCCTCTTCCTGTTGGACCCGTATTTGGCTCTAGTCCGGCCGTTACTTCCCTTGTTCCTCCTTTCGGACAGGTTCCAAGTCCTGCAGTTCCAGGACTTCCTAGTTCAGGTCTTACGCTGCCTTCCCTAGATACAGTCGGTGTTCCAAGTGAATGTTTATTGCTGAAGAACATGTTTGATCCTAAACTGGAGGTTAGTATTGCAAATATATTCCAGATGATAAGTTCCTTTTGTCCATACTTGATATTGGAACAACTTTGAGTTGGAGACGGAGCCAGATTTTGATCTTGATATTAAAGAAGATGTTCAAGATGAATGTTCAAAGTTTGGAACATTAAAGCATATATATGTGGACAAGTACGTTTCTGTACTCTTCATAGCTAGTTATTGAACTGAATATTATTCTTTAGGCTCTTACCTCAGTTATTCATCTTCTTTTGACTTTGTTCGGGTAATTAGCTGTTTACTTGCATAATTTGACAGAACGAGTATTTTTAAGCAAAGCTTATAGTTTGTTCTTTCCTGCTCATCTTAAGGGAAGCAAGAGGCTTGAACTCAATTTAATTAGCTGCAGTTCTATTCACTTCTGCAGTATGGCAGCCAGACTTTAGTCATAGAAGTTAAATTACTTTCAGTAAAATCAGCCAGAGGCAGTTCGACGTAGGCACGGTATTTGCCGTAGTTATGAATGTATAGATATCAGCGTTGTTTGAGAAGTTGAATTTATGAGACTGGCGAGTGTTCTGGATTTTTCTTGAGGTGCTGTTTATATGGAGATGTTGGTGAGGGTTATGAGGGACTAAACATGCTGAATCATATGTTTCCACACACTCCACATGTTGAACATGCAAAGAAGGCATCATTTTTTTATGGCTATTTTTTTTTTGGCTAACAAAGTTCACCTTGTGAAGCAGGAATTCTGAAGGTTTAGTTTACCTAAGGTTTGAGATTACTCCAGCTGCAATATCTGCACAACGTGCTCTTCATGGAAGATGGTTTGCTGGGAAGATGATCACTGCTACCTACATGGTTGGACTATTTTCTTCATCCTCCCATCCCTCCACCCTTAAAAAGATGATTAAAAGCAATAAGATATTACAATAAAGCTGAAATTTTTCCATTGATTCTGCAGGCACCGCAGACTTACGAAGCCAAATTTCCCGGCAGCGGATAGTGGGCGTGTTTAGGGATGAATGATTGTTGGATTCACTCAGCTATTGTATTCTTATATACTTATCGCCGCATATTTTTATTGTTCCAGAGTGTTGAATTACCGGACTGTTTTCTCTAAAGCATGTGTAACAATATCCATGTATCGTCAATATTGAATATTTTCTGCAGTGAGGTTAGTGAATCAATCTCTGGAGTACAATGTTATTTATAATCATCATCCTCAATTCTGCTCTGCTGGCAGAACCTACAAAATATTTTTGCATTATGCATGTGGTGGAACAATTTAAATTTTAAGAGGCAGCTTTGTTTAGAATTCAGCCACCAAGTAGCTGAGCGGAGTAGAGGCTCTAATTGCTTAATGGAGGTTCCTATTTAGCACTTCGATAGGGCTTGTGCGGTTGTGCCCCTTTCTTTTAATCCACATTACTTCATATGGATCCTTATGGGATCGGTGTTGTGGAGAGAGTAAAATTTAAAAATTAAGCTTGGCAAGGAGAGTCGAATTGAATGTTTTTTAAAAGATTGTTCGCATATTATTTTATTTGTTAAGGTAAGTGTAAGGAGATGAAATTTAACTAAATGTCATGTACTTACATTAACTAAGATTCTGAGTTTACATATGCTTATATACCTTATAAAAGTGTGGATAACATAGTTGGAAGAAACTTTTATAATGTCGAGAGTGTCCTCGAATGCAAAAGAATTATAACACATCTAATGATTATTAAATTTCAATAATTAAATAACAATAGGAAATTTGAAAGTCGCTTCTTTATAAAATACCTTTTGAAGAAGTTACATTTTGATGTTTACACGACTCTTAAATATTTATTAAATCATTTTTAATGAATTCCTCGATCCATAGAATTACATCCATAACTTATTTTTATATTATAATTGTACGTAAAAGTGTGAAGCGAATCGCTTTTCACGTCACTCAGAAGGTCATTACGATCTGTGGAGGGTTAATCCCATTGGATATGTCTGGGGAATAGATCGACTAAAGGGTGGAGTCTTCCGTACCCAGCGGCCTCGCCTATTAGATGCGATGTGGGTGAGCTCTCGCCAATCATTTTTGTGTAGAAAAAGGAATGCATTTATTTTTAGGTTTTTGAATACTTAAACATCGTTTGTTTCGTTCAATGTGATTACATATTTATATAATTAAATTTGATTGCAAAGATTTATTTTTAAAACTTTGAGAATTTCGATAATATTAAATATCATTTATATCTCCCCTCTTTACATTGTTAAGAAAAAATTTAAATATATTTATGATGGCTTGTGACTTATTATCTCGTAGCTAAAGAAGTTATCCACGAGTTGTTAAATAAATAATATTAGGAACTAATATGATTTGAGTGAAATAACATAATTAGATGCAATTTAAAGTAATTTTTTTATAGTGAAATATGATGTAATATATCTAAGAAAATAAAAATATAAAAAGTTCAATATAATACTAAACTGACTTATTAAAAAAAATGGATATCAATTTATTTTTCTTTATGAGGTATCATTATATATAAAATATCTTGGAAAAGTTATATCTTGATATTACATGACTGCTTAATACTATATTATATCATTTTAAATGGATTCGCTTAACTTGATAATTTATATACATAAACATATTATATTATAATATTTTTTTAATGTCTTGACAAAGCCATTCTTTTATTTTTTGAAGACCTAAATAGCTTTGGTTTTAGGACAACGTGATTGCATGTTACCCATAACTAAATTTGTTTAAAATAATAATTTGATTAAAAGATTTATTGGCAACCATATTTATGTTTTGGCTTGAGAATTTGTAAAAGGTTAATTGTTTTATTTATGTCCACTCTTACATAGTTGGAGAAAATTTTAATATTTTTTATAATGAAAGATACAACTTAATTGATCACAACTTAAAAGAAAGTTGTACATTGTAGTAATAATCTTTAAAAATTAAAATAAAATATGAGTTGTCAAATCAACACTTTTATTAGGAACTAATATAGTGATACAACAAAATTAGAGGCAATTTTGATATTTTTTATAGTGAAATATATGACCTAATGTATATTATGAAAATAAAAAAGAAAATAATAAGTAAAATATAATAATATATTAGTTTACTTTCTTATGAGGTATATTTTCTTTAATTCAATAATATAAAGAAAAAAGAAATATCAATAAAAGATGTATATGAAAGTTTTTGTATTACATAAGTATTTAATGAAAATTAAACTCTCAATAAGTTTGGAGTGTAAATGAAAGTGGGGTTACTTTAGTATTTAAGGTAAATTAAAAAAATCATTCATAACTTTAATTAGGACTATTTACATTCCTTTGACACAAACAATTCTCAAATATTTTTTATTTTGATAGATTGAATTTACTTTATTTAGGATGCAATAAACTCTTAAGCTTCATCACTCTTGAACACAATCTACAAGACAATTGAAGCCAAGAATGCTTGGTAAAGTACTTATATGCTCACTTGAAAGTCCCCGATTTGCTTGATTATGGAAGTAAAATGTACTTTGTTAAGGAGCTTGGGTAAATATTACTAAATATATCTAAAAGGTACTTTTATCGAAATACTTTAATTAATCATGAAAATAAAAAGTATTTTTATTAAGGGATAAAAGTGGAAGAAATTAGGAATAAAGTTACATTGAATTCCTATATGAAGTCAAATTAAAAGTGAAAGGAGAATTTTGGCTGCGTGATCGAGTAAGAACTGAGGACGGATGGAGTATTATTCTTTTTCAATATATTATATTTTTACCACGGTACCAATCCAAAATTTCAGAATTAGTTTTACTTTGATAGATTGAGTTTGTTTCTTTTAGGATGGAATAAACAGTTAAGCTTCCACGTTGTTGTACACAATTTCAATATAATTGATAAGAATCTTGATAAGTACTTACATTTATCTTCTTTAATATATTCAATTATTGTTTTATATTTTACATAAATCTTGTGCAATTTGACTTGTACATGCTAATGAATATATATTAGTTTTATGATTTTTTGAAAAAATTTATTGTATGACATTAGTTGTTTTTTTATTTTAGTAGATTATATATTTTTTTAGGATGAAAATAGTTGCTGTTTTTCTCTTGTAATTGATTCTCCCAAACAATTGTAGTAAGGAATCTTAAAATGCATTATATTTCATTTTCAAATTTTAATTATATTATATGTATTTTTGTTTATATTTTTATACACAATTCGCCTTATGCTAACTAATGTATGATTAATATTTATCATATCATATATGTTTAAAATTAAAAAACTATTGAAATGATTAATGATTATTTGCTTTTAACTTTGATGACTTTGTTTAACTTTAAACGTTCTTTATAGAGATAAAATGAAAAAATTACATGAATAAATAAAAGACCCCAAACTTGCGAATAAAACTTAGCAAATTAAATAACCCAGCATACCAAATCGAAAACTCTTTAACATCTTTCATCTAATCCATCTAAGCTACAAAATGGACAAAATTGAACTCTTAATCCATAACTCTTGACATTTTTTCACCATATTCATATAATCTACTTTTAAGGACCATTGCTGAATTAAAAACCATCTATTTTATAATAATAATAATAATAATAATAATAATAATAATAATAATAATAATAATAATAATAACAACAATAAGCATAGGTAAAATAATGTATTTCTTTCATTTTATTTTGATCATATTTATCATTTCTAATAGAATTAATTATTTATATTTTATTATTATAGTTACAATATGTTAAAAAATTTATTAATTCAAAACTACAAGCGTGTCATTGTATTAAATTATTATAATGAATTAATTACATAAATAAATGGATAGAGAAATTGTATTTTTTTTTAAAGTTATTAAATCTACCGTTACACTTTTGAACCATCATTCTCAAATTATAGACCAAGAAGGAAAAATACTCATGTACAAAACAAGAAGGTAAATTCATCTACCATATGAGAACAAAACATAAAAAATATGTACTTGCATGAAATTTGAAGCTTGAACCTGATTACAATTTTTTTTTAAAGAAATTACATAGAGGTAAAAGATAACCCAACTCGCTATATTCTTTTTATACATCTAATAAGTATACTTAACTTTTCTTATTATGGTAATGATGTAGTGAAAATATGATGATTAACACTTTAAATATGAAGGCTTATTTCTATTCTTTGACTCTTCTATTATTTATTGCCAAAAGAAATAACTAAGTTAGGCGTGAAAAATATGTTTTAAGTTTAGTTGACTCATTTATCTATATAATCACTACTTATTTGCGATAAAGATGAAGCGAGATAATGTTATCTTAAATATTGTTTGAGTAAAGCTAGATATGTCATTATCAAAAGAAATATGTACAACGATTTGTTAGAATATTAACTTAGATGTTCGAATATGTAAGATAAATACAGTTTCTTGCATATCTCTAATTGTTGTTATTTGAAAAAAATACTAATAATAATATAGAAACGTCTATTTTGATTTATTTCATCATATTAGAATTAAATCATAGTTATCCAACATATAAGTAATTGAAAAATCACATTTAAATTATCACTTAATTTTTCTATATTTCTTAACAATTAGCATACATTAAGATGATAGTACTTCATAATTGATAAATGATTATTGTTTCTCGTCCTTATATATTGCGTACAAATTTACTAAAATGTAATTAAAGTGTAGTATTGTTTATTTAAAATAAAACTAACAATGGGGTATTATTCTAATTTAAATGATTGAACATGCTATTCTTGTAATTTTGTGGTGAAGTAACTAGTAATCACTCTGTTTTTAAACAAAGAGTCCGACTAAAAGCCCACCCTAATAGCAAAAAAATAAAAATAAATCAATGAAATGACTATTTTAACCCTAATGAAACTTTATCAAACACTTTGGCCCTAAATGAAACTTCATCAAACACTACAATTACAGTGCATCACCCTGCCTTCTTTCGATTTCTCCTTTCCTCATCTCTCCATGTGAGGGAGGGCTTCAACCTCTCAAATCATACTGCAACTCATATTGGACAATTCATATGTACTTCCAGAGTGACATATCATCAAAATTCACTTATGACCTACGGCCTACCACAGCTGTATGTTCAACAGCTTGCAGAGGAGGAAGAAAGGAGATAAAACAGAGAAAAAAGGTTTGGTGGACCATTGTAGAACATCATAGAGGTAGCATCTTTATTTGATTTCCCAATAGAATTTTTGTTGTATATCGGTTGGATGTGCATTTACTCCTCGATAGATAAGTGTCACTGCTTCACAGGCTATATAATTGTGAAGGAGTTGAATCACGATAATCTAAAATGATATTTCATGTGAGTTGCAGAGAACATAAATCTTGACATCTAATGATGAAATGAAATGAGCTCTAGAATGGGCCCTTGAGATAATTGATGCTTAGAGAACAATGTATCATGATAGACATTGATAAAAACACTCCACCACCACCACCAGACACAAACTACTCATCATGCCAAATAAATACATACCCAAAAGCTATCAACAAAAGATAGGACAAGCTATGGTGCCATTACTAAAGTCATGAAAAATTTAAAGAAAATAACATTAATAATTAACATAAGTCATTAATAAACACTCGTCTCATCATACACACGAGGAGCAAATAAATAGTACAGATGGATATGAATTCAATTTCAATGAGGTAATCATAGTAATAGTGCTCTGCTGCACTGTGCTTAGTTGGTAGCATTGCTGCGGAAAGATCCCAAAGCTTTAATAGCTGCAGCTCTCAAGATGTACTGATGGTATGCTGCTGCTGCCAAAGCTCCCACAAATGGTCCAACCCAGAAGATCCACTGCATCATATTAAGTTCACAAAATTATCCATTATATATTAGTTGCACATTAAACCAAAACTAGATGCATGCATTATATTCTTGAACATGATATAATACATTTTTCAATATAATACATTTAAAATAATAGGAATTCAGATAGAGAACTTACATGTTCATCCCAGATTTTGTCATTGTTGTAGATAACAGCAGCACCAAAGCTCCTAGCTGGGTTAATACCAGTTCCAGTAATAGGAATGGTAGCCAAGTGAACCATAAACACAGCAAACCCAATTGGCAGAGGAGCCAACACCTATAACAAAGACAAAACATACATAAACCCCAACTCAATAATTATCATAACATGCAAAAAAGACTCCACCTTTATGTACAAATAGAGAAATAAAAATGAAACCAAACCAAGCCTTATCTTACTAAGTGAGGTCGATTATATGAATACAAGTCTGCAAACAAAGCAATGCGAAATGAACAAAATTAAAGTAGCCAAGATTCTTACAGGAACGTGAGAGTCACGGGCGCTTCTCTTAGGGTCAGTTGCAGAGAAAACAGTGTAAACAAGAACAAAAGTACCAATAATTTCAGCTCCCAAAGCAGTGCCTTTTATTTGTAGCCAAAAACAATTAGGTTGCTCCACCACAAGAATCTATTGTAGTAGCTCTTCATGAAAGCTTTCACCAAACCAACTCCACAAATAGCTCCCAAACACTGTGCAACCATGTATGCCACTGCTCTTATCAAAGAAACCTTCCTTGCCAAGAACAGCCCAAATGTCACTGCTGGGTTAATGTGTCCACCTGACATTCAAAACCAACTTGTATTTCAGAGTTTTGTTTATAAAGTGTGAAGCTTTATGGATTATCTGGATTTTTTTAAAGATTTTAAATGTTCCCATCAAGAGTATATGATAAAAGGGTACATGAAACATGTATTTGAGACTTTTGATTAGACTATGTACAATGGTTAATGTTTTAAACACATTTTTTAATTTAGCATTCAGCATCTTATAACTTTGCTTACATTTAACCATTTAACATCAATTCAATATTTACATACTCCAATGATTTTGTTTAAACAAAATTCTATCACTTCAGACTAAATCCAACATATATACCACGTCTTTTTTATTTCGTATTTTATCTTTATTTATTATTTCACATTTTTCTTTATTTATTTCTTGCTTTTATACCAAGTAAATATTATTATCATTAAATATATAGAAATAACTTCAAATAATATTTTTAATCTCATATTCTTTTTATTTAAGTATTTATTTATGTAATTTTTATAATTTATAAAAGTTTTTTAAATGTGATAATTATTTCAGAAATAAAAATTACACATATCTAATTTTTATCTTGTAACTTCACGACTGCATACTTAGGAATTCGATTAATAGATTAAATTAAGCCCCCAGTACTCCCATGGCGCTTGCTTGGTCTTTCATTTGTCTTATTTCAATTAAACTTAAAAGATTGGGACAAAATCAATAGTACGGGTCAATCACAACATTAGAGTTAGCATGAGATGAGTTTAGAAAAAGAAGATGCGTCTTTGGTGGTATGAGTAGTACCCGATCAAATCGTATCAAATATATCGCTCCCACACACATTTTTGATTAATTATTACATATCTATATCAAATAAATAAATAATCTTGAAGCCTCTGAAATAACATCATGTTTTCATCTCTCCTCCTCACACAAGTGTACATTTGACCCATTCCAAAATATTTAAATCATGTTGAATTTATTCAAATACAAAAAATATCACATCATTCAACACTCATATTAATCAAATTATTGGACTTTATTAAACATTATTTTGAGTGTTTAAACCAACAGATGGTCTTATAAAGATTGAAGCTTCTATCTATTTATTATCTCGATTTTTCAAACATTTTGAATGTGTCCATCAAGAATAAAAAAGTAGTACATGAAAGATAAGGAATTTAATGCACGAAGTTTGAAACTTTAAGAAATTTCAGTGAACACAGCATCTTACTTACGAGGTTTCAGGTTTAAGTCTTGCAAAGACCACGTCGAAATTTTTAGAAAAATTATAAAATTTTAGTAGTCACGTGATATTATTCGTAAAGGTACAATCAGAACCGGGTTGTGACGACAAAAACAGATTTTATTTGTTTATTTTTTAAGCAAGGGAGGATTTGGACCTGAGATTCCGGCGGTGCAGTAAACAAGGATGAAAATCATGCCACCAAAAGCCCATGCGATACCAAGAACACCAACACCATCACATTGGTCAGCTGCGTTAAGCTTCTTGTGACCAATCACTGTGGCCACAGTCACATAGAGGAATAGCAGTGTGGCTATGAACTCAGCAATCAGTGCTCTGTAGAAAGACCACAACTTCAGCTCACCCATGTCTATCAGTGGTGCTGGCACATTGGAGGATCAAGCTTTCATTCTTTTCCATGACAGCTGAACTCACTTCCTTTGTCATCTTTCTCTCTACAATTTTCTTGCTTGCAGTTTTTTTGTGAATGTTTCAAACAAATTGGTGACCTTTTAAGAGTGAGGATAGGGGCAAGGGAATGCGTGATCAATGGATAATGTAAGGGTATGTTTGGTATACTAAATATTTTGTGAATTTATTGCTTGAAATCAATGGGAGGTAGAGTGGGGTCAAGAAAACAGTGAACCATGTGATGGCTAATCATCTGATGTGTTTTGTGCTTTAATAGGTTGTGTTTTGAAAGATGGTCCATTAGGTTTTGGTTTGTTCTTTGTTGTGTTTTGAGGGTTGCATAGTCTAGCCTGGCAAAACCAAATAGAGGCTTCTCTTTTATCTAGAAGAGGTCACTCGCAGGTCATGTTTAGGGGTGGGAGAATTCGATTGCTGGGTTCCATAATTGCGCCCTTACTCATGTTGATGCTATGTTGCAAATTGATTTACTAACTCTAATAGCTTTGCTAACACTTTGATAATCTTCTAAAATTTCAAGTTTATGTCATTGATCTAAACAGAATGCAGCAGGCTCTTCTAGGGCTTTTCATGTGACTAGTGTAGTTGGTGAACGGTGTAATGAAGTGTAGTTGTTGCTTTGGACTGTCTATGGGTGTGTTTTTCAAGATTTTGTTAATGCTTGAAATGTTCATTTACCAAATTACCTGTCCTTTCCTGCAAACTCACTCACCAGTCACCATTAGAGTAATTTCAAAGTAACTGATCTCATGGCTTCAAATCAAAGGGAAGCTTAAAGATATGACTGCATGGAATAGTTTAAAGTCCACACTACTCCAATTTATTTCTTCGCACCAAGAAATCTTAATATAACACAGCCACATAGGAGGTCTGTAACAAATGGGCATGATATTGGAACAATTTAAAATCAAGTCCCTTGGGCCATATTTCTTTTAATGTTTAACTAAAATGATACTACCGCCATTAGTTAAATAGTTAAACAATAATCATGTTTGGAAGTAGAAAAGAATCGAAGTACAGTATAATGTATAATCCTCATCGGTTTTTCATTTTATGAAGGGGCATTCCATAAAATATATCATTTTTGCCATGAATCTCCACTAAATATCATACTTCTTCCATACCTAATTCTAAGATATATTTTCTATTTTTGAAAATCTAAGTATATTTTCCTTTTAATCAAATTATATATGTAGAGTTAAAGTGGACGGAAAAGTGTTAGGCCAGGGTATGTTAACTTTGATGTAAATATTGTGATCTTCTAAATCCTCATATATAACGTCTTATTTTATTGTACATAAATATCTATTTATGCTTGTAATTGGATAACCCGTCCTCTTCTTTTTGAAAGAAGGGAAGCTTTATTCATCTTGTAACTTGTAAGTGTTTGATATCAGTTATACATGCATAAAATTAACGCTAATATTAATGAGTGAATTATCGTGTTACCGATTGATTTAGAGTAGCCAGACCGATAACCTAGATGTTCCCAGGGTGTCCAAGTTCCGTTTCCTTTTTGGAGTTTCAAGACGTAACGGATTTATTTCTGGTTCTAGTGCATGGTTCCATGCCGAATACTTTTCAGAAAGTGGCCACTATTTTGTTCCTTGCTCAGTGCCCTGTTCGGTTGGATGGATAGGAAATGAAGGACTTTGGATGCATAGTGATCTAAAGTACATAGAGACAAGATAAGATTAATAAGGAGTATAAAATATAAAGATACACTGTATAAAAATGAAAAAAAGAACAAGTTTGGTGCTCCATGGACCATGTTCATTATGATTGATTTTAGAGAATAAAAGCCAAAAATTGAGCAACATTCTTTAGATAGCTAGCCTGCATCTTCCTTTCATTTCACAAAAAGTTAACTTGGAGCATTACTAGTATGATGGTATACTGGTATTGGTAGGAGTGGGGCATTTCTTGAGCAACCCATACAACATATATCCAAGTTCTTATCCCTTTCACATTATCTTGCATGTTCATTTCTTGTGCATAAAAATGAGATACTAATAAGATTAGGACTTCTATAATTTCTCAATGTTATGTACTTTTTTAACGCATACATTTTAATAATGTATAATGAATATGCTTCCTTCCCACGAGATACGTCGTACACTGATCAATTCTTACTACACAAAAAATACGAAAATTTAAATGTGACATCTGTTATTATTAGTGCTGATAGCAGAATTTGTTTCATTGAAAATCTTACAAATACATATTGAGATCAGAGGTGTGCAATTATATGTCAACATTGTATATAAATGTCCTCAAATATTTGAGGCACTATCTAGATATATACACATTCACGTAACTGGTGGCACATTCAAAATTTTCCAGGGGATATATATAAACATGGCTAAATTCTTCAAAAAACTGGCTCAAAGTGAACTCATCATCTACTACCGCCTCCGCAAGGAGCTTGGGGAGATATGAATGTGGACTCACTCAGTAGTCGGGAGGCACCATATAGCCTGCCTTAATCATAGTAGCCCTGCTGCACTGTTTTCCTTGTATATCTAAAAGACAATAGAACGAGGACATAAGACGATGTTAGAGGATAAATCATGGTAGGTGTACATAATTAGATATGGTTCGGCCAAGAACTCCAATTGAAATTTGCACTCAGCTTGGCTTGTCTTGCATTATAGTTGGAGAGCATAGCAAACTATGGGAAGTTTCCGTCTGCTTCCACCCTTATTTATTGTTAACAACTCAAAACAAAGACGCACCAGTAGATTACAAACTGCTTACGCGCCATATCTAAAGGCCTTTGTATTGATGTACTGCTGCATAACGAGAACATCCTTACTCCACGTTTGAGACAATCCAATGAACCTGGTTTTACAGTAAATTCGAAATATGAGGGTTTATTATTAAAACATAATAGTGAATAAGTTGATCATGACAATCATTACAATGTTATTTTCAGGTCTCTTCCAATAGAATCCTTGAATAGCTATCACTGCCACGTTTGAAGTTACAAGTATAAAGATACTCAGCGAATGCTTTCCCATCCATTCCAATGCCAATATCAAATTTCTCCATCCATGAACATCAACCTGATGAAGTGACAGGTAACAAAATTATAACCATCTAATCATATCTTGAGGATACATCCACTGGTAGATATGTGGTGTTAGAAAACTGTCAAATGAGGAATGGTTATAGAAAAAGGCAAATCATTAAGTTACTTGCGTTGTACTAAATTTCAATGTAATCTTCTTATACATATTAATTTGTTTCTATTTCTCATTTTGTGTGCAAAATTAAAGAGTTAAGTGCATCTTATACTTACCAAAATATATAGGAGGCACAATGTGATTCCTGCAGAGGCTGTGGTAACCAACAAGTAACTAACTGTGTATAGAGATTTATTTAAAGGGTCGCCTGAAAGATTAAAAAAACCATGTTATGCATTCTTCATACTTCAGCATGTCAGTAAAGACAGTTCTAGATTCTGCACTGCGGATCACAAGATAGACTTGAACAATCAATCATACGAACTGTTTAAAGGATAACAGATCATAAAATAGCCCAACATATTTGGATATTTTCTCATTGGACCAGCCAAAGATATTGTGTTACTTGTATCACGACATAGGATCTGATATGAAAAATCTTGACTGGTAAATAAAATAAACAGGAAAAGCCGTAGATAGGAACACAACAGTTTAGTAGAACTTACCCATGAAAGCGAGTAGCCAACCAAGAACCATGAGTGAAAAAGAGAGGATAGACCAGTGGTGCAATCTTTCTCGATGATCCTGAATTTTTTTTGAATATCTTGACTCACTTTATAGATCCAATTAATTGAATGCCCTAAGATATATAATAAGTATCTCACCTGAAACTGCACAAGAATGTGCCCATATTGAAGTCCTATTATGCAGGTTACTATCGCAGTCAAAGAGCTGCACAAGAATACGACATAGTACATAATCAAAAGCTTTTAATAAAATTCTGAAGAGACTAACCAATTTTTCTTAAGAACAAACAGTTTTCCGAGCTGCGGGAACATAAGGTCTACATTAGTTCAAACTTCAAACATTTGTTACCTTAATATCCCTTCCGGCTCATAAGGAGCATGGCACCATGAAGGCGCATCTGTCGGGAGTTGCCCATTGCTCGACATTTTGCATACCTGAAACTCCATATGTTAATTAAATAGTGCATGATCGGCCTACATTTCAGAGAAAATATTTGTACATGCAGTATACCTCCAAGTTTCTATAGACAGGTTTCTCATATAGATGCTTGATTCCAAGGACAGCACGATCGATCATTCCAGCAGAATTACAAGCAGGTCCAAGGTCACCTCTAACAGAACAATTAACCTGGAGAAATAAATAAATTAATAGGAAGCAATACAGAATGATTTTTTCCCCAGAATGATTTTTTCCCGAAAGTGAAGCCTCTCAAATTGACATTTAGAAGAAAAGACACGACAAGATTCTAATTACCAAGAAGCTCAAAATTGGATTCTTATAAAATCAAAAGCTCCAAGGAATGCTATTGAAAGAAAGTCATATGAACATTCTCCTAAATTTAACTATCCTACAAATTTTAGTAATTTCCCAATGACTAGTTAGTCTATTCTTAATAAACAATTATCATATAAGGTCTTGGATTTGATATGGTTAAATATAATGAAAGTCATGTTTTGATGTCATCAGCAATAAAAAATAGGTATAATGAGAACGATAAAAAGAATTGGTAGCGTCTTCGACCTTGTAAGCTCCTTCCAGAAGTGGAGAAGAAGTTGACTGCGATGCACTGAATTGCCAATCAGGAACATATAATCCATATAACAGCACCATGTATATGGTTGACAACAGAAACATAATGCACCTAAAGGAAAGAAAACCAAACATTAACCATCTACCACCATACTTGTTACAGTAATAATATGTCTATAATAATGAGAAAAGAAGAAAGAATCTCTTTTCACTTAGTTTTAACAGTATAGAGTGTTTAGTCAATTGTTGAAGGCTAAAGCTGGAATTTATTAGGTCATTCAATTACTTATGGTTTTTTGCAGATTTAAGTGTTTCTTCCTAACAAACTTCAAGTTATCTTGTATAATTATTTAATTCAGTATAATTCAAGACAGCGCCCGATGGTGCATCATAAAACAAACATTAGTTTTCACATTTTAGCGTAGGGATGCACAGGAGGCCAGGACATGATCTCACCAGTGCCAAATGTAACTCCTGAAATAACCTGCACCCCTGCTCCTTTGATGTGGAAGCCAGATTTCGCACATAGCTGCTACAAAATATCCAATGGCTATTCTCTGTGATGTGGTGAGATTCAGGAAAAAAACTTATTAGAAATTTGTTCTCGTTCAAGGTTGTATTTCACTCACTAATTATAGGATGTCATTACAGCATTAGAACTTAGAAGCCAATCAGGTTAACTTATTTATCGTTTTTCCACTTTTCATTATGTTTAGGGGTGTGTGCACTTTGCATACACAAACGACTTTGAATATCTGGCCACTACTTACAAGTATGTCCTAGAAAGCTAGAACATTTGATAAGTTAGGAGAATACATAATAACAAAGTGATCATAAAAGCACCTGCAAGATGCCAAGCCATCGTATTCTTCCAATGTCCACACCATACGTCATAGAGGTTATCCCATGAAAGTAACCCCCTGAAATGAAGTGGGATTGGAGTCTTAGTTATATTCCCAAGCATGGCCATTTTGTCCAAAAAAAAAAATCACAATCGAAAAAAAATATATAAACACATATTTAAGTCTTTGCAGCAGAGAGAAAGTAATAGATTAAAAAATTTAGTGTGAAAAAGGATTGTTGAGGGACATTCTGAAACTTTGGTCTACTGTTTTTTCCCTTCTCAAGGCATTGCTCAGTCGAGTGATTGCATAAAACCTGCAATTAAGCAGAGGTTTATATGGTTCTATGTATTTTGCGGAACATGGTTGAACGTTTCTTCATCACATTTTGCACAAGTGACAACAGGACATTTCTCTCAGTTATTTGACAGTTCAGGGAAATCATAAATGAGAAGGAACACAAAACGAGATCATTCTGTAGAGGTTGTCAGCAGAGATGCAATATTTCGTATTGTTGCCCCAAACAGATCAGACATATATTTGGTGTGGTGTTTCATCGCATACACATCGAACCAAGTTCAGCACAAAAAATTGATTGTCAAAAAGTAATTTCAGATCAACAGTTACCTTGAAGAAGAATTCCAAGAACAAAAAGCTTAAGTGCCCGCAATGCTACATTCAAACTGGCTTCTTTTCTATCAGGAACTTTCTGAAATAGTGATACAGATTCAATTAGATTAAGCTACAGTATTTCTTTAGACCTATGATTGTGAACAGATTCAATTAGTTCTGGGGGGAAGGTGTTCCTTAACGCGTCAACTATAGGACTGTGAACTTAAAACATTAGACATAAAACTTATTATAAACCTAGAACGGATATGTTCATAATGATATAACTCAAGTACCTTGTATACAATTGCTAAAGAAATTCCAGAAACAAAAAGGAAGAAAGGCATCACAAAGTCTGCCAAATGCAAGCTATTCCATGGTGAATGAGCAATCACCGGAAAAACTGATCCACCGTAATCCACCACCATCATAAGCTGAAAAAGAAAACATATGATTCTCATCAATAACAAACAAAGATAACAATGACATTAAGTAATCAAGATGAATATTTCCAATAAAGCAAATAATAATTTTAAAATAATTAACTATTTCTTTAAGTTGAAAGATCAAAGAACATTCTCAAGCAATGACTGCAACAAAGAAGAACATAATTATAGAATAGAAACACCAACACCATTCTTACCACAAAAAGATAAATCAACAGCAAAATTAAATGAAATATGGATTTAAATACAAAAAATTGAAGCTGAAACTGGCAAAAGGAGTAAAAGACTAAACCTTTACAAGCAGACTTGGAAATTATTAACTCTCTGGTGAATTACAAGAATAACAGGCATTCACAAGCAATGAGTATAATGACACATCCAATATGATTACATACCAAGAAAAAAAATGAAATTCCATAAAAATGGAGCAATATACAACTTCAAAGCACAAAATGCAGGAAACCCAACAACTAAATCAATCGAATTATGAAGTACATTAACAAATTCCAACTAAATTTATTATAAAAAAATTGAAGTTATTTACAAACACAGAAAGGCCTCTGAAAACGTCAAGAGAAGCAACCCGAGCTGGTTTAGAAGTGGAGGATGCTGCATGCATGGCTGCATTAGCTCCAGAGGAGCAGAGCTTGTAATCAACTATACCAGACATTTCAACAAACAAGGAATATGAATTTCTCTCGTCTGTTTTTGCTAATATATATTAACAAAATAAAATCCCTCTTCTTTTTTGATGTACACCCATAGCCACTATTTTTTGAGTAAGTAAATTTCGAGTTAGACGCAATAACAACCACTACAGTCAAGTAAACTGCATTAGACAAACTATGCCTGACAAGTTCGAGCAGGTAAACAAAATCTCTTATGGTTTTATAGTAAGTGATGAAGAAGAACATTCATTTTATTTTACACGCGGAAGTCAAACGTGATATTTTGCCCATTATGATTGTATTTTTAGATGACGTGGCATTATCTTTGCATTTTCAATGGACCAAGAATCCATCATTGAGATGATACGAAGTTTATATCAACAATGTGAATAATCCATTTTCTACAGGGTCCAGTATCTTAATTGTTCATGTCAATAAGTCCATACATTTTAAGAAAAAACTCTCAAATTGACTACATATGTCCATCTTCACCCATAAATTGAGAATATTATTAAGATGGTCTAATTTTGATAATTTATGTTAAAAAAAATGATTCACACCATTAGTTACATTATTAGTTTTTCCATCTGATTAAGAGAATTTCATCCATTTTCTGTTATTTAATCAAGGATATTTTCGATGACTAAAATAAAAATCAAGATTTGAGGAAGAACCTCAAAATTAGTAAAATTACATGGTAAAAGAACACATAAAAAAGATTGGTTAAATAGTTCAATATATACAACAACATTATATATTAGTTGTACTTGTATTTGTATGAACTATGTATAATAGTAGGTATAATACTATAATGAAAACAATACCAGCCATTCGACTACATGCCATGCATGTCTCCGTCTCACCACAACTTCAGCCGACTACATGCAGCTCCCAGCCTCCCAATCCGTTATTATCACCACACCTGTTTTCTAACAAGAATTCCCCATCTCTTAATAAATATTATTATCCCCCACATATTCTTTATTATTCTTTTGTCAAGGACAAAGCTGATAATTATAGTCACATGCATGATCCAAGCTAGATTTCAATACGATCCGATAGATTATGTGTGTTGGTTTCAAATTCATTAGGTTGATTATTATATATAAAGGTTTAATTTAATATGGATGATTAATCATTTAACTCACCATCTTCTTCTTCCTTTCACAAACGGTATGATATTATATAGTCATGAGTCATGAGTCATGAGCAAGTGATAATAACAATAGTTCATGTCCAAAACAAATTGCAGAGTACCCAACTCTAATAGATGACCAAACTATATGGCATAAATCAATAAGGAACTAGTAAACAATTTTGATTTTTATACGGAGTATTTAATTAACAATTAATTATTGGTACAGATATTACTGCGTACATCGATCAGAAAATGTCTGAAACTCTGAAAGTCATGAATTTCAGTAAATGCCACGATAGAATTTGGGACCAAAATGTATAAGTAGGTCTTACCAAATACCATAATGCAACCAAAAGTTGACATATGAACCGACCTCTCCCACCCACTAGTTGGTTCGCAATGTCATAAAACATAATCTAAAAACGATCATTTCCTGATCGCGATTCTTATTACTATAAATCTTTATGTATATGAAATCGTAGACATACGCTAAGTAATTACGGTCACAATGCTATAAAGCATAATCTACAATATAGGGTTGGAAGTATTCCATATATAATTAAATTATTGCTTGTAGATTTGATTACTTGGTAAAAATTAGATCAAATTTGATTTTAATATGAGTCATAATAATAAGTTATTATTTTAATGCAGACCGATATTATTTAAAGTGAGAATCTCTAAATAAACATCAAACAACGAGTGTATATCAAGGTAGTAAATTACTTGTAATAATATATCATTGTCTTGTAATAATACCGAGCATATCAAAATGGATATCCCAAATATTTAACAATATGTTAATTCCTCTAATCCATTTTAATTGACCTTTTCAAATAACGAGATAAATCTTTATCTTCAATTACTCTTTAATTATATTATTAAAAAAATTAAAAATTAATATTGTGAAAGTGTTTTAAAAACTAATCTATATAAATTTTATTTTTTAAACTAATAAATAATTAATAATCGACAAGGCAAGTTTAATTAAAAATTAAACGATAGTATTTGTAGACGAGGAGATAAATCTATAACATTAAGTATTACTGGGGTAATATATAATCTAACAAGACGATTCAAATCATCAATCTTGATTCTTGATTATATATGACGGGAAAGTTTGAACAAATTGTGAGCACAACAAATCAATTATTATTAATTGTTTAAGATCTAAATCCAATTTGGTAAAAATAACTAATGCTTATTTACGTGTTTGAGTCATATAGTACTCATAGAGAATCATGAAACACCTATGCCTCTTCTTGTTCTTTTATCCAATCTTTCAATCTTCGTGATTGATAAAAGTAACATGTATGACATTTGGACCATTAATTTTTATGGTGAAAAATACCGTCATCATTCACCAAAAGGAAAAAAGTAAAAAGAAGAACAAATGCTCTTTTTAACGGCTGATGAGACGACCACTCGTCTGCCTTCATGTTAGTATATCATTTTTATGGTTTTATTACCACTTTGATGTTTTTTTAATGAATAAATAATCTTCACTTTCAGCAATATATATATCCATCTACCTAATTATAGGCCAAACACCCGTAATATAAAACTTCGAATTCGGATCACCTGTTGCATGTTACATTTGTGTGACATTATATATCAAGTATTACATTATGTAATATCATGCTATATATTTTATTTTTTATTTTCAAAAATAATAATTTTGATTCAACTCAAACTTGTGTATCTCAATTAAGGGCTTTAAATTTGTTAATATTGACTATAAAAAATCAAACTTAAGAATTTTTTGGATATTAAATTAGTACTTAAACTAAAATTAAAGTAATTATTCTTAGAGAAAGGCAATCTAGTTAGAATAAACTATACATAGTTGAATAATTTTATATATGTTCATATTTTAAAATAATTGGGAGGTTTGCTAGCTATATAGGGGTAGTACTACAGTACATTATTCCATGCAAGAATCATATTAAGATTAAATTGTTATCAAGATTATTATCATTATTATTAGCACTATATAAACTTTTAATAGGACGGTTAATCTTGATAATTTCTTACATAATAAATCAAGAATCATATATACTTCTTATAAGCTAAGAATACTAACAAGACTATTCTTTCGGCCACCAAAAATATGATCCTAACAATTCCCTAAAAAGGATCCATATATATGATGAGAAATTGAGAATGTGAGGGAGAGTTTCTTACCAATACGCAAAGGCCTCGAAACACATCCAGAGAAGCAACTCGTCCCATCTTTTTAGTGATTGTTGTTAATTTGATGATGCTTTTCACATCACATTCTCCGGCTGCTCCATCGGCTCTTTCCTCCTCGTCGACGCAGACGACGTAATCCTTCGTAGGGACAAGTTCATATGAAGCTGCCATTGTTGGTTTAATGGGTGTAGAGTACACTAGCAATATATATAATGAATGTTCTTTATGATTTTCTCGAATAATAAATAAGTGGATTTGTTGGCTCTTCAAATTTCGTTCGTCTCATATGTTGATAAGATAACAAGAAGAAGACAACAAAAATTAACCTACAGATGGTCGCTCATTTGTTGAATATTTATCAAGATTGAGAAAGAGTGGGACAAAGAAGAAGTATCATGCACAAAAAGGGATATATTAATAATGAGAATATAACAATAGAATATTTATAGATCCACCGCCTATTATTATTCTTTAGTCACCTACCTATTAATAGTACTGGCTATTATTTGCTATTTATGTAAGAGATTGTGCGGTTTGATGAGGTTTTTCGGCTTGATTATATATATTTATGTTTAATCTAAGATTGGTTTACGATTCCTTATTGGTTAGAATAGTTTTGGTTAAGGTAATTTGAAAACAGCCCAACACAAGTGGTTGTTCCCCAATTGGACAGTTGCTTCTTCAAAATATTCTCCCACTTCGTACGGTAACAAATTAAACTATAATTCTACTTCGAATCCAATATCGAATATCTATATCTTTTAATGTATTCTGAATAACATAATATTCGAGTTTGCAATTATATTTGCACGTCACCTTAATTGCGTCTTCATCATATCTCCAAAATCTTCATGAAAATAATTCTCTAACTAATTCTACAATCTTAGGAAACAACTACAAATCATATCAAAATAAAGCTTATTGGCCGACAAAATTATCGAGTAATTTTCTATATAGTCCCTGGACTTATTCATCTTATTCTTTATTACGACACACTTTAACACGTCTCATCCTAACCCCCCACTTGCACCACCTCTTACCTCCTCAACACCGCCTCGTCATATACTGACGAAATGAAACAGACATATTGCATAGTACAAAACAACAATATTGAACAAACAAACCAATAAACTAAATTCAGGTTATTAAACTGAAATCAAATCCATGGTAAAGTTCACTTGATCACAACTCGAAATGGTAAGGTTAAAGGTTTAGACCCCGGCGTCGCCAAGCCAGATAGTTAAGAAGATGCCATGCCCACAAGTGATGTAATACACCGATCAACGCTTTTTTTTTTTCTTTGGGAAAAACAGGTCACGCGGTGCGAATCATAGAGTGGTACGGGTGGTACGGATCGCAGGAGCTAGAAAAGTGGGAAGATGGGCGCAGACGGGGCGAGGCAGTGGCACAAGTGGGTCAGAGGAGGCTATCGCTGGGCTGCAAGTGTGGAAGGCTGGGTAAGCAGGGCTGTGAGGAGTGAGTAAGTTACGCGCGGCTGCATTGGGGCAAAGCGCTGGCAGCCAAGCGAGTAATAGCTTATGCTGAGTAGCGGTGGGGCAGGGCGCAAAGGATAAAGCACAAGAAACGGGCAAGTTAAGCTGGGTTTTTTTACGGATTAAAATAACAATTACAAAACCAGAACGCCAGGATTCTACCAATATAATAAAAATAATAACATATATGCTGCCAAGACCTTTCTTTAGAGATTTGTAGCTGAATATATTTGAAGAGACTCGAACAATCAACGAATAGCTTTCCTGCTATCAGTCACAATTAACGTATTTAATCCATCCCCTCCGTAGTTTCTTTATGGTATTGTTCTTTAAAAATATTAAACCCGTAGTCGGTCAAGTAAAAACCGAAGGGTTTTCTCCACTCCACCGTCAACCGAAAGAGGGAGAGGAGAGGAGTGAGAAGCAGAGAGTAGTAATTCTCAACTCAAAAGCTCAGAAGACTGGCTTGTTTTTCATCTCCAAAGCGCCTTTATATGTGCCCAAAATCCCTACTTTAAGGCCTTTTGGAAGAGACGCCATGAAAATCTTCCACCTCCCTTAATATTCTAAAAAATATTCTTAAAAAAGAAGCAGATTCTAGAACTTCCAACTTCTCCACCTGCTCAGGCGCCTCTTTACAAGCGATTTCCAACAATTTGAATTTCGCCCCAATATTCTTATATACGCTTATATTTTAACATCTGGTTATAACGTATTATAGTTCGCTTTTAGTTGTCAAGGCTGCGAATTCTATGTTCTCCTCGATCGAATTAGCAATATATTAATTTATGTTTAACCTAACATTAATATATATAGATTACGAAAGCGACTTCTAGTAAACTATCATAACCACTAAAGTCAATCGAAGCTACCTAATATATTAATCATTCAACAATTAAACATATGTCCTAACTTATTATTATTTAATGTAATAATTGGTTGTACAATCTAATTTGTTCAACTTAACACATATTGTATATGAGGATATAACATCTCATATTTCTAACATTCCCACTTGCCATCGGGACATTATTTGTAAAGCGATTACTACTAATCAAATATATCCGACGATCCTCGTAGCGATTTCCAAGCTATGGTAAGATTGTATTATCAAACTTGGGATCCAGATTTCTTTCGGTGGTATTTACGTGGATTCCCCAGATAGCACCTGAGCCGGCCAACAAATCACCATCGGGCTTCTCCAAGAGGCCTCGAAATCTAAATCGCTATATCCGATCGCATTTAATCCATCTCATATAAGATTTCATTAACCAGCATCGTGTACGTAACTCAAAGTCTGTAATCTCCTGTTACGGAAGACGCTAGAATAGGCCGTTGAGACACTACTCATGTAATGCGGAAAACCAGTCACCCAGCCCTACAACGGCCATTTTACATAAGTTTTATGGAGAAACTCCTTAGGACATAGATATGCAATCTTCTAAGTTCTCATGATGGTTAATGTCCAATATCACGGTCAAAACCATTGCACACCTGTGATACCTACGTGATTGACTCGAGTAAAGTTCTCCTTCTGATCCAAGAAACGTGATCGTATTAACACATGGCATTAATCAATGTGTGTTTATTTCAATAAAGGAACACCGATTAGGGAATTATAATATCACATATTTCTAGGCTTTGGATAATGTGTTTTTGTTTGAGTCTTTAACTCCAAAGCACTTCTGAAACTCTATATTGCAAATGAAATAAATTTCATTACTCATAGTAATGATACATACACATTATATGTATTGATCACAGTTTTAAAAACAAATGATATATTTTATTGAACTTGGAAGCTTAAAATTCAATCATTGTCTTACAATCACTTATGACATATATAAAGAAAAACTACCCACTAAGACTAATACCACTCAAGCATGTCCTTAAGACCAGTACTATATATGTGCTTATCATGCTTTCTTTGAGGTAGTGGTTTGGTTAAGGGATCTACTACATTATTATCGGTCGGAACCTTACATATCCTAACATATCCTCTATCGGTTATTTCCCGAATCAGATGATACTTCCTGAGTACATGGTTGGATCTATGACGTGATCTGCCTCAGGCTGAGCTATTTCTCCAAAGTGTTGTCACACACCCACCTGACCTTCAATGCTAGGTACTACTCCAAGTTCACTCACAAATTTCTTGATCTAACAAAGCTCCTTCGCAGCCTTCAAAAGCCGCAATGTACCTCAACTCCGTTGTCGTTAGCCACAAGGCCTTGCTTGCTACTGCACCAAGACACTGCACCATCGTTCAAGTAGAATACGCAGAACTGCATTAAGATCACCATCGCCTCAAAGATCGTCAGAACCCTATTAATAACTCATTATCCAAACAGCATACAAGGAACATATCTTGGCCCTTCAGAAGTACTCCCAAGACGGGTTCTTCACAAGAGTTCAGCGATTTTCAATCAGACATGATCGGGTAATAGTTGTTACACTTTTAGAGTGTACGATACGCCTAGACGCGGTAATATAACATTATTAATGGATGGATCCCACAATGATGCATATGAACATCACTCATCCTTTTCTCTTCACCATTTCTGTGGGACAATCGAACGGCTGGAGAGTAACGCCATGTCTCATGGAGGTTTCCTCTCTTTTATTGGAATTATCCTTTATCTCAAATCTTTTCGCTAACACTTTATCAATATAAGTGTTTCGCTTAATCCAATAAGCCTTGGGGACGATTTCTACGGATCTTAATTCCAAGAATATATTGAGCTTATCCTAAGTCTTTCATAGAGAAACACTACATACAGCCATGCCATGATAGATTCAAGTTTATGTATGTCGCTTCCTATGATCGCATGTCATCTACATACAAGACTATAAATGCAATGTTCTCCCATTAACCTTCTTGTATACACAAGAATCTTCTTCGTTCTTAATGAAACCAAACTCTTTGATTGACTCATTAAAACGAATATTCCAACTTTTGGATGATTACTTAAGTCCATAAATGGATCTTTGTAGCTTGCATACCTTATTAGGTCCCTTAGACATATAAAACCGGGGTTGAAGCCATTTATATGTCCTCCCTAGGATTCCCCGTTAAGGAATCCAGCTTACATCCATCCGCGATCTCATACTCAATAGGCACTAAACGAGAAGATAATTGAATGGATTTAAACTTTATTAACTGGGAGAAGGTTTCACTACACCACTCCTTGAATCGCTTTGAAACCTTGGCTAAGCAAGTCTAGCCTTATAAACATGGACATTTCCATCTTTATCCGGGGCTATGCTTAAAAACCCATTTCTGCACTTGATAGTTCATACCTTCGGTAGATCCATCAATGTCCAAACATTATTTTGTAGTATCGAATCATATCTCTGATTTCATACATATAAGCCATTCATCGTTTTTGGTTCTTTCTATGGTTTCATAATAAGAAGACTCGCCACTTTCAATTAAGAAAGATTCTCCATACCATCTATCGGGTTCTTTACGAATTCTATACGATCTCTTAAGGGTAGTATGAGTCTCAGTTGGCTCAATCACGGTCATGATTTCCCGTGGATTAAGTTGAACTTCCTCTATATAAGAGGGGCTCACCTCTTGAAGTGAATCACCACGCTCTCAACATCGAAGCCCTCACTATCTCGAACAATTTCAAGATTCTCACTTCTTTATATCTCTTGGCTAAGTATTCATTCTCTAGGCAATGCCGTCTCTGCAATGAAAATATTGTTCTCGCGGTTTCAGGTGTAAATAATACCCTACGGTTTCTTTGGATAACCAACGAAATAGCATTTCTCATATTTAGGTCCAAGTTTGTACTATTCAATTTCTTGACATAGGCTTCAAGACCAAACTTTAGTGTGACCTATCTCGATGGTTAATAAACCACATCTCATGGGGTCTTAGCAAAATGATTTAGTCGGACATTTATTTAGGTGTACATGGTAGTTTGTAACGCATATCCCCAAAAACCCATTTCCGCATCGATGTGCTCATCATGGACGAACCATATCCAATAGTGTTCGATTCCCTTTCGGATACACCCATATGTCAAGTGTCTGGCTGGTTTTGTATGTGATACAATACCACACTCTTTAAGACGCTTCAAATAAATAGCTTAAGTATTCCTCCGCCTCTTGTCGACCGGAGAACCTTAACCTGCTTTTATTGAGTTGGTTCTCAACTTCGACACTCCTGAACTTTCAAAAGCTTCATTCTTATGTTTCCAATAGATATACGTAACCATATATATCAGAGGCGGGAGTGTTGAAATTAGAGATTTTTGATTTCTATAATTGTCGTCAAGCGACAATTGTTGTAACAACTCATTTACTGTCTTAGTTAAACGAGATTACCTCAAACCAAGTTGTTCAATAATAGTAATTGTAAATTCTAAAATGGAACTCACTTATACATTATCATGGCTATGCCTTTATCGCTAGATCCATGATAAATTGATATAATAAATCATAATTTCAATTATATTATTATATCATTAATATTATTATCCGAGCCCGAAGGTCACACATACAATGACAATGAAGTTATATTCCCATGTATGGAATTAAATCTGATTGTTAAATCGGGAGTCAATAAATCAACTAGATACCCAATCAGATTCTACATCATCATATGGTTCAAAACCAGATGATACAATATTCCATCGAATTTTTTATATCACTGCATGGACCAAGTCTCCAAATGCCACAAATAAAGATTCAAGTCATTTGGGTTTATTTTATCTTATTGCTTATTTCAGAGGTCTCAACGCTTGTAATCTACACATGTAGGACTGGCCTTAATTCAGATGTCGTATCACAAATTATACTATTTCTGTTTAATAAAACAACGCTTCATTAATTGAAAGTAATAAACATCATTTTCCATTGTGAAACCGAATGATGTTTCTCACAAAGTATGTTTTAGAGACATTTATTTAATTTACCATTCATGTTGGCAAACTCGGGCAAAACTTAAACAAATCATCTCAAGAAGAACGGTCGCAACTTTTGATCCATTGCTCACCCAAGCAGGTCTATCTCGGCCTCAAGACTACTGCTTCATTCTATAGATCACATTGGACATTGGTCGAAAGTAAAGAACTAAAGGATCCATAAATATATGGACTTATGGTAATCACAACTCATTCATTTAAGCTATGTATTTATTGTCATTCCATGATTCTGTTTCAAGATCATCAAACTAAGAAGTGACACGCAGATCGCATTTCTCCAAAAATGAAATGAGTATATTAGAGTTATTATTCATAGGGCTTAGACTATAAATAGAAGATATGTAAAATAATATATAATCCTTTAGTTATTCATGTCATAATATACCTTAAAATCGTATATAAATAGAATTAATACTTGTGCTACAATCCTAATCGAAACGCATCTGGCATACCAAGATCCTACATGACTAAGAATGGAACGGCATCACGCATACATTTCTACCTTAATCACATGCGTAAAAGGCACCATCACCAATCATGACTATCATGATTCTTTATCACCAAGCTTCATCTTTAAACCGTATAGCACCTCTTTTGTGGAACGGGCCCAAATCCCGCACTGGAAATCGCAGCCTGCACCAGTCTACCCACATAAAGTCAGTTTAGTGTTTATAGCCCAAGTCCCCGCACTTGCTAAGCCGCATAAACAATTCTGCATCGAAAGAGCCTGCCTACCAACCCCGTAGTCCAAGCATTACAAATGAGACTCAAATCCAACTTGGGGAAATGCATTTTACAATACGTTTTAATTTATGTGATTAGTTATATTTAACGTCTCAGAATTAAGCTTAAGCATATATACACAAGCAGCTATATATAACATAAATTACAAGCACAAAATATAACACTAATAAAGACTCTCTGATATGACCTACATAAAAATCTTAGACTGATCTAGTCTACTAACGATCTCTATCATCTACTTGGCTCTCATGTCTCAATTTTTCAATTAATTATATTTATATTAAATAATAATAAATTAAAATCTGTCTACTCATTTATCTTAGGCAAAGATTAATCAGACCGTATTTCCCAAAAATACATCTCAGTCATATCGCTAATCTCCTTCTTATCCATTATCAAATTATCTAATACATTTCTAATTATCTAATAATGAAACTAAAGCATGTCATAAACAATAGGTAAGAACCATATTTTAACGGCACACATATGATTCTAAATAAATATATGTCATTCTATATTCATCAAATGAAATATACAATTTAATTGCGTAAGTGTAAAATATTCATTTAAACTATTTTAAGTGTTTTAACAATTAATATTAAATAATAAGTATCAAAACATTATTTATTTGACTCACTTTAATAAAATTAATTTCGATTATATTAAGAAACTCCATCAAATAATAATAGATTTCTAATTTAATTAAATCGATTCAATTATTAAATCAAATCAAATTAGAATTAATGAACTAATAGTCTTTATTTTACCTCTAATATCATATATTAATTAAAATAACTTCTAATCTAATTAGAAATCATATTAAAAAGTAGTTAAAACAAATTAATTAAACCACTTCCAATTTGAAATTAATATTATTTGTGAGTTGAAATTGAGTTTAAACAATTTAAACCCAAACAAAAGTCAAACAAGCTCAAAAAAGAAAGCCGTTGACCACAGCCAACCATCCCCAAGACTCGTTGACGCCACATACGACGGGCAAAATGTATGCTGAAAATCATGTCAAAGACGTGACGTGGCCAGTTGGTTTTCTCCGTGTGAGCCACGTGGTCGACCACGTGATGCTCAACCGTTGACAAAGATGCCTGTAATACTTTTTCAAACGATCGCTTAATCCATTCAAAACCTAAACTAATATAAATTTTAAGTTTAAAATCAAAAAATTCATAAACATCCCAGAAAATATTTCATTAACTACATTAATTTTTTCTAAATTATTAACAATTAATAAATATTTTAATTATTTAGTTAGCATTCTTCTACACCCAGTCTAAAATTATCTGACTGCATCTAAATATATAAAATTTAGACTAAAAACACATAAAACTGATTTCATGTATTTAATTATAAATATAATTCAGAGTCTTCGCTTCATGATGCATCAAGGGATTTAATGGATTAAAAAATAACAATTACAAAAACCATAACGATTCTAATGCATATAATAAAAACAATAACATACAAAAGTTACGCATATTTCTTTATAATTTGTAGCGGAATATATTTCCGGTGGTATTCTCGAACAATCAACGCAGATTGGCTCTCAAGTAATAGTCCACATAAACGATGAACGAACTCCCTCGAAGCTTTACTAGAGCTATTTAAAATATTAAATCAGAAGTACGGTTGCGTAAAAAAAAACCGAAGAGTTTCTTACACCATCGGTCAATTGAAAGAGGGCAGGAGGGTAGAATTCTCAACTTCAAAAGTTTGAAGCATCAGCCATGCTTTTTCATCTCAGTTTTATATAGCATCACAAAAAATCCATATTTTAAGTGTATTTTTAAGAATGCAAGAAACTCTTTTCCACCTCATATTAAGAATTGTCTCTAGAAATCTTCTAAAAAAGAAGATTCTAGTACTCCAACTTCTCTCAACCTGTTTCCTATCGGCAAAGTATTTCCAACAATCAAATTTCTACCGCAATATTCTTATAAGAATTATATTAAACCCCTAAGTTATAATCATTATGTCAAGCTTGGCTTGTCATGCAACCTCAGCTCTATCTAATTAGAAATATACACTTACGCTTAACCTAACATTAATATATAGATTAAGGAACTGACTCAGTAACCCATCATAACCACTTCAAAGTCAATCGAAAGTTACTAATATATTAATTGTCCAACAATTAACATATGTCCGAACTTATTATTATTTAAATATACACCTACTGGTACAATCTAATTGCTCAACGATACATATTTACGGTATATAACATCTCATATTTCCCAACAATGCATGTTAAAGAAAAAGGAATTCATTTTAATTATATAAAATATTTAAAATAAAAGCCTTATACTTTAAATTCCTATATCATAGAGTAAAGTTGTTAATAAAATAATCATTTTAATGTAAGGGTAATATCATTAATTAACGTTTAAGTTCTCTTGTAGAATAGAAATAAAAGAATACTTAATCGTGTGTTTAGGCATAATATATACCTATTTTACCATGTATTTTGAATTGAAAGCTAGATCTGTATGCCTCATAAAACAAGAAGAAAAGATAAAAATTTCAAGCCAGACAAGATATAAATAAGTTCAAGCCGACTTACATAAAATTATCAATACTAATAAGCCTCAAAATAACCACATGAACAAAAGTTATACTGTAGTACATTTTTAACAACACTAAAATGGTACCTGAAGGAATAGTCATTTTGACACGAATGTCTAGCTGAGATGGTGTAATGGAGCCTCTGTGGTTGCTTATATCTACCTTTCTACTGTACATCCTGAAACAATAGGGCATGCACACCAAGAAGAAGGAATCCCTAAAATACCAAGGAACTATAACTTGTTCAGCTGGAGTCCGTTGATTGTGAGATTGTCTAACTTCATGTTCTCCTTAAATTGGAGATCATATGACTGAATCACCAGTTGTCACATTGTAAGTAACATCATAATAAGATGGAGTAATAAATTGTAGTAACAAGCATGAAGCACATACAGACACCAAATAAGAATCCATTGACAACTTCAGTAGCATCAACGAAATTCGTTCACAACTTAGACATAAAAACCATTCGGATAATTTTTGTCCACAGCATGAACATAAGATCCACACAGAAACTGAGAAGCATATATGTACCAACAATGCAAAAGAGACTTTGATCGTGATAGCTTCAAGACATAGAAACCTTAGATACTATAAACATTTAAAGAGTGAATACATCACTCAAATGCCCATGCATTTTCCCTGCGGACCTCCTCTTCTTCTTCTGGGGTGAAATCATTCTTGATGTTGAAAGTCTTACGGATTTCCTCAGGGGTCTTCCCTTTAATCATATCAGCCACAGTTTGGCAAGTGAGATCAAGCAAACTCTTAATGTTGAGGTAGTTAGCAGCCTGAAGAATTCAAACATACAGAAACATCATCAAATGAACTCTCGACACTAGTATAACATCCAATGGTGGTGGCTTGGCAGAATCCCACAAATAAAAATTGGTTCATCACACATCATAAATAAGGCAGTACTTGTAAAAAACATGTGGTCCAACAGTTGCATAAAAAGATGAAATGTAGTTGGATTTAACAACTACAAACTTAATAACATGAATAGTAGCGGCATCAAGTGTTGAGGCAAATGTAGAATCATTTGGAGATTAAAAGGTAGGCTGGCCCGTTTTTTAGGCGTTAAGGCGGTCTTCGCACAACACCCCAAATCCAGAAGGGCCCTTAATATTTTATATATTATGTAAATTATAAGTGAAGTTCTAGTATAATTGGTAAATATATTGGTGCAAAAAGTCAATATGTGTGAGTTCTTGATGATTTTTCTTTATGTTTAAGGTTTTGTTTCTTTAATTTAAGATAGAATCTCATTGTAAATTTCTTTTTATTTTTGTTGTAGTTGAAGCTTTCTTTTTACTTTAAGGTTTTTTTAATTTAATATAGTATCTCATTTTATAAAGGTTTCACCAAATTATAAAGAGGGCTCTCGTTCTCAAATAATTTGAAAATATTTTTTGAGCAACCAAAAAAACATAAATTATGACAGCATATATTAGTAAAGAACACATTTTATCGTTGAGAGAGCAAATGTATTAGTATCCACATAATAGGAATGAGAGAGATGCATTAAGAGATTATCCAGAATTGGAAATAAGCAATTACATAAAAACAAAAGCATTATTTAGAGAAAGATAGTGATTAACCAAGATGAGGTCAAAGAGAGTGGGTTGGTCAACATTGACGAAGTCCTGATCGAAGGTCTTGAGATCCTCATCCTTATCGGTTTGGGATTCCACGTGGCGCTTACAGTACTCGATCACCTTAGCAAGGATCTTACTGCTCACGTTTGGGAGCGGTATGGGTGCGTCAGCACATCCGTCTTCTATCATGTGTTTTATCGTCTGCGATTCCAACGCCACCGCCTCCTCCACCGAGAAATTCTCCCCGTCGGAGCTCTTCAGCGTTATCATCTTCGCCCCAGACATCTTTATTATTACCGACAATTGTGTAACCAATGTTAAATAGATTTCCATTTCTGGCCCTGGCCCAATCCAACTAATGTGGATCAACCCAAATGTTTAATCGCCCCAAATGTCACTAATTAATGTCATTGTATTATTTTACTACATTTACACTTTAATAGTCCCTTCATTTTTTTTTTAATTTGTCGTTCTACCAATTTGCACATAGATTAAGGAAATTTTTTTTGTCAAAAAGTACATTGAAAATGTGGAAGGACAATCATTTGAAACTACTATATCATTGGTTGGTTGATAATTTCATGAGAAAAATTAATTAAAAATTATATTGAAAATGTAGAATTATATTTTTCTATGATAGAATGATAAAAATTTTGAAATAAAAAATTTAGGTTATAACGACAAATAAAAAATCGGAGTGAGTATGTATCCATAATCTTACACTAGCCTTTTCTTTTTAAAACACATTTAATTAAATAATCAATATTTTTAAGTAGGTCCGGTCTCGACTAGGTTGGGAGATTATGTTGGGTCTTTTTTCCTGAGTTAAGTGAGACTTGTTTAAATGGTTTATTTAACAAGTGTTTCTCTTAACGTGAGATTTGTAGATTATTAAGGCTTGTATTGACTATTGGTTACATTTTCTTAATAAAATCATCGCTTATTATCAAAACACTTCGTTATGATATACGGAGTAAGGCGTGCGTTAGCTTCACCAGAAAGTTATAATAGAGAATTTGAAAAAAATTAAAAATTGATAAAATGATACTTTTTCAGATCTCCTAAAATAACTTGAGCCCTAAAAAAATTTGCACATCCCAAATTTGTACTATTATTTATCTCTTCTTTTTCATTATTGAAATACTTGATTTTTATATTTTGGGTGAATAATAGGAAAAGCGTTAAAGAGATGCACATACGTAAAAGCTAGTGCCTAAAATAAGAAAAGTGATAGATTATAAATGTATTTAAAAAAAAAAGTTAGGAGAGAGGATGTACATACTCTAACTATTATTCTTTAGTTAAGACTCAAGAACCAAATATTCGAATTAATCATTAAAAAAAAAGTTATTCTAGAAAGTGTGAGTAATCAAAATTAAACGACATATGCTAAGATTAAGAGGTGAGCCAAACATAACGTCAATAACTGTCCTTTTACCCAATTTAATTAAACGGTGAAAAATGGTTATTATATTACAGAAAAACATTAATATGACTTTAAAAGTATGGGAACTGTGGATCAAAGCATATGATATGCTGACACAAACAGAGGCAACAAGGTCCTTTTACACACCTCACAATCACATGGACCGACTGGAAAATTCTTCAATTTCTAATGATACAAACAACATCATAATCAAGATGTTTCTTTTGAGAATTTTGGGGAAGAAATTGACTATCTTTTTTTCTTTTTCGTTCCACATCAATATCAAACCACAATAAATCACCCAAACAGGATCCAAATATGGAGTTTTACTTGAGCATTAGTACTATTTGGAATCAGGTAAATATGGGCTTGTAGACACTCAAGTAAAATCTGACACTAATAATGAAATACGGACTACATTTTTACATCAATAGGGGAAAACAGTCAAACAGTAAAATGCTAGATATGGGGAAACCAACAAGACCATGAAAAAGAAAAAAAGATGCCTATGTACTTCTGTACTGTTCCTTTGATTATGGTAGCTGCAAAAAAGTACAAAAGAAAGCCTTTTTTTTTTTAATAAGTACAAAAGAAAATCTTTGAGAGTTGGTAACCTTCAAAAGGAAACCACAAAAGAAAATCTAAGAAGTTCCAACTAAACGCTACATAAAAAAAAACTAAAAAGGAATTAATATAATTTCACCTAGTGAAAAGGGGCTTATACTATTTTTCACCCTAATAATTTTCTTTGGTAAAAATCAAACTAATGCTTGTATGGTAGCTTTCTTCTCTGTTCCACAAACAGGGCATGAATGAAGAAAAGCTTCACAAGATTGACATAAACAAAGGTGTCTGCAAGGCAAGATAATAATGCATGAGCTTCTGATATTGCAGCCTTTACATAACACCCTCTTTGATATCTGTTCCAAATTTTGCTCTACTTTAACTTCAATGGAATCTGTTGCTCTGTCACAGCATGATTCTGCATCTTCAGCTCCATTGGTTGATAAACTAGCACTAGCTTTGAGATGTTCAATTGTGTTGTTTAAAGAGAAGACCATTTCTTCATTCTCTTTTGCTAGCTTCTGCCATGCTTCATTCTCTATTTCTACTCTTTTCATGAAATCTTGAAGCTCCATTGTTTTGTTAACTGCTTTTGCAATCTCGTCATCTTTTTGTCTCAGTAAATATTCAATCCTTGCTTCATACTTCTTCAATATCAATGACAGAATCTGTTTACTCTGTTCTTGCATTGCACATTTCAATTTTTCATTCTGTTTTCAGTTAACAAACACCAAAAAACAATTACAACATCAAATAACCAAATTTTTATTGACACAAAATTAATTAAACATAATTGGCATAGGCAGACCCAGGGAATCCTATTATGTTGGTGTGGATCGCGGACAACATACAACAACCAAACTGAATATTAGTACATTAATACAGAATCAAGATGATGTCGTTTTAGCGGGGTTTATAGTTTTTAGCAAATGATTGAATCGTTACCTGTAAGTTGACAAAGCGATCAATTTCTAGCCTTTGTTTTTCAACAAGATAAGCAAGATCCGGTGAAAACGATACCATTTGATGATACTCTGCCATGTTAATTCCTCTATGATGAGTCTGCGGATGATGACACTGCATGCTTTGCTGATATTGTAATGGCTTCTCTTCAAGAGTGAAAGAACACTGATTCAACCCCCAAGTGTTGTTTTCCATTGATAAATCTTGAGGATTGCTCCAAGGAAATCCAAGGTTGTCAGAATACAACTGCGCTTGAATGGCCATATCTATTATATATGAAAAAATTCCTTCTCTATGTTAACAAATACTAACAACCACCAACAATTTTATTTTATATTTATAATTCAAGGAGAGGAAATGGTTCATAGAAAGTGTGTTTGAGAAGAAGAAAAAAAGTGGTTGATTGGTTTCTTGAAATCTATGATCTTTGTGGTATTTATATATGGTATGATATGATGCTGGGCAAACCTATGCCACTTTGTAATATTGTTTCGGTTTGGAGTAGGCTGGTGTTATTGTGGTACGTTATTTTAGGGAAATAAATATAGTAAACAAAAAAGGACAAAGATGTGGTAGGGCGTGGGTAGCGGTAGGGGACATGAATGTGATGTGAAATTTAAAAGAGGGATAAATATAAACGAGTAGTAACTTATTTAATTTATTGAAAATATATTTAAAGTAACTGACGAACTGAAAAAGGAAAGAAATGAAATAATGAATGGTTGCAAGGGGCCTAGGATTCTCTCCTTATTCTTGTTAAGATGGAGCACTAAATATAAATTTGCTGACGGAAATCATTTACCTTTTTTATGATCTTTTTCTGCTATTAACAATTCTATAATATTTTATATATCATGTACTAAAACTTACAAGATGAATATCATGATATGCTTAATGTATGGGATATAATTTTATAAAGTAGGGAGAACATTGAAAGAGTTACAAAGAGAAGGTATACCATCGTTCCTGAATTTTTTGTATCCGAATTGAGTGTGGGAAAAGAGAATGTCGAGTTGTATTCAAATGTTTATCTCTTGGGTGTAAGTATGGTGCTTGTAAGGATAATATGGTAACTGCACGCTATTAATTAGTTTTCTTTTTGTAATGGAGATCTTTCATTAAATGCTAATATTAATCCTCTTATTAATTAGTTTTCTTTATAAATATATTTCATTAAATACTAATATAAATATTTAAGCTTTCTAAGCTTAAAAACTCTACAATTTCGGAAAGCCTTGAGAACAAAACTCCACATTAGGAATCAAATTGAGAGGTTAGGAAGGCAAATAGTAAAGCCCAAAAATTGCAAAAATTGAATAAAATGGTGAAAAATAGCAAAATAGAGCATATACTTTGAACTATTAGAGTACCTAATTCAAATTGGTTTTTTCTTTGCTGTTTAAGTAAATACCCATGTTAAATTGACAAAACATGGTTTGATTATCTTTGCATTCGTTTAGATGCAATATTCAGATGTCTTAAATATTGTAATTGTTTTTTGCATTTATTTGTTAAATCAATTTATTGTAGTTTTGTGTAGATGATGTTTAAAGAGCACAGGATCCAATGATTCATTGAATCAAGTGCTGTGATTTTTGTGTAGAGGTTAGTATAGATTTGGGGAGATGACTTGATTTGATTATTCTAGGGTAGGTTAGTGTTCCAAGTATGTTGATAATACCAACTTATAGAATGTAATGTGTCGATTTAGATTCAATATAATATGCATATATGACTATACATCGGTATTAATATCACTGTACATACCATACACATAATTGCATGGCATACATATTCTCATATAAAATAAGTACTTTGATATCATATTATCCTTACATTGATATGCAATGCATATAATAATTTTATTATGTTGCAAAAATATCATGTATCCTTACAAATTGGTATACCATATTCTTGAATATGATTGTATTTATTTTAGTGAATATAATACCATATGTAAACTATTGATGGTATTAATATGCGTAGAATTTAATTATTTTTGTTAGGAATTTTATTATGCATTTTGAATTGATAACAATTAAATCTAATAATATGCTGAAAATATGATTGTATTTATAATAGTCTGAATGCCATACTAGTGAGTGTAATGAGTATTTAGGTTTATTTTATAAAATACCATATCTATGTATACATTAGTATACCATAATAAATCATTATACATTAGCTATTAGGCACCCAAACACTGATCCAATATCCACCATCATACAAAAGAATTTGAGTTAATAAGAGATGAGAGATGATATGTAGCTGAGAATTAGGAGCGAAGAACAAGTTAAGAAAAACAAATGAAAATTGATGTGTTGAATGTTTGAGGAATTTTCTTTAAACACAATTTGTGTAATACTATATATTTGTTTTTTCTATTTATACCATTCTCTAATATAGAATTAACATGTTCTTAATAAAACTAAGTGTATATAATTATTAAAAAACATATGGTATTGATTACTACTTTTACATACCATACTCTTAAATAAAATGATGTTTTAAATATAATCACCATAATTTTTCACAGATCTTATACAACACCATCATACCTTAATGATGTTTTAGTGATGATGTTATATTGCCATACTTAGATATCAATATGATATTTAGTACAAAAATAATTTAATAGTTGTCAATTTATGGGGAGCTTCTAAAATCTGAGATTGCATATCATTGATAAAAATATAATGGTATTTTAGAAAATGCTAATGGTACATATCATAAAAGAAACACAAATGGTATACCATACAATTTAAATGAAATTAAAGTGATGGCAATTACTTAGTGTTTTAGTATTTATTTGAAAATTTGAGAGGATTTTGATTGAGTTTTAAATTTGGCAAACAATGTATTTATAGATTGATTGGTTACAGGAAATCTGAATAAGAATTTCAAATTAAAATATATCTAAATACAAAATTAAAATAAAAAGAAATAAAAAAAGGAGGAAAAAAGGGCTTAAAATATGAGGCATGAGATATGCAAACTAATCTTGTCTATTTTATAAAAATTAATCCAAATTTAAACTGCCATATTAGTCATTGGATCTAAAAGAAAGTGATCAAGCGTATTAAAGATTTAGCACCATTTAAGCATACAAAAGTAAGCCTCTACGAAAAGACTCGGGTGGGTGGGTGTTGATTTTTTTTTCTTTTTTATAATTGAATTCTAAAGAGTTTGGAATCTGTGCAGAGTCTTTATAATATCTCTTGAGGGCTTTTCATTTTTATTTAAATGATTTATTGATCAAAATATTAAAAAATGAACAAACTTTAAAAGCTTAATAAATATATAAAATATTAATTTATTTGATCTTAATATTTAATTCTTCACTTCAACATTACTTTATTAAGTGGTGTCAAAACTAATACTCCGTATATAAAGATTTATCATTTTCAAGGACTCAACTTCATAACAATAACTAGCAAGAAATAAATAAGAGAATGCATCTGACTAACAAAAGCCAAAATTGCATCGAAAAATTATATTTTTATTTTGCTTGTCAAAATATTTAATGATTGAAAAACTAATAAACAATAAATTGCATTAAATAAAATACTATCATTCAATATGTTACTGAAATAATAAATATGTAAAAATATTTAAAAGTTAAAAAATATAAACATAAAATGGCTAAATTATTTTAAATATTCCCTCCGTTTTTTTATTTGCGTTTGATGATTAGAAAAGAAAAAGTAGTCAAAAAGTACATCGGAAATGTAGATAGACAATCATTGGTTGGTTGATCATTTCATGATAAAAACTAGTCAAAAGTATATTGAAAATGTAGGAGTACAATTTTCTATACTAGAACAATAAATATTTTGAAATAAAAAATTTAGATTAGAATGACAATTAAAAAAAATGAAGGGAGTATATTTTTAGTGGATTGAGTATTAATTATATTATTTAAAAAAATCAATACGGAGTATAATTTTATATGTCTCGAGAGTTAATTGCAACAATGGTCCTAGTAAAGTGTGGTCGAGTTGCACTTTCGTCCTAGTAAGTGGCAACGTTGCAGCAATGGTCCTAGATATTGTACACGAGGTGCGCATTTAGTCCATAAATTAACCGTGCCGTTATAATTTAACGGTTTTGGGCATTTTTGGGGTCAAAATATAATTTTGAAGAGTTTTGTGTGTTGTAAGTTGTAAAGTTACAAAAATGGTCCCTGTTAGTGTACAAATGGTTCTCATTTGGTCCCTAACACTTTGATATTAATTACTTTAATTTGTAATATTTGAAAAATATCTCTAGATTAAGATATTAAGGTATATATTAAAATTAAATATTTTAAGATAATTAATATAATATTATTTTGAAATATTTTAATATATTAATTTTTGAGTAAAATTAATATATTTTAATGCCTCATTTTATTATCCTCATATTTATTACAAAATATTCAATAATTTTAGTATACATTAAATATATCAATCATATATATATTGATTATATAAATATAAAACAAATATATAATTTACTAAGTTATTTAATGTAACCTATATAATTTAGTGATTATATAATATATAAAACAAATATATAATATTTTGATAATTATATTTATTGAATGCTTCGAATTTGAAGATATATATACACTAACAAGATCACATCATTCTATAATAAATATTTAATGCTGCATTTTTTTATTGAATATTTCATAATAAATTTTAGACATAACAAACTCATAATAAAATATATTAATGTTTATTTCAAGGAATTAATATATTAAAATGGCTAAATAATATTATAGTAATTATCTTAAAATATTTCATTTTAATATATATCTTAAAATCTTAAATTAGAGATATTTTTTAAATAATATTACAAAGTAAATTAATAATATTAGGTGTTAGCAGAGAGGACCAAATGAGCAGTGTACACTAACAAAAATCACATCATTCTATAGCAAATATTTAATGTAAACACTCTTGTATTGAATGTTTCATAATAAATATTAAGAAGATAACAAACTCATAATAAAATATATTAATTTTACTTAAAATTAATATATTAAAATATTCAAAAATAATATTATGTGGTATTATAAAATATAGCATTTTAATATATACCTTAAAATCTTAATCTAGAGATATTTTTCAAATATTACAAATTAAAGTAATTAATATCAAAGTGTTAGGGACCAAATGAGAACCATTTGTACACTAACAGGGACCATTTTTGTAACTTTACAACTTACAACACACAAAACTCTTCAAAATTATATTTTGACCCAAAAATGCACAAAACCATTAAATTATAACGACACAGTTAATTTAGGGACTAAATGCGTACCCCGTGTACAATATCTAGGACAATTCTTTTAGCGTTATCACTACTTGAGGCAGTATAACTTGATCAACTACTTGGATCATTTACAAAATTAACTCTCTTAATAAATGAGAAAGAAAAAGTTGCTCCGTATTACAACTGTATACATAAAGAATTGGTATATCATTTCGTTGTTTCCATTTCTTCTTCTTATATTACAAGTCTATTCATATTTATCTCTTAATGAGTTGTGACATGTGTCATCTTAGTATTCAACTACTACTTACTATTGAGAGTTGTCCCCTTCTAGGCTATTTTACAACTCTATACATATTCCATTTCACACTTTTTAACCTTCTATATGTTCTTCTTACATATTTTATTACATGTAAGGATCCCCATTATAAGTCATGCTTATTCTTATATATTTTAATACATTTTGATATTTATGGAGTATTTTATTATAAGATTTTATTATTACAACTCTCCTTTAATGCCCTATGGCCCATCTATTAATGAGTGGTTACATGTTACTCATTTCATTTTTTTTATTGTATGTTTTCGTATATTGAGGTAAAATTTTAACTATTAACTATTCTTAAATTATATGTTAAAAAATTATAAGAAAATAATATTATAAAATTATTTTTAAAAATAAATCTAATAATATAACTTTTATATTTATTAAAATAATGAATACCCTTTTTTGTTCAATTTTGCTGTTGGATCATGAATTCAATCCTAACCATATATTGTTCCTTCTTTTTACAATTAATTTTTATGTAAAGGCAGGTCTTGCCTTTGAATACTAGATTACCCAACTAGTGTGATATAAATGCTGGACGGAGAAAATAGACGCAGTCAGACAAATGTCATATTGGTCATTGAAGAAGGATGATTGATATATAATTACTGTATTATTTATGTGGTTACTCTAGATTTTCTTGCTATAAATTCCAACATTAACTAATTCGGTCCAGTGATCTCATTATTAAAAAAGAAACTATTTCCCTCATATGATATTTAAAGGTATATTTATTGCATATCACATCATAGTATTTATTTATTCATATTAGTGGAGTATTACCTTACTTGTATTCATTTATTTTTATATTCCTAGGTCCTATTATCGTTTTTTATTGGTTAAGAAATTAAAATTTTATTTGGTAGTTTTCAACATCTTAATAATTTCTAAGTTAAATAATCAAATGTCCTAATACACATGGGGTATATAGCTGTTTTCACTTCTGAATATATTAATTCTAAAAATTTGTTCATTTTTTCGTTACTCACTTCTCTATCATATGGAGTATGAAATGTATTTGTTGTTCAAATAAAACAATTTAGTCTATGTATAGAAATAATATACGGAGTAGTTTTTAGCAAATTTTTTGGCAAACTAACCCAATAAAGTCAAAACGAATGAAAATCGCTTCAACGTCTATCATAGTTAACATCATATTTATTCAAAAGCTATAGAAATAATTTCAAACTTCACATTTTTTTTTATTAATTAGCGATGTTTTTTTTGGGCTAAATCAAGCCTGTAAATTTAACAGGATATAATCCTCTTAGAGAATTTAAACCTCTAAAAAAGTCCATTACATTAGATGTCTTTGATCAAACTTCACATTTTTAACATTTCCTATTAACTCAATTATCTTAAAAACAACCTTATTATTATAAAATTGTTTGGGTTCGTTTGAGATGATATATGGACCACACATGAAACAACTAAAAGGTCAGTTTGACCTTTCTATTCATTGGTAAAAAAACCAGCATTATAAATATTTATGATGATTAATTAAGTACGAAAATCTTGATAGTATTATGGAGTATATCATTTGTACTATTTAATTCTTTTTTCCCTTTTACATGCAACCATTATCAATACAAACAAATAAATTTATTTAAACATTTTTTTTTGTCTCTGATATCTGGCAAATAGATTGAACAAATTCAGTGTATTTCCTGTAGTTTGTTGGGGAGAGGATTCTTTATTTACTGGAGACTCCGAATTGTCCGCCTTCCTTGGTGGTTTTAGGTGCCTATCTGGTGCTTCAGGTGTCCTGGAGTGCTTCTTCCCTTTGAATCTTCAAGTCTGGAGGTGCTTCAGGTGTCTCTGCTAATCTTTTCTTTAGAGCTTTTCTACAGCTTTGACTTAGCTTTTTTTCCCACTTCAACTTATTTCTTGATTTTCGAAAATATGGGGTATTTATAGGCTTTCGGGCCTAATTTTAATTGGTTTGTTCGTTTTTAGGTGGATTATAATCTTCACTGTTCATTTTGAGGGGTGATCTGGACCGTCGGATATTTTACATGACTTATTCTCCAGGAATATGGAGTAGGCGCCTATTATAGGGTTTGTTAGGTCAAGGATGAATTTATTTATTGACCCCGACATTCCCTTGCTTAATTAATTTAAGCCCTGCATCTTTCGGAAACCTTGCTCTAGGTTTAAAATTAGGTTTATTTAATGTAAAATCATAATTTTACCCTAAAATTAATATCAGGTCCTTGAATCCCGGGAACCCTATTATTTTCTCCTTACTTGAATTTAATTCGGAAGCTCGGGTGAACCCTAATCAATACACGTAACCGTATGATCAATTGAAAATTAATTTAATTAATAAATCCATAAAAATAAATTTTATTAATTAAAATTCCACTATCTAATGTTTTTTGTTAATATTAATGTATTAAACTTGCATTAAATTAAGGGGGATATAAATGGCATTTTTCTTGACTTTCAGATCAATCATATTGGCCGATCTGTGTAGTTTAAACACACTAGTCTCTTCCTCTAAATAGAGAAACAATATCATGAAATTATTTTCAAACAAATTCGATGATATGATCCCTGAATTATTAGGACAATAAATACCAATCAATTTGAAGTGAAAAAAATTAAATCATATCGTCGAAAATTAAAAATAATATGATAGTTATTCATATTAGGAGGTAATTGTCGAAATGGTTCCAGTAATTGGGTGACCATTGTAGCTTGATCCCCATAAATGGCACCGTTGTACAAATGGTCCCCGTAAGTGTGTATCCGGTGCGCAAATGGTCCCTAAATTAATAATTCCGTTAAATGTTAACGGAGAAAGAAAATTTATGTCTATTTTTGGGCCAAAAATATAATTTAATGAATATTTTGGGGAAAATATAAATTTGACAAAAAATGAAATTAATCAAGAAGAAACTAATTTGTTTTAATCAATAAGTTCAATTTTATAAAATTTTATTAAATTTATGTTTTTTCTCAAAATATTATCTAAATTAGCAATTTTGACCAAAAAATTTACGCAAATTTTCTTTCTCATGGAGGTGTTAATTAGGGACCATTTATGCACACGATAAATACTTACGGAGACTATTTGCACATCGATGCTACTTACATGAACCAAACTGCAACGATCACTTAATTACTGAAACCATTTTGACAATTACCTCTTCATATTACATCCAAATTGTAGTTTCATCGTCCGCATAAGGGATAAAAAAACATTGTTTTCTCAGTGTACGTAATCTGTACAATTGATATTCATATTGACCCCCCTATGGGTACGTTTGCAACCACTGAACTTCAATAATTTTGACACAGAAGAAGCACATGGATGAACTATATTATGGTTCGCGTGTCTAAGCCCAGCCAAACAAAATTGATGGAGTCATGACTTGGTAATAGTACTATTAACAGTTTAACACTACCTCTCAATGACCCAACATCAACGGTGCCAAAAGAATCATTTTAATTTGTTGAATCAAGAAAATATATACATGAATATTATTATCCATTCTAATCAATAGCTAGTACCACTCACATATATCAATAAAGATATGCAGTTCCAAGGAGCATAAGGTGATGGTTAAGATGAAGATACCACGACATCATAAATTCAAATTCGTGTAAAGTTAATATTGTGCTAAAATATTGCAAATAATTCAATTATCAACAAGAAGTATATGAAAGGATTTCCACCTATATGACAGTTCTTTCATACCAGAAAATCTAACTAAATGTGAAAGGAAAGTTGTTTCATTATATCAGTATTGCAAATTATTGGTTTAAGTATTTAGGTGGTACAACCTTCTAATCATCTTACTTAGAAGAGTTCATTTTAATTGAATTGTAAAAATTATTGTTAGCATATCATTGCACTTGGTGAACGGGTGATTACGATAGATGAGTCTATCGACAATGTACATATTAAGGATGCATAATGTAAATAGCAAAAGGCCAAATCCCATTTCTCGTACTTTGGTGGTGATATTGATTATTGCAACTTCCTAACCATTTCTTGTTGTGTGTACCTATTTCCCAAGTGACAATGACTAGTCTTTTATTTTGTTAGTTCACTATTTTCGATCATTAAGATATGTTCTCTTTGTGCGTGTGTGACCCTCCTATTTATTTTTTCGTACCTTTGGCGTGTAATATGGTTGCACAATCGAGAAAAGTTACATAAGAATATTACCATGCATCTTCATTCATTCTTTTATCTTTTTCCTCCACTTTCTTGCGTTGAATTGTTTGCTTTCGGCCGGAACCGTGTAAAACAGAAACAAAGATGTTTCCATCAAATTCATGCATATGTGAGCCGGCTAGTTTGGCTTAATTGTGACATGTGACTAGTGAGTGAGCTATTATATTGTACCATGAGTCATGGAGCAATTACTATAGCAAGAAAGGGCATACTATATTGTCTGTCTATATATATGTCAACCTATATAGACGATCGTTTATTTTCTCGCGCTAATTACTATTTAAGAAAATGTACATTCATTCGAATTACATTTTATTTGATTGACTTTGCTTAACTATCATGATAAATTGATTAATTGACTTCACTTACCCAATAAGAAAATGAGTAGTTTATTTACAATAGCTCATAGTGTACTAACTTTTTCATGACCTTGAGAGTACACATTTTTTAAACTATTCTTTACGTTGTACAATAGGCCAGAGATTGAGAGGTACCTGATGTAATGGATTTTGACGAGGATTTCCTTGGTATGGGTGGATGTCATTGTCTGGTCTTACATCAGGATTTATCGGGTCGATTTCTTCTGGGATTGTTTGTGGATGAGGGCCTTCATATTGGACTCAAAATGTTACTTGGCTAAATTTTTGATATGTTTGAATATGTAAAAAAATCAGCTCGTACCAACTCGTTAATGATGACTTTTCCATACCATTAAGGCATTAAACACCTAGTGCATTTCAAGAGGATAGGGATTTGTGGCCTGTGGGTGGAGAGAAATTAAGCACGTTCAAGGATTAAGGGCCAAGGCTAACCCACAATATAAAGATTATAAGTGTATTATTAATGGCTTAATTTCTTGTTGTACTTTATATTATCGCGTAAATTTCAAATTATCCAATAATATTATTATGGTTTCAAGTTATCCTATAAAGGCATAAACTTCACTTAGTTTCAAATTGTCCCCTCAACTATTCAAATTGCCCCCTGATGTGATAAAATATTGAAACTAAGTATAGTTTAGGGGATAATTTAAAACGATAATAATATTAGGGGATAATATGAAACATACGCGATAGTATGGGGGGACAACAAGAAATTAAGACATTATTAATTCATAAAGCTTTATTAGTGGGCTTTTGCCTGCCATGTCCTATATATAAGGCCTATGGTTTCAGTTTCACTACAATACTACGGAAACTATATAGATAGTGAGCCAAAGCAGAGAGCACTATAGCAGCAAGGTACTTAATGAAGATGATTACATAAACTAAATTCTGCTTCGAATGTGGAGCAGACAGTAGCCCATATCTCCATGTTCCTCAAACATATCACTCCCCATCTCCATATCATCATTCTCTACACCTTTGGCTAACAAAATAAATGAATCTTTATTAATATCGATATCCTTGGACCTTGATATAAACAACTAGAGCCTCTCCACGCATGACCTCTCCTCTTATCCTGCCTCTCCTCTTAGAAAATGGGAAGATTCGGCGTGAGTTCGATCCCTGACGCAAATAATTGTTGCTGAATCCAGGGTCGTGCTTCAGTGTTGCGGGGTTACCTGGCTATGCTGGGCGCTGTGTATTGGGTGGCTACGGACCCGTCTGAGGCACATCTCGGATAACTTCCCCACATTGGTGATAGACTAACCGTGCGGGGGCGCCCAATATTGAGCGTATCAACATTAGGAAATGGGAAGATTTAAAAAAATACTGATTTCGACCCGAATGCACCGACGAATCCAATAAGCCATGCAATGTTAATGCACATAATGACATAACCAAGTAACCAACCATAAACATTTATATTCATTTGTAGCTTATTGATTGTAGAGCTGTCTATAAATAGAAATACATTTAACACTGATAAAAAAAAACATCCCGACAGCATATACATCAAGTAAAAACAAATTATTTAGTTCAAATGTTTTCTTTATTAGTTACCTCTTAGTTATTGTTTCATTGAGTGACTAACTTCTACTGAAATATCATCAAGTAAAAATGGGTGCTTTGGATCATCTCTCTAACATCTTCGATTGCTCAAGCAGCAACAGAAAACTGAAGAAACGCAAGCAATTACAGGTTCATTCTTCAAATCCTCCACCTTTTCTTTAATCCCCATTTGGTTTGATGAGGAATGTACAATATTACATAAAGTGTGTATGAATCTAAATAAATCTAGATAAATACTCTTTTACGAGATCTTTCATAAAGTTCACATTCTTCCTAAAGATTAAATTTTTTCCCTTTAGGACTAGGTTGATTTTATTTTTATTTTAAAGGCATTGGACAAAGATTTTATATATGTTCTCTCCATCTCTTGAAAATAATGAAATATATCAAAATGATTCATTACCCTACCTACATATAATGCTTAATGATTCTTAATGATTCTTATATTGTGAAGTAGTAAATAGTGTTCATACTTCATTCTTGGACAATCCGAAAACACCCTCCTCATTATCACACGAGTAAGCTAAGGTTGCATATTATTTGATCCCTTGGGCTTAAGCCCTCATCCCGCTTTGACGGAATACTTTTTAAAAGCATTGATCCCCTGGGGGCTTAAGCCCCCATCCCGCTTTGACGGAATACTTTTTAAAAGCATTGACACATGTTAATATTAATTAATGTAGTGAATATTTAATGGTAGTGGTGTTGATTTTGATTAGACTGTGGAGATTAAAGTGAAGATGGACTGTGAAGGTTGCGAGAGGAAAGTGAAGAGATCAGTGGAAGGGATGAAAGGGGTGACGTCAGTGGAAGTGGAGGCGAAGAAGCACAAGCTAACAGTGGTTGGGTATGTGGACCCTGAGAGAGTGGTGGCGCGTGTCGGTCATAGGACAGGGAAGAAGGCGGAGCTGTGGCCTTATGTGCCGTATGATGTGGTGGCTCATCCATATGCACAAGGTGTTTATGACAAAAAAGCCCCTGCTGGCTATGTAAGAAATTCAGAATTTGACCCTCATGTTTCTCACCTTGCACGTGCTAGCTCAACTGAGGTCAAATACACCACTGCTTTCAGTGATGACAATCCAGCTGCATGTGTTGTCATGTGATGTTTTCTTATTATCAATCTGGCCCCTATTGTTACGAACAACTTATTCCATTTATTTATTGTTTTTACATTATTCACAGCTTGATTTACTTGTAGGTTTTTCTCTAGCTCTCTTCGATATAATAAAATAAATTAAGTATTAAAATGACTCAAGAAGAAGGTAAAAGAGTTTATGTTCATGTAAGTCCTTATTAAGAAGCAGATTATAGAATGGAGTGAAAGACTAAACAGAAATTCTGAGGCAAGATGAATTTGTTCACGCAAGCTTGAGGCAAAATTACTGATATTAATAATGCAACCAAAAGGACTAACCCAAAGGTAGAAATACTGATACGGTATCAAGTATCAACTACTTAACAGACTGCTATTTCTTCATCTAAATGGCTTTAGAAAAGGAGTACAGCTTTCACCTTTCCTCTTATTTCCAGTGAACGTGCTGGTACCTAGTACACCACTTGCAAATCCACAACCGGGAAGCTCCTTAGATCCGGGATCCTGACTTGCCAAACATTGTAGATTCTCAAATTCACATCCATTCAAATTTTGACTACCATCCATATCCGAGTTCCCAGTACTTTTTCCTGCTGATCCAGGATGAAGGCAATAAACCTGATCTGTGCACTGCATATTACATGAAGGTATCATGTATGTACCAGGAATGCTAGCGTTGACGATATTCTGATAAACATCCCCAGTTTTTGTTGGGTTCTGATAGGGAAAAGAACCAATCTCACCTTCAATCCTCCCTCTAATGTCCACAAGCAAACACTTTAGTCTTGAAACCTCAGCTTCCAACAGAGCCTGACCCTGCAACCTCTTCAAAAGCTGTTGATTCATAGCTCTCAATCTGACAACCTCTTCCTCTAAAGAGGCAGTCATTGCCTTCATCTTTTCACGGTATTTACGTACGGCCTCCCTATTTCCCAATGGGCGTTTCTTCGATCTGTTCTCCTTAGACCCTGCTGTGTCATCAGTTGGGTTCTTATCTTCACTTGCCGAGGGAACTAATTTGGTGTGGACATGATAGCAAGTGTGAATGTGCGAGTTGTCTGGTCCGGGTGGATTGCAAGTGTGGGCGTGAGTACAAGCATGTGAATCCTTGAGAAGCTCATCAATAAAGTCAAAGCTATCTATTGAACAACTACTAGGTAAATCCATCATATTCGAACTAGAGAACATTTCTTGGTTCGAAAAATCAAGCTCCCCCAGCTGCAATTTTATACTCAAAATATGAGAAAATGTTTCTGACAACACGCATATCAAATTGATATCCTTCTCACAATCACAGGTATAAGCTACAACTCTTGGGATTGGTGAAACAACAGAATGAAACCCTAAAAAAACCCCGCCAAACGAAAAAGATCGAGACTTTCAATTCAAAACCATTCATATCTCAGTTAGCAATCAAATTTCCAAACTCAAGAAAATCATTTATATATATATAAAATTAAACCTAGCAGAGTGTGTAAGCAAAACAACACGAAGACCTAGACGGATTTTCATAGTAATATCAACAAGGATTCTTCAATCAAAGGCCAAAAAGTTCAATTCTTTACTGAAAATAGAATAAAAATTATGCAATTCAGACCATAAAGATTGAGACTTGGAAGTTAAAACGATTAATATCTCTACAATTCAGTAATCAATGAAACATAAAAATGAAAGCTTGCGGAATTAATAAGCGAGATGACATGAATATGCATAGTATCAACAGAAATTCAACAACATAAAGTATCAAAGAATCTATGCAACATAATCAATTGTCAAAAAGACTAATCCTTTACTGAAAAATATAATTAAACAGATAATAGACATAACAACTTACGGGGAATATTGTGATATGATATCTATCAAATTTAAATACGGGGAAGCGAAGACTCATAGACTATCTTATTGTGTTTAAAGAGAATAAATAATTTAATTACGTGATGTGTATTAATTGATAGGGACTAGAGCGAGTATTCAATACTCTAATTTTTTACTATTTTAGCATTTTAGTTCTTTATAAATTTATTTTTATTTTTAATCACTTCAATATAATATTCACTCCTTATGCATTTCATGGTGGAATATTATTTTAATATTGAATTGTGGAAGAATGGTGATAAAATCTAATCATAATTGTCTAAATTTATTTTTCAATTATTTTCCTTACTCCTTTTTTGGTCCACGCCTGGCTAAGACCATGGCTGTTATAAGCACACCTGCTACAGTGTAATACGGAGTATGATGAAATGAGTATGTTTCTTACTTTTATGGTGTTGGTGTATTTGATATGCATGAATACAATGGAATAAAATAAAATTTGATTTAATTATTTAATTTGGTAAAAAATAATACTACATTTTACGAGTAATTCCTTTCCCTTCGATTATTTCATTATCCCATTTAACAATACAATTTGATAGAGTATATTGTAGACACTGTCCAATATTCCTCTTTTCTATTTCTTGATAATTCTTTTTTATTTCTTGAGAACACTTCAATCAAAGGGTGCAGTTTATATTGTTTTGTGAACTATACAATGTCATAAGCTCAGATTTCAAGTTCTACAATCCATCTTCTTTTCAAGTATTCTTCCACAGAGAGAGGGCTCCTTTGATCCGGACTGCTCAACGATATACAGTTGTCAACATTACTTATATCCAGTAATGCTACATTCAAATGTGGTTCTGTATTTGAATCTGGATAAACTTCATCATCATAGTTGTCTTGCTGGTTCAACTCCAATTCACTTGTTAATTCTTCTCCTCTCAGAACCTTTAATACCTACAACCAGTCGAGGAACTAGATTTAAAAAGGCGTGCGAGGCTATAGCTATCTCAGTCATATGTATACAGTGGAACTGAAATAGATGCAATAGTAACTACTTTTGTAAATCAAGAATGATCAAATTCATATTACCTGGTTCATATTGGGACGAAGTCTTGCTGATTGTGTTAGGCAAAGTTTTGCGGCAAGACACAATCTCTGAGTTTGATATTTGTCCATCTTGTTGTTCAACTTTGGATCTACTATCCTCTCAATATCACCATTCACAAGCTTTGGCTTTGCCTGGATTATATTTTGAAGTTATTAGTACATCCTCTGTGATAATGACATCAAGACAAGAAACTGAACTGTTAGTAATCATTTCTTACCCACATCACTAAACTTTCTTGGCCTTTTGGACTCTCAGAACCAATGGGGCTTTTACCTGTCAACAATTCTAGCAGAACCACACCGTAGGCGTACACATCAATCTTGCCACTGACTTTCCCATACATAAAGTACTCAGGCGCCAGGTAGCCGAAGGTTCCTACTACATCACATTTAGTCAGGAAGGCTTCTTTTGTAGGTCCTCTAATCGCCAGGCCAAAATCAGATAACTAAGACAGAATGGAAATGGATCATTAGTAAAACTCTACATGTATGACTAAAGGGAGACCGTGAAATCTCTATAGTAGTATAAGAGTCCAACCAAGACTTAAGGGTATGGGGAGTGGATTTGATGAAATGTAGTCTGGTTTGGTTACCTTTGGCTCAAAGTTCTGAGTGAGAAGTATGTTTGAAGACTTGACATCTCTGTGAATGATGGGGCTTAGACACTCATTGTGTAGGTAATTCAATGCTTCAGCGACACCGATTGCTATGTTGAATCGCACTTCCCATGGCAATACATCAGCACTATCTCCTGACCAACAAACCCTTAATAAGCAACGTGTCCAAAGAATAAAATGGAAAAAAGGTTTAGAATCTTGGTTATAACCATACCATTTAGGTTGTCTTCAAGATTTCCTTTTGAAAAGAAGTCATAAACAGAAATCAACTGTTTTTCTTCCTCACAAATTCCTAACAAAGGTGCTATACTCTTGTGCTTCAATGTAGTCATGATTTCAACTTCCTGGCTAAAATGAGCCGATCGTTCTTTTGATGAGTTCATTACTTTCACTGCCACCTGTTTTCCTTCAGGAAATATACCTTTGTACACTCGATTCCAGCCTCCCCTCCCGATTAAATTCGCTGCCCACAATTTGCAATCAGTTATAAAAGAAATATGCATGTCAAAAGAAGAATTCAACAAGAAATATGTCTCCGAAGGCCTTACATGGAGAGAAATCTGAAGTTGAAGTACTCATAATTTGATGACTGAACCTCTTACAATCTGGAGAATTTATTCGAAGTGGATGCTCTGCATCCTTTTGTTGCCCATCTGATGTCTCTACATTTGATATTGATCTTTTAGGCAAGCTCATTGCCCATTTCACCACAGACATACTTTTTGCGTCCAGAGAAGGTTGGGACATCAGACTAGCTGAGCGCAGTAAAGGCCAACCAGGCTTTTGCTTTGTGAAATCCTCAACAGGAACATAAATCATCCTTAAAGGACTAGCTGTTCCATCTTCATCTTTTGATCTTGGAGTCGATCCTTGGAGCGACCCCATCCCTGATATTTCAGAATCTTTGTCCTTGACAGTGCTGTTCTTTCTATCTAGTTCAGGATACTATACATTCAGAAAATTCAAAGCATGTATGATAGTAGACTTAATGACAGACAAGGAATTGAAGAGATTAAACTATGAAAATACACCTTACCTACTGGTAATCGGTTGTTGAAATAGCTACTGAAAAATGTCCTTTCTTGATGGAGTGCAACAACTTCAGTGGTTGCCGGCAAATATTTAGCAACTAACAAACCACCCCCGTAATAATTAAAATGTTTAAATCTTATCAAATATATAAACATGAATTTGATTGAAAAACTAACAAGTAAGTTGACTGCTTACCCCTCTGTGCTTTCCAATTCCCACTATTAGAGCAACAACATACGCGTTTTAGCTTCCCTCAAATATCCTTTCAGAATCACTCCTTCCAAAGTTACCGGCCAGAATGCCTTTATAATCAACCAGAAAGCTATCAGAATGCCTACCCTTTGAAGAAGCAGCTGACAGATACAATGGAACATTTAATGCAATCTAATTGGACATAAGTAAGAAATACCAGATAGCAACATAATTCAAAAGGTACAGGTAGTTAATTAGTTACGCTCCAGGATTTAGACAAACATGTACAGCAATAACTTTATCTCCATCAATTCTTTTGCACTCTCACAGGTTTAGAGTCAGCTTGCATGTTCGTGATTCGTGTCTACTACTGGAGGAGTGATTGGGTTTTTTCGATTACGATTGAAAATGTTCTTTCACCCTCTTCTCATAGTTCTTGAAACAGCAAGAATGCAGCTCATACTTCCTTGGCTTGTTCCACTATTAATGTCCTTATCATCTCTGCACTCAAACAATTCAACCTTTAAATTAATGTAGTACTTCCCACCAAACAGTGCTATCATCAAGAGGTTTTAATGCATCAGTGAGTAAATTCCAAAGTTTTGGTTGAAGAACAATGTCAAAGGAAATATAAAATTTCCAAGAAGTGAAAACTATTCATTAATGATTGACTATGCAAAATATAAATAGGACCCGACAAGAAAGACTCGCCTAAAGTTTGATTACTGAAAGCCATTCAAATTTCTTCTTTTCTTTTGGAAAAAAATTCTAGAAAACTTAAAATCCTCTAAGATCATACCAAAACCTACTTTCAACTTCCAAATAACATATAAAAACATTTTTAAAAATAGGTGTCCCAAAAAAGTTTCCTGAAGAAAAATAATCACTAGCATGCATTACTGATATCATATGATTTATTATATGTTTATATCTACAGAAAGAACGAATGAGAAAGAAGTGCAAGCTAACTGTCGGCAAAGATTTGAGCGTATTTTAGAAATTTTCCTGATGATCATTCAAGAAGTTAAGGTTTTTTCTATGTATACTATTACTAAATTTAAGACAAGTAATAAAACATGCAAGAATTAGCGGGAAACATATCAAATAAAACTCGGCTTGATTTCTTATGGTTCAACCAACACATGCATTGGCTGCCTTTGATCTCTTTAACCCGCTATTTGAAAGCTTCATTAAATAAAAATGGATTAACTAGTCTAATAAACCGCAGCAGTGGGTATATTTTGTCTGAATATGATACTGATGCATGATGTGAATGTGATAATGTCCACCACTAGTACCATGTCCCTGCAGGGGGCAGCTGGAGAACACTAAAAAATCATACGATTTTGCATGCATGGGCATATCTACATACACTATTTATGGTGACTTTTACTTGACGTGACCCTTTCTACTCTACATCACATGTGCTTGCTTTAGTGAAATTTTGTAGTACAAAGCAGGTCAGACTCCATCTACTGCTCCTTTCATCACACGACTTGAAGTCGACGCAATGGAATTTAGATGTGGAAATGCAATTACAATGCTCAAAATGAAATCCTAATTCTCATGGAAATGGAGACTTCGCTACCAATGGAGGTGTCATTGTGGTTCACAAAACTCGAGAACAATAACCCAAGTCTAAAGAGGCAGCACAAGACGCATTTAAATTCTCCAAATGAGACAAATTCGACGACATCTTGAACCAAACAAATCTGGTAACATCACAATACATGCATCCTTTAAGTAAAAACTTCAGCTATGAGTCTATGGCACATCATTATAATGTCTTATACAAACAGTACATCACAGTCATATGAATATCTTACTATGTATTCAAATAATACAACATACAAATCCACAATAACCTGGGATAGAATTTCAGCACATGATGAGCATAACTAAATCCTTAATATACATAATCAGACTAAAGGTAACAACAGTGCCAAACTGACCACTAAACGCTTTGGAGCTACCTAGAAGAATCAGTTAAGAGGCCAGTGATCACAAGCTAGCTACAATCTTATAGATGGTGAAATGACATTGAATGGTTGAGCCCAATTGCTTCCAGAGTAATAATTCCAATTACAATATTGTGCAGGCCTTTTGACCCTTTCTGTTCTTTCTTCTCTTCTTTTGCTTCGGCGGTTGCAGAACTACCTTAATGGCTGCATCAAACACAGCCTTCACATTCTGCAGTATGCCGAGTAAAATGTCAACAAATCAGACAACAATGACGAGGCAAGATATCAACAAAATGAACTAGAAAGAAATAAGAATAACCTGTTGTGTTTTTGCACTACATTCGATGTAAGCAGAAGCTCCAATCATTTTTCTTAGCTCCTCTCCCTTCACAAGATGTAGAAAATCAGGACTTTAGATCAGGGAAATTGGGAGGCTGGATATTAAATTGGAACATAAAACCCCTCCACCCTTGCTTGTTTGGGAGGTTTCACGAATTGTTGTCGGTATAGTAGAGATACTATTTGAAGATTTAGCAACGCAACAATAAGTACATGTAGATGACAAGAGTTCTAGAAGTACATCACATCACTGTCACATGAAAAAGTAGATCTAATTGGTACTATGGTAAATTATAGGGGACATTCATTTTAAGAATAGTTGTGCTATGATGAGAGGAAATGATATGAACTATGAAGTGTCATAAGAAACTTGGTTTTAATTCTCTCCGAAATGACATATGACGCGAGGAGGGGACATGGAAACCAGTTACATACTTGTGCGTTGGTTATGGGCACAGCTCCGGGATGGTCAATGAAGAACTGCTTATCATCTCGAAGATCTATACAATGCAAAAAAAGTGTCATTACAAATTTACAATAAGAACCTTGTCAAGGGAAATAAGAGAGATTAAAGGAAAAATATCTTCATGTCAATCTTTAAGACAGTAATAAAAATGAAATGAGGTCCATTGGAAACAACCATGTCCTCTAACTATATATACTCTGTAGTTTCTTTTCTCAGGCAATAGCTTATCTATCTCTATGTGACAACATTTATGGAGGACATGTTCTAGGTATCTATTTGGAAGCTCCTGATTCGTACAAGATTATTACTCAACACTCAATAGTCTTAGAATACTTGATCATTTAGGTATAACCACATTATTAAGGGTTGAAAAAGTAGGAGATAAAGTCATAAAGTTATATCATTCTCAATGATAGGCCAACTTCTCAACCAATGAAAATGAAAATAAGAGGCAACAAGTTAAAAAGAATTTTATTAAGACAAATACACAAAGTTGTATTGAGAAAGAAACTGATCAAGTACAAAACAACAAGAAACTTTTCCTAAATGATCAACTATTTCAAGATGGAGGGAGACTACATCCTGCCTATTTGATTGCAGAGTCAGAAGACTGATTAGAATTAAATCGACCTCCTTACACTTCCTTAAAACATGACATCTGATTATAAGACATAACTAACCTATAATTTTGGAGAAAGAAATGAAAATGGGTCTAGCTTGATACCAAGTTACTTAAAAATGGTCATCACAAGGTAAACTGTGGGGAAAATAATGAAAATGGATCTAAGTGGCATATAGGATAACACTGACCTGGTTAACTGTAAATGATAATATGCAGAAAAGAAGACAATACATGATGGGACATTAAAGATCACTACGCAGGTTGAAGAAATACATTTCACTTTGGATATGTCACGACTCACAACCCATGGTACTAGGTAACTGGGGTAACAAGGTAACTAAGATATCACACAAATAACTAAGAACAAAATAATAAATTGAGTAGGAGACTATTACCAAGCTTTGTTCCAACAAGTATGATTGGAACTCCAGGAGCATAATGCCTCAATTCAGGGATCCACTGAGAAGAAACAGACAAATAGCATCCTCAAAAAACTGTTGTCACAGATTGTAATGAAATGGAACTCTTAAGAAGCAAATTTGGTACATCAACTCAAAGAGAAGAGCACAAATTACTTAATGCGATAATGCTACTCACACCTTTTTGGAAACGTTCTCGTAGCTGGCCTTGCTGATGAGAGAAAACGAAAGTATGAAGACATCTGCCCCTCGGTAGCTCAAAGGTCTCAACCTATTGTAATCTTCCTGGCCTGAAAATGAAACATACCATTTTATTCGAATTACTTATAAGTTAGTAACAGATACTATTATGCGATAGATTGAAGTTGGTCGACAGCATACCTGCAGTATCCCATAACCCTAAATTGACAGTGCTCCCATCAACCACCACATTTGCGCTAAAATTGTCGAACACAGTAGGCACATAATCCTGTTCATAGATTGGAAGCACATAGAAACCATAAGGTGAGTAATAAGTGAAGTTGGCCTCCAGAAACTATTGCCAACCCCTCCTCGGTCCCAGGTATACTATTCATGGTCAATGATAATTTGTCTTTTTATTGGGGTGCGGAGAACATGAGAGCAAATAAGAGCTTCTTAAATTAACTTCTTGCAATATACACATTTTACGGAGTAATAAAATATGGTGTCATCAAATCAGATGCCCATTATCTTCTTGATCAGAATTTGGCTAGCTAAGCAATTTGCTTCATAGAATAACTATATAAAGCAGAGACGAAATATAATAACTTCAGCATGAGCACGAAATCCTGAAAAGTCCGGTCGATTCAAAAACCGTTCAACCAACATTATCAAATAAACACAATAAACCAGCACCACTTTACAATACAAGATGCACACTTATCAACTACAGGAGCTATACGAAAAAAGAGCAATCTTTATCCAATTTAGGTAGAAAACAAGTAGAGTAAGATGAAGCTCAACAATGATGAACAAATTAATAGATAAGAATGGAAAATGCATAGGATGCTTACAGTGGGGAAAGTGTTGCTGGTATATGAAATCAGCAAACAAGTTTTACCCACAGCTCCATCACCAACAGTCACACACTTTATGAACCTTGAAGCACTCATACTCAAAATTCCAACTTCAAGATTCCTCCTTTTTCCTTTCTTCTTGATTACTAAACCAACTGAATCATAAACTAAATATTCTTAAAAAATGAAATAATTAACACAATTGGGCAAATCAAGAAAACACAACCCTAAAAAATAAACACAACTGAGCATAAAAACTTAATTATAAGAAGCTAAAAACAAGTTCAATTGCATAAATTTATATAAAGAAGAATATAAAGGAAAAAGTTGATACCTTTGGTGGAAGTGAGCAAAAAATGAAGCAAAAGAAAGACTAAAATAGTTATTGGTTTGGGTTTTGGAGAGTGAGTGGGTCAAAAATTGAAGTGAGCCAGCTTCAAGCCAGCAAGCCTTACATATATAGATAGGTACATATAAATTAATTTAAGAACTTTTTGGAGGCCTTATTTCTAAGCTATTGCGTAATTTTCTATATGGTATCTGAATTTATTAATATGCGGATAGGCGCAGGCTTATTCTCTTGCTTATTTGCGGGCGGGTCACTTGTGCTACTAACTAGCACGTGGTCGGATCACTTGGGTAATTTTAAAATTTAAAATACGTAATAAAATGAAAGCTTGTCACGTTAGAAATGAGCTTTATTACCTTAAAACTTTCCACAAAGAGACAAAGCGTTAAATAAACATATTCTTATATTGAATACATTGCATACCGACCTTTATCTTGGCATAAGGGACTAAAGTATAGGATCATATTTTAAATAATTAAAATAAATTCCACACTTTTCAAGTTAACATGCAATTCTTCTTGTGTACTTTTCAACACTATCCTGTATGCTTTAGTGCCCCCACTCAGCGCCCTTCCCTTCTTGCTTACCAGCACCCTTCATCGCGTTACCCAAGCTGCCCTACCACCCGCGCGACCATCGTGCAGAATGGGTGTGTTAAAGAAGAAAGGGTTGAAATATTATTTTAATTATATAAAATATTTTAAAATGTGCCCTTATTATTTTATGTAGTGCTAGGATAAAATAGTCATTTTAATTTGTTTTAAATGTGAAAAATTGAGTGCAAGTGTCGCCAGCTTGAAGCGATAGTTCGAGGGTGTCGAAGAAGATATGCAAAGAGCGCGTCAGGGCAAGAAAAAATAAGTTTAGGAATTTCGTAAAAATTAGCGATAGTTCGAGGATGTGTTAGCGAAAAAGCCTTTTATATGAATGATAGATATTACTCAATCATTTGTAGTGAAATTTAAAGAAGGGGTAAAGGTTCTACATTTTGCAAAGCCAAGTTCAAAAGGTTCAAACCATAACTTGTTTTTTTTTTTCTTGTTTCTTTTTTATAAGCAACCATGACTAGTTAATGCCCCCAAAAAATGAATGAAAATAAGATTACAATGAAAAATAACCGAAATCTAACATAAATATGTGATTAAAGATACAGATTTTTAACTTAAATTTGCTCCAATCTTCATTGAAAATGTCACGGGACGTCTTTTTAGAATAGTCGTATGCCACTTACACTGCTAATCGTCTATGATAATATATTGCACATTTAAATGGTTATACCTGTAGGATCTATGGATTTATTATCGTATTTAATAGATTGGTGTGTTCTAGAAACAAAATCAAGTATGAACACTATTGAAATGTTTGTACATAATTGGCAACTGTTTATTGCTCCTATTTGTTGCTGAATATCATTAGAAAGGTTACTGGAATATCAAGATTTGGAGTTGTAACTATCTTCAAAGACTCGTCACTTGTGGGATTAGGTAGCTATAACAACCTAGATTGGACATTGCTTAACGGTTGCTCGCTCAATAATTATTACTGTACTTCTAAGTAGTTACAAGTCACTCATGAACAACCATTTTACACCACCAGATCTTTAGCATTAATTTTAGTATCTTACACTCCAAATTTAGCATCAAGTATCTTATACTCTAAGTCGATTATTTGATGGGGATTTCATTGATCAAATGTCTACGCATTTCATTTACATGAATACGCAAATCATGGAATATTCCAATCTAACTATCATGTTTGACTAATCAATTAAAATCACTTAGCTTTAATAAAAAATTATTCAAATTTCACTAAGATTTATGATGAGATAAATCAAAACAACTCATTACACCACCTAAAATTTCAATCCATTATGAAATATAGATAATATTTACACTTTACTATTAACATAGATAGATAAGTACTCCGAAAATAGAATATCTAATCAATTCTCTGAAAGAGTCTTCATAACATTGCTCACTATGTTTTGAAAGCACATGTGGAGGTTCAATGTCTTCATTCAAACAACAGACAACCTAACTGTGATTGAAATTGTCATTACATTGATTCCTAGTTTATTAGGAGTATAAAAGAACTGTTTATGCAACTTGCTAGCATTAAGTCATACATCACCTAACCAGCAAAAACTTGCATACAAGTGACCTTTGAAGACTTACATTATGTAACTGAATGCTGAAGCTCATTGTGAGATCAAAGTTAATAAAGATGCATCCCAGGACATAATCAATACATCTAGAACAAAAGTCTGAGAGACCTATTGTTAATCACATATTCTCAAGAAGCTCCGGAAGTTTAATTGGAGGTCTATATTATGTGAGGATTTCTCTTTGCTTCTTTTCATCTGATGGCTCCAGCCACAATCAGTAGGCCAAAGATCGGAAGGATGCAACATTGAATAGGTTAAAGTTCATCGTCTGAACTAATTATGTCTAGTTCTATCATCTTTCCTACAGTCTGGTTCTCTTTTGCTCGTGGAGCCTCTTTGTGCTCTTGTTTTGTTCTTTTTGCACTTGAATCTTGATTCTGTCTGCCTTGACTGGAAGAAAACCTGTTAGAATGAGACTGTCAGTAAATGATATGAGCATGCTTGTGGACATTGGAAAGCAAATATCAAGTCCAAACATTTCTTCATAACCTTTTGCCCAAGTTGTTTAACGAATGATTAGGAGCAGTTGATTTCTTCATGGCTTCTAGATCTCCTTTTCCTGGAATTAGGATAAGAATATACATCGATTCAATTCTAAAAAGAAGCTTCACTCGTAGTGCAAGATTTCAAGACTTGTGTCCTAACCTGTAATCTCAGTAAGAAATCTTATTCCTTGAGAGTATGTATTTGTTGTCACTCTGCTAGCATTGCTGAAAAAAGCTCATCAAATTATTGCAACGCCATAAGTATATAAATGTTCTATCTTACTCGAGAACTTTCTCAGGTACAACTGATTCTTGTAAAGACAAATGGCACAAGAAAAAAGCAATTTAACTGTACAGATTCAGATTACACCACAAAGCAGTGGCACCTCATGTAGATGATGGATCATCACTCGAATTTCAGGCAACTTATCAGTTTCATTTATACAAATAACAGCTACTAAAATGTAAAAGGATAAATGCAACCAAAAGATAATCTGGTTATAGATTTACAAAGAGCAAACCTTAAAGCCTTTTTCAGTCCTTCCACTGATAATATCTTTAGGGGTGCATTCGACTTTTTAAAGTTTGTTCGGTCACCCAAAGGATTTATACAATGTATTCCTTCACGCTTGAAGCCAGTCCTGAATGCTGTTTTCAAATTCCTGAAACAAATTGATTTAGCATAAGGTGATCTCTCATCAAGAAACGGTCTACTGAACTTTTGTTTCTCAACCCCCTCACCCTCTTATCGTAAAACGAGTGCCAATAATCAAGAATGTAGTATTTACTACAAAACGTCATTGCTTACCCTCCTCTCAGCTCACTCCTTGTCATGGAATACTTATCTGAAGCTTTCTGAAGCAAGGCATCAAAAGCATAAGTTTTGTATGTCTGGTGTAGAAGAAAATAAGTGAATAGTTGTAGAATCAATACCTGTCTATGAAAGCTGCAATATATTCCTCGCTGCCTGCAGATGAAGACAACATATTATTATGTCTGGATAATATTTCAATGCCCCAAATAAATGAAATCTGAAATAAGTGTTAACTCTAGCTTCTTTTTGGATACCTTAAACACACATACATCATACAGTAAGAAAGTTCACTGAGGTTTCTATGATCCATGCCCTATTAATAATCAAAAGATAACTTTGACAATTATCACCATCGGGTTTTATTGAATGGAAAATTCAAAGGGTGTCAACAATTCTTCATTTATTCTGAATCAGTTGTATTTATTGTAAGATAAAGTTTGCATCTCAACAATCACCAGAAAGGTATAAAATCATTAAGGGAGCTCACTTATTGATGGCAAGAGTGCAAGCAATTCCATCCTTCCTTTTCCCCTTACAAACACCATAATCCGCCGAAACACCCAGCCTTAGAATGTGAGCTGCAGAAAAAACGCTCAAAGAAAATCCTGTTTCCTGCAAGAATTAAACAACCAACATAAAAAAAGTCTGAACAAAAGTAGATATAGCATAGTTGCATAAGATGATGTACCGAATTGTCCTTGCGAACGCTGCAATTGAAAAGGGTGAACACTGTGCCAAGCTTCTCCTCGCAGTTTCTCTGATAAGCATCTCCAAATAGAAAAACAGAAATAAAATTTTCATCCAGACATCCCATTTTCCATATTGCGTAAGCCTTTCCAGTGGAACTAGTCCTTGGGGCTCCCTTCTCCGTTAGAACTCCAGTAGTTGCCCAACACCCACTAAGAGTATCCCCTCTTAACAAGTTCCTAAGTATAAATAAGGAGTAACACATCAATGCCAGCGTACTTCTCAACAATACATTTTTCAGAATAATTATCAAGTTTGATACATACTTTATTGCTGGTAATCGGACAAACCGAATATCTGCAATACGATCACTCAGCTCAGTAGGTGAAACCAATTGATTCCTGGCAACAAAAAGAATACAATGTACTGATTTCATAAATAACAATTGAAAGAGTACACATTTTGTTTCATCCTACTTAGCATTAGTAGAGATCTGCATGAGCCATAAGCAGAGCCTGAACATAAACTAAATTATATTGTATAATCCATCATATCGAATTCGGCTTGAGCTTGGTGAAATTAAGTGAGCAGCTGGCTCGGCTGGAATAGTCACCAAGCCAACCTAAAATTTCTCGAGCGCACTCAGGCTCGGCACATTTACACCTCTAAGCATTAGACAAAATAGTGACTAGACATTGCATATATTTGAAACATTATTTAGATTATTTTAGGCACAACATAGTTAGATGCAAAACAAGGTAATATTTCCCCCAAGAAAGCTACCTGATTCGTAGACCCGAAAACTTCTCAACTTCTGAATCGTTGGAGGTCTTCTTAGCATTAGATTTAACAGCTTTCTGGGCAGCTTTGGTGTCATAATCAAGGCAATCTTCAACGGCTTCTCGAAAAACCGACATGTCTGCCTTCCTTTTTCGCCTGGGACTTCCATCATCAGACAAATACCCTATTTAACAACAAATTAATTCATTAAATTATAAAATTATCTAAACCCAAAATAATTTCAATAAAAGTTGCGAATTTTCAAATATAAAAACTAAATGTTGAAACAGTAATAAGAATGTACCCTATTTAACCCAAAAAAAAAACAATTTATTGAATTAGAAAATTTTCTGAACCCAATACATTATTTCAAAAAAAGTTGCAAAAAAGTGAATCCTTGAAATTGTGAATTTAACAAAAAATGAAGTGATTAAATTAAAGAACAATAAAAATAATTGAAAGGAATACCAGGAGAATGAGGAGGAGTTTCAACGACTCTGTCTTGAAGAGAGAGAAGGAGATCCAGGTCATCTTTATCATTCGAATTCGACATAGTCAACTTATTCAAGATCTGAGAAAAAATTCAAAATGTTGACTGTGTGGAGACGAAAACCAAATACTCCCTCTATTTGTCAAGCTGCCTTGGCGGGGGAAATGTTTCATACAAATTATTTGGAGGGAAATTTCAAAATTTATTTTAATCCATACTCATCCGGTAAACCGGCGATCACGAAACATGTAAGTATTATTCTTTAACCGATACACCATTAGACCCGGACTGGTAATCGAATATATACCCAAAATTTTGGATATATATGAAAAATAACCCTTACCAAGAGATTGAAAACTCGAATTAAAGTATTTAAATTTTTGAATAAAATCAGACTCGTCTGAGATGGGACCGGAAAACCGGAACCGAGCATGTTAATCTTTGTGTTTCTTTCATTTCAAGTATCAAAAGACACTTAGATTGTGAATCTCTCGTTATTCTTCAAGTGAAGATATACTTACATTTTTCCTATAATGTCATGTTATACGAATTTACCATGCGAGAGAAGAAGTTATGTTTGAATAATTTTCTTTGAATGCTTTTTATTCTTGTAAGTGGCTATGTTTAAGAAGGCATGTCGAAGAACTTTTTTAGTGAAATGACAATTTTGCCTTCAATAAAACTTTTTAATTACTACACTTGCAAATAAGGGGATAAAATAATCATTTCACACCCAAATCCAACACTATTTGGGTGTATATATAACAGCTCAGAGGCATGTCCCATTAATGTCGTCCCGACTCCCAAATAGTGCTTTAGGTTTTTAACTAAAATACCTATTATCACAAATGAAAAGCCACTTCCACAGAAATGACCAAAATACAGGTATATCATACATAAACAAAAACCGATTCATTCTACTCCAAGAACAATTGTCAATGTACAAAGATGAACTAAGATTTTATTGAAACTATCAAAATGTCAAATAATCAAAGGCAACACAATGGCCAGCACTTTGTAATTCATGACTACACTTGAAAGATGGAATAATTTAAACAAAGAATTATTTCTACGTATATACAAAGTACTTGCAGCAGGAAAAATGGATCCTCCAGAGATGTTCTCTGCAAATTATTTTGATCACTTCAATATCCAGAACCTGCAGAATATCAACTTTTAAGTCAAAAGCACCATATGGATAGAATCAAAGAAGTTACAGAGGCAAATTATGAACCACAAAATAACAAAATGAAAGTTAACTAGCTACAAACGTAGACAAATTAAAGCCGCTTCTAGAAAGGTTCCAACCCAACTCACCTTACACAGTATTCTCTTGTTTAGGAAAGTGCCCGTATTTCTAAATATCTGGAGCATCCGAGTTCTTCAGGTCTCATGACAAATCAAATGATCCTTGTCCTTCACTTATCGCATACAATAGTTTCTTGTGCATAATTTCCTGTTAAATATAAGAAGATACCAAACAATTCAGGAATGATTGAAGTTTTTAATCGACAGGCACATACCAGTCTTAACAATCAAAATTCAGGCTTAACAAGTACTCGTACCTTGGTGGAATAGGGAGGAAGCTTCAAGTAATTAGCACAGGTCATCACACTAGGCAAATCGTCATCCACCGTCTCTGATCCAGAGCCATTGGGAGCTGTATTCCCTGAACTTGAATGCTGCCATGAAAGTGATGGATACATAAAAACAGAGTTCCAGAATAAACTGCAACCCAAACTAATTAGACCTACTACGTACCTTCCTCACAATTGTCAACTTGGGATTCAGCACTGCCAGACCACCAGAGGGAAGTCGAGGAGCACCAGTAACAAACTGACAGAAGGCTAGCTGCTGCTCAGGGGTGAATCCTCCCATGATCTCAAGTAACTACAGGTACAAAACAACATACATTTCTTGGGTCAAAACAATATCAAGCTAGACTTCTCTTTTAGCCATGTGCATATAAGGTAGCAAAGAGAAGAGGTATTATGTTCTATATCTTCCAAATTGCAAATGAATGGACTAATAGAAGGAAAACAAGATAACTAAAGAAAAGAGAAACCGATGCATACAAATATAATGGCAGGACTCTTGGCAGTGTAACCATGATCGAATTTGATGTGATCAACCAGCGACTCTGCCTGCAATAATGGAAACACAGTTTTCAATAACTTGGAAAACAGATAAAATGTAACATTGATGCTTAAGTGTCCCAAAAGTAAATATAAGGAAATTACCTTCCACATTTCTCTACGGCCACAAAGCAAATAATCCAGTTCATGTGGAGAAAATATTTGCAAGGTAGAAAGATCGAAAACCTGAGAAAAATGCATGTCATTATAAGCTCCCGAGAAAGACTACTGTATGATGGGTGTTAAAAAACACGAAACCTGATTGAACCCAGATCTGAAAGCTTCCATTTGTCGTCCAATTCCACTTCTGACAGTAGCATCAACCACTAAGGAGACGTACTCTTCAAGATTGTTAATATCCACCTAAGAAAACCAATAGACGGAAATTAAATTTTTTCTTAACAATCTAAAACAGAAAGCCAAAAATTGAAAAATATGTACCCTTACATTTGTGTCAGCACGCTTCAGGACATATCCAGGATATCCAGGAAGGGTGAAATCTAAACACAAGTCTTCTATTGGTGCCCCACGGAAATGTAAGTCTGTGATTTTATCAAGATCAGAACCTCCCAGTGATTCTAGATAACATTTCCGGCAAACAAGGGCTTGCAATTCTTGCAAAGTCTTCCCAAGCTCAGCATCAAAAAGAAGGATATCATGCAAATCTAGATCCTGAAATTTGAAGGATCAAATATAAAATTCACAATTCCTAAGTAATAAAAGGATTCTGACTTGCAGCAGTGGTTTAACAGCTTACTTGACCAAGTACAAGTTTATAAAATGCAGTTGATATTGGCAAGTCCAAAAGCGCTGTCTTGAAACTTTATTATCACCGTCTAGGCAATGAAAATATTCAATTGTTTTTAAATCAATTTATTAAACTCTGTGATGGTAGAACAAATCAATTGAATAGGCAGAAGAGATTTCTACACCGTTCAGGTAAATTATTATAAACATTTTTGGTTTTTCCATTAAGATGTTTGTCGTCAACTTCCATCTCCGGTCCATCTAACAAAGAATTTGATCGCCACATCCCTAGTCCAGTTCTTTGTAGATCATGGCTCAGAAGAGTGTAGAACTCCAGGGTTGGCCCCAAACCAGTGCCAACTTCCCCAAAATATTCACTTCAAATGCAATACATCTCATGACTTTGTTCATTTCTGTCTTGTCAACTTCCTCTTAGAATCCATGTCCATCTGCACCTTGTTGCTGTTGCAGCCTATGAAGAGCACGAGACAATCCAAATGCTGTTGAGTAGAAGTATTGCTGTCTAGTCTCAAAAGGAAACAAAAATGGACATGACTTGGTCAGCTGGTAACACCATGATGGAAGGCCACTGCAGAATGGTGCGTCTGGTCTGTGTAATTTTGGGTGTAAGTTGCAAATTAACAAATTTCTTCAGGCAGTTTTCGCCAGGTCATAAAGTTCAATTTCAAACATAGTTTCCCTCCGGCGTAGTTACTGCACAGACTGCAGCGAGGAGCAAGCTGATTCAAACCTTCCAAAACTCGAAACAGTGCCAAAATGTTGTAAGTTGGGTTTCCTTTTTCCATATCACAAGGAAGCCCTCCCTGTAATATGCTATCTAATAGAGATACTTGATTCAAAGAGGAACCTAGACTGGAACTGCTGGAAGTTGTTGAACTTTGGGTTGTTAGAAGGGCCTCTGATCTATATGCCGCCCTCTTGGCATGTTATGGTGTAAATATCACCCCACTGTCTACTTCCATCATTGGACGTAGAGTCCTGGCCACCATACTTTTCCTCCATAATATCGCCAGTACAAGCTGTCTCTGCCAGCGATAAATGGTCAGATCACTGTCAAAACATGTGAAAATATCAGTCTTTGTGGATCATTTGATCCAAACAAAAGATGCCTGTGCCGATCTCTTGCTCTCACTCCTCTACTATTCCCAGAGGAAAGCCCTACCATAGAAAGACAATTAAGTCCCTTCGAGCCCGAATGGGCCCCCACTCCTAAGTTCAGCTGAATCTGAATTCCTTGGCGAAGCAGTTACTTTGCTGCTAGAACCTCCAGAGGCATAAGTGGGGTCTTGATTTGATGCAGGAGTAAAAGGACTGTCCTCGGCAGAATCGCTCAACTTATCTTTAAACAGGTAGAGATCTGTCTTTCTAACACCTGAACCAGACAGCATTTTCTATGAGAGGCTTAAATTAGATGAAGGGTCGAAGAATTAAACTGCTCTATGTAGACCCACAAGGCTTGTAGTAATTCCATAATTGAAGAAGGCACATGGAAGCTTTTAATGAACATCGGTAATCATTCCAAGCACTTGTGAGCAGAGAATTCTAAGACAATAGTTTATGTTTTCTACTAGAAGCAGCAGCTTACAGTCATATATTGACTCTAAAGATAGAAAGACAATGTGCAATTCAGATATAAGTTCTTATAGCATACATGCTGATCATCTTCCTAGATGTCGGATAACCATATCTTAATTACAATTGCATCATCAACTAGCGGAAAATGTCAAGTCGTCATCCTTTCAAAAGCAAGAAACCATTAGTTAACTAAAAAAAAGGGAATTTGATAAAAATCATACTTAATAAAGTGCTTGAAGGGAATTTGATAAAAATCATACTTTTTAAAGTTGTGAGGAATTTGATAAAAATCTTTTTAAAGTTCTTGTTAAAACACCTATTCATCTTGTACACAAATCATACCTCTGATGTAGAGTTCCTGCTTACAGGCTTCAATTGTTCTTCTTTATTGAGAGCAGCTATTCTACGTGCTGCATTCCTCGTCTGTGATTCTTCTTGGTTGGTTGCATGTTTCTCTTGTGACACCTCCTTTTTTCCAGAGTCAGTTATATTAACTGAAGATCTGGATCGTGTGAATGTGACAAGTCGTAGAGATGATGAGATTCAGAACCACTTGCTCTGTATGTGTGCCAAATGGGTTCCTGCAGAAGCTGAGTCCTTTGGGTGAGGTAAGCTAAGAACAGGCAAGTTGAAATCTTCAATAGATGCCAAACTTGCAAGTGGATCGAAGAGCACAATGTTAGATGAATAGTCACGAAGAGACTTCTCTCCTTCTGCCCTGCAAAGTCGTAGCTTGAATGGCTGTGATAAAGCACTTAAACCAGAAGAAAGGCGTGCATTTCCACTGGACGACCTAGAAGCATGGCTTAAAACCACTGGGAACCGCTCTAAGGAAGATAAAGCATTTTGAAGCTTCTGAACCAACACACTCATAGGAGCTACACCTTGTTCATCGGAGGGCAGAGCAACTGAAATGAAAGCCTTGTATCTTCGAATTGCTTGCTGGCGAAGTTTCATCAAGGTAGCTTCAGATAGCCTCTCTTTTAAGAGATATCCACAGGTAAAGAAATTCAGTAATGAGTCAACAACACCACTGCCAATGAACTCAAAAGTAGAAACACCATCCCCTTTCCCAAGCTCTCTCAAAACATCAGCGATCACTTCAACCAAGTTTTCCTCCATACTTGCAGAAATTTCGACAAGCCGAGGGGCTGCGGATTTTGATTTACCCTTCGCTTTGATCTTTAGTTCATCAATACCAGCATTCAGCTTCAAGCAAAGACTCTTCAATCGTATAAGATCATCTGTAACCCCAGCACCAGCAGCCTGTGGATCTGAAGAGAAATACTTGTCCTTGAAAGCCTTCGCACGTGCACTAACAGCCATGCGGATACTCGCATTTCCACTAGGAATCTCCAACGATTTTGGGGGTGAACCAATAGTTGGACCAGTACTTTGATTATCTTCAGAAGGATGAGCAAATGAATTTAATGTGAGACCGCGCCGACGGTAACGCCTAGAGCGCGATGATCCAGTAATGCAATCATTATCCTTCTCACTTGAAGAAGGTTGCAAGGTTGTGGAGCTAGAAGACTCGGGCAAAACTAATAGATCAACGGCATGAACAAGGCCTTCTCTCACAAACATCTTGGAGAACAACCCTGGCAGCTTCTCCATTAGAATTTCTGCTATTTGAAGGGCTGGAATAAGCACCAGTGGATCTTTCCAAGCTAAAACCCCAGCTAGGAAACTTGAAAACCATCAGTACACAAGTTAAGAAAAGATAAATAAAACAACAATGCAATATGTCATGATACAAAGCATGACACAATATGAAATACTATCATGGAGGAAACTGGAAACTTGAAATATTTGTTGAATTTAGTAATAACTGAATCATATCTGGAGTGCTAAAGTACATTAGTTTCCCTATGACAGAGAGACATTTGTGACGCACAGGCCCGCTCACACTGGATCCATATATCTGTAAGATTGATGTTGATCAATGCATAGTTCACAAAGTTGAACACAAAAGCAAGCAATGAAATGGCAATACCAAGCACTCACCTGAATTAAAACAGGCAGCAGGTCAGTCCCAAAGTGTTTTAGAAGTTCGGGCTCATCTTCCAATAGTTTTTCACGAGCTGAAACCTCTTGCATATTTCCATTGGAATCGTCTTGTTTGCTAGAGCTACTCGAACAAGGCTTCTTAGGGAATGAACCCCTAACAAGCACATTAGACGTTGATGGAAGATATATAATTCCTTGAGGCAATGGGGGAAGAAGCTCATTTGCCAGGTTCATAATTTCATAAATCTGGTGACGACGGAGAGAAAACAAAACATTGATGATCGCTAAACTCAAATATTTCTTGAAAAAGTGTATTAATAGACTCAATAATTGATGATCACTATATGCATATGACTCAACCGGTTATTCGAAAATGATAAAACAGAAAATGGGATGAAGATGGAGGCTATACAGGGATATTTGCCAAAGAATGACCCATAGACATGAGAAGATACAGAACCACATAGCATAGAATTGAAACACGAATTCTAATAGCAATCATTAAATATTGAACATAAAGCTAAAAACCCATTACATAACATGACCAAAATATGGAGGAAGCTAAGCTGGCTAGATGAACGTGAATCATATAGACACGGAATCATGCTATAATATGCTACCAAAGTAAAAAAGAAACACCCGAAAAGAAAAACGACGGCCACAATGCCGATGAATCAAATCAACGGAAACATGACTAAATTAGAGCTACCCTAAGAGGCTCGCTCCATCCAGCAACACAGACAACTCTTCATACCTGCTCAGGGGGTCTACTTAAGGCTGGTGAAACAGACATTCCTGGAACAAGACCAGATCCCGACAGAATATCTTTAAGGATGCCACTGACTCCTAAGAGTAGAAGAGTTTTTGTGGCGAGAGGAGAACCGCTTGCACATGTTGAAAGTAGTCGGATTAATCCCTACATGACATATTCGTATCTTATCACAATCCCCAATAAGAAATACTTAATTCTATAGAAGGAAGAAATAATATTACTTACAGTATAAGTGGATGTACTGAGAGAAGCCTGACCACCACCTGAACTACTGGTTGAGATAAGAGAGGCAGCTTGAGTAACTAGTCCATGGTTACAGAGCTCATCTAACTTCTCAGGGGATGAAGAGAACGCTTCAGCAATCCGTGTCAAGCAGATTGAAGCATGTTCCAAAACCTTAAAAGATAAGCCAGATGTTAAGAAAGCAAGATAAACAATCACGAACCAAAACCTCAAAAACACTCGAATTTCAGAACAATTATCTCACCTTGGCATCATGATACTGGAGTAGATTTGTCAATAATGGAACGGCTTCCATTACAAAGTCAGCAGCATCTGAGGGCAGTTTCTTGCACATATTTGCAGCAGTAGACAGTGCCACACGCTTCAATGATAAAAAGCAAAAATGGTCAAGACAATGGTGTTTTAAATATATGAATTGTGAAAACACAATTCAAATGCAATTTTCAATTAGCACGCTACCTGGACCCCAGTGGAGAAGAAGTCTAGATATGACAGCACTGCCATCATTGCACCTGCTCGCAAGCAAGCAGTTGGATGCTCTTGCGAAATCTTCTTCAGAGCTTGAAGAGACTGTTACAAATATGATTACAATAAGAAAAGCATAAGACATAATACAAATCAGTGCTTTACACGATGAATGATATATAGGTAGCCAGTGTAGGCATTTAAAACAATGTGTGCATAGGATATGAAATCAAGCAAGTTCTACTTCACCTAATAAGCAAGTAGTTCCAAACCTGTTCGGCTAAATCCATATACTCAATCGTGAGCAAACGAGCAACAAAGCACGCAACTGCACCATAATGCACCACAGAAGCACAAGAAGACGGTAAGACATCAACCAAATGAGTAAGCACTCTAGCCGCTAACAACATAATATCCGGATTACTCTCGTAATTCAACAACCCCACAAGCACCGGAACAAAAGAGTCCACGGAGAAAGTGCTTAACGAGTCCTCTGTACCAATTGCAAGCATATCACAAAGCTGCGTCAATGCCTCTACCTGCTTCCCTTCTTCACCCTCTGCTCGCAAACCCGACAAAATCTTCTTAAGGCGTGCACTCTGGTTGGAAGAAGACCCCATCTGCGAGCTAGGCATCAAGTCATCCAATCCAGCACCCAATTTTCTCAACAGCCCCTGAAGTGCACTACTAGCCGAAGTCAAATTATGATGCAAAACTCCAACCCCTCCATCACTATCATCAACATCATCATCGTTATCGTTATCATTATGATTACCCCCAGCATCAATATTCAATCCAACCCCCCTCTCTACATTAACCTCATGCTCCTTCTCCTTCCCTTTATTACTAGAGTTTCCTCGAGGGCGGCGGCCACGGCTGGAAGAAGATTCCTGATTGTCCATAAGTGGAGTAGTTGAAGAAGACACTAACGAGTCCTCCTGGGATCGAGCCACACGCGAACGGGTCGAGATAGAGGACGATGACGTGGCAACACGAGCACGCTTGGCGGCACGAGTGGTGGGTCCGCTGGATGAGCTGGCCTCAGCCCTCTTCCGGCTACGAGTTTCCATACAATTCCCAAACCCCCCCTTTATTCAGTTTTCACTACCCGATCAATATCTTATTAATTCCAAATTCAATTTTCATATTATACAAATAACCACTAATTAAAACTACCAATTCACTTCCAAAATCAGCAACAATAACGAAATTGTCTCAATAATAAACACTATGAAAGATTAAGAATTATATAGTTATGAGTATAAAATGGAACCCTAATTGGGAATTTATTGGTTGATTTTGTTATATATATGGAATAAATTAAAAGTGATTAAGGTAACAAAAAATATTAAAAGTCCTTATCTCAATTTCATTACGTCCGTTTGGATTGGTGTACTTGAATTTGAGTGGATTTGGAAATAAATGGATTTGAAATCGGAATTCATTGTTTATTGATATGAATATAAGTAATAGACGGAGAAATAAGAGAGAGAGATAATGAGGATGATTTTATTCTTACGAAGTATATAGAATACAATCTGATATTTAATACATTTATAAAACTTCCCAAGATATAATAATAAGATACTTTTGTTGATTGCTTTCGTCAATTAGATTCACTTTTTTGGTAAGCAAGGCCGAGCGATTGACGAGAGCTTGTCCATGATATAATATTCATGCGCTCTTCGTGGATGTCTAATTAAACAAATATGCAAGTTAAAACGCTACTTAGGAAAAGCCGTGCAGGATAAAATGGAGTAAAGGAAAAAAGTCATTAATGCCAGCCATCTGGCATATAATGTTGTGGAAATTAAAAGCATAATAATACGATTTGGACAAAACTGATTAAGGAAAAGAGTACAAGCGTATTAACTCCCCCACGTTGCTCGCGTCAACGACATCACTTAGTCACGTGGTGCTATCTTACGGATGGGTTTCGAGATGTTGGTGGGAAGTGATTTAGTGAATATATCTGTAGGATTATTCTGGTCCAGATTCATTGAAAATCAATTTAAATTCGGCACAAAAATCGTGGGTAGAGAAGAACACCAATATATTTGTTACATCTCATTTGATATGCGTCGTTTAAGCGTGCAGCCGTCTGATTATCGTCATAATAAAGATGCGTCGGGACCAACTTTCATGATAAATCATAAGTAATATGGATTTCTTTGGATCGTATTCGCCGACAAAGCATTCACAATTTCTTGCGTGCGTTTTCAAGATGCCATGTGTTGATGATTTTATTGATCTAGTTTGTTTCATACATCACCGCAGAATACACGCTACTAATAAAGAAACACCATGTATGTGATCTTCAGTATAGATCATATAAGTATTAATAACTTTAGCATAATTTGTGTGTAAAATTGAATATGTTCTACTCGAACAATCTTATATCCCTTATATCTTTAAATTCATTTCAATGCATTCGTGTTGACATTTCCTCTAATATATATCATTTATTCTGATATAAACTATATATGATACTTCGGGGATTAAATAATCTTTTGTACTTTCTCTTGTCATTAATGGTCATTGTTAAATTTGGTGATATTATAATTGTTGAAGTCTTGAATGTGATCTATCAATGTTTGTCTCAAATTCCTTCTTGAAGTTCCTGACTCTTGAAAGCTCTTCGAGTTCGATAATGTTTAAGTCATAAACATAAATTGCCATTTTCATAAACTTTTTCTCTCGTCTTTACATGTAAAATACAATGTCATGTAAGATCATTCGTATAACCATCTTTCAGTTACGTATTCCTTTAGGGAAAATACCATAGGATAAAAGCTAGTAAAACAAAAGTATATTTATATTTGGGTAATGCTTCAAAGAAATTGTCTCATTAAAAACCTTACCAAAAACCTAGTGAGGAAAAAACTTAGTAGAAGGAAAAAATTACAATGCATATCGTGTCTCCCACCGATGAGATCATCATTCTATATCGAGATCTCCCCACAGTAAATCGCTCGGTTTAGATTATTCAAGTAGAAATCAAATAGCAGCCTGGCGTTTGTCAATGTGCATGATTATGTAATCATGTATCGGTTAATAGAAATACATTAGAATTGGTACTTGAGACCAAGTTCATATCTTTCAAGCGAGATACTAATTTCTCTCCCATGAATCGTTGCTTGAGATGAAACATTTTTATCATGTTTCATATATATTCAAGTTAGTGACTCGCGTAAGAGTCAGCAAATCCTGGTATTTCTTTCCAAATCCATTTGTAGACTTATTGTCTAGCAATTGAGAACTCTGCTAGAGTTTTCTTGCACTAACATATTCATGATAATTTAGTCATTCAGAACTCTTCTAGAGTCTATAAGTTATAATTGGATCTTCAGTAGTATACATTCATTAAATTATTCGACATGATAAATAACTCAATCATTAATATGTAGTATAAAAAATATGTAATATCAAAACCAACATATAATTGATAATTCAAATATTTCATGTCACATAATAAGAAAATAAATAAATCATATAATCACATAAGACATAATATAGTCAAACTTAAACCACATTATGACACTTTCTATCGATAGACTTGTATATTCATGCAATATATAAAATGCAAATAAGTGTCTATTAATGCAGTTCGAACTTGCAATCCATCTTCTGGATGTCTTTGAATTTATTCAAATATTTCTCATACTAACTCAAGTGAGTTAAGTTCCCGGGAATATAAATTTGTGCCTCTGGCATCATAAATCCTTATATGTGCTTCTAGCATCATAAATCTTTATATGTGTCATGTATACTCATTTCTTAGCATGTTATATCATAAATCAACTACGCATATCAAGAATGTTATATTTTGTTGCTACCAGGCATATATTATTTTTGATACCCTCTCACATCAAAAGATGCGTAAATCCTGCCTCGCTTCATTTAGTCTTTTGGGTATAAGACAATCTCATCATTTATTTTCACAAATATCAATACATCTTGAACTAGTATCGTCTTAAATTAGACTTCAATCTAAATTTCTCCTTATATCATGAGTGAGTTTCTTGATTGCGTCTTCTCTTTTGGCCATTCGCTTAAACATATTTCTACTCCTTTCGAGGAAAGATTGCGATCCTCATATTGCTTTCGTCATATAAACTCTTGCATTTATGTTCAATATTCATTGTACGACAATCTTTTCCATGTAGTTCTACCATATTCATGATAATTGAGATCTGAACATTCGTGAATTTGATGTAGATATCTTCCAGTTTATATCTTTAACATATTCATGAGATATATTATTCATAACAACAGGTAATCATCTTATAGACCATCTTTAAATATTCTTCTTTTAGAATTTGGATGGTGGAACTATTTGACCTCTGATAGTTCTTCAGGAACCTTCACTCTATTTTGAGTGTTTACAGAAGCGGTATATAATTTAATCTTTTATTTGAGGTCGGATATTTGTTTGGTAGTGAGCTTGGTTCATATTATCCCTTAGAATTGAATTATGATATCCTGCTTGAACCTGCCGAGCCGAGTTCATATTTATTAAATCTTGAGATCATTATAGTAAAGGATGTTGTTTTCAAAGATATTCTATTTTTTAGGACATATTCTCTCCCCATAAATGTGAAAATATTAGGTGTCTCTGTGGAAACTTTACTTCAATTCTATAGATATTTCCATTACTTTAATTACATACCTTCCGGGTATAATAGTATATAGATGTATATATCTTTTGGGTATAATAAGTATTCAAAAATCAACATTTGTGCCTCTTTAGTAATACTCGATACACGTATAATTGGAGGGGTAAAATATTTGGTTTTGACCAAACCAATTATATTAAGGAAGTTCTATAATTTGGTGATGCGAGAGCAAGTGACACTCATTGTAATAATATTTCTCAATGATCTGGCGGTATTGCATGTAATTCAACATGCCCCCAACTGTCTACTGAGAGTTTACAACATGTATCTCACATAAAGTCTTTAAACTCAATAATTTGTTGACTCTTTAATGAGTCTCTAATCAAATTTCAATCATTATTTATCATAACTCATCGGGATGAATTACGGCAGTCATTGCAAATAATCAAACTTCTTGTTTGATAGAAGCGTATTTTAATAATACATATATGTGTTACTTGAGTATGATATTTTAGCTAATGCAGGAACCATCAATTGACTTTCGCCGCTTTGACAAATATTAACTCTTACGGAGTCCTCATTACTTTATTTTATTATTGAAAAATGTTAACTCTTCCCGGAACTAATTACGATCACTTCAATGATATATTGCTAGTTTTCATATGTATAAAAATATGGATTTAACAATATGTTTGCTCTTCTAGAGCTTTCAATGTTCTCGTTATTATTAGCAAGACATATTTCTCATTTATCCATGTTGTTGGTGGCAATCTGTGGATATTAAAAATCATACCCGAGGTAAGTTACAGGGGGAAAGATAGGTGTGCCACAAGGACTGCTTAAGTACCAAATCTTTTCTTAGCCAGAACTAGCCTAGACATATATAATTTTTTCTTACCAAATCCTTGATATGAATATGTTTTTCTTCAGGAAATAATATGTGCTCTCTTCTGGATATATATATCGATAATCAATTTGTATATGTTAATAGTCGCGTTCGGGGGATGTAATGATTATCCTTTATTGTTTACTATGAAATCATCGGTATGAAAATCTGCAGCAGACTATGCTTTATGCGACATGTAACAAAATATTTGTGTGAAACAAATTATCATTGCTCGAATGGCATATGATGTCTGATTCAATTCATGCATTCGCACTAGAGGCATACAATACATCTTTCATATAAATTTGTTCATTTAGGGACTCATATACTAGCTCTTACGGAGCTTAATTTTACTATCAAATCTTAAGCATCTTTCAGCGATTTAAATTTGTAAAATGCTTACGGACCTTGAAGAAATCATATGTAATCATGAAATTCAATTCATACAATGAAATACGTATACTTCAAATTATATATGAGTCTTAGTCATATCGTCAATTCACCATGTTACAAAACAATGAGGGCATTCACATAAATTCTTCAGGAATATTAAAAAAAATCCTTAATTTATTTGTCCATCAATTTTAAGTCTTTAATCCTCTGAACTAGTCTTCTGGACTACTAGTGATAACAAAAATCTTATTTACGCTGGATACGTAATCAAATGTTATGGACTAGTTATGATTATAGTAAGGTGCTATATCAGATGACATTATTGGGTTCAACTACAGTTTTCCGAAAGTAAAAACAGAGATGACCCAAATGGGGCATCCATAGTTATAGCACCAAAATAATCGGATCACCAATCATTGTAATTTAAGGTCTCAAATTTTAATAAAATTTAAACTCTCAATTTTTAATAATTTGATAATTTATATTACCTTAAATTACATGTGGCTAAGAGATCCCGAGTAAATAAATAATTATTCTATATACAATAATAATGGAGACTGATGTCACGATTGGAAAATCTTACGGCTAAATGGGTATTAAATCATGCATGCTAAACAGTTTGGAAGTCATGTACCACTATATTTGTTCTTTATATTTTGGTCTTATAATATTAACCAACTCTGTTTAATCAATTTATTTGAAAAAGCACTTCAATCAATCTCCTAGAAGTTTAAATACTCCGTATTATATAAATACTCGGTTAAATATAATGTTGAGCACATTACAAGCTGAATATGTCGATCCAATATCTATCACATGCATATAACTGTTATGATAATTTAATCCAAATATTTTGAAATAACTAAATAATTGTTACCACATATCATTACAATAATAATGATACATATATATTATGTAAAATCAAACAAAGAGCATAATCCAGGAGAACAAGCAGTATTCTTAAATTTTAAAACCTTTGACCTGATTATCGGTTATGGCGGTTCATATTATATTATACTATATTTCAAGAATAAGAATAATCAATCAGAGGATGAACAATTATATTATACTCCGTACCCAAATAATTTAGTTTACTCTTGAATATACATCATTGTTACATCCAAATTATTTTCTCCAATAATAATATATTTAAATGATAGATTCTCTCGGTAAAAGTATTATAAATAATTAGTATGCTAACATATTTTTTCGATATTGAAATATAATATTATGTCAAAAAAAATCTTTAATAAATAAATGTTGAAGTTCAAATAAAATTACCTCGGTTAGGCTTGATCATTATTGATAGCATTATGAATATAGCCAAGAGCAATATAAATAAACTTGAGAAATAAGAAATATAATGAGGATGATTTTATTCTTAGGAAATTGTATAAGAATACAATCTGATAAAATGCTTGTTATAGAACTTCAGAAATCTGATAATAAGGTAAGCCCAAGTAAGCTTGGTAAATAGTAACCTATTTAATTGTTAAATTGAGTTATTCCCGTTTCTTGGTATGAGCGAGCTTGGTTAATGAAGCATCCATGATATAATATTTCCGCAACAATTTGCAAAATCAATGGATTTGAGGAGTGATTTGATAATAGATTTAGAATTCCTTGTTTGGAAACAAATAAATTTAAGGAGTGATTTGATACAAATAAATAAAGTTGAACAATCATCTTTCAATCTTTGAAATTTTGAAATAAAACTCGAACATTAAACTCGACATTTGACCTGCAACTAAATTAGGACAAGAAAGATCTAACATCGAATAATAAGATACAAGAATAACTAGGTACTCTATAAAGTCAACGATGAATAATAACAATAAATAATAACATGAGTATTTGATGTTCGAATCTTTGAATTTCACACCTCAATGTAACAACAAAGTAGTCATACATTCTGGTTACTTTATCATGACCTCGTCTTAATGGGTAATTTACAACTTTAGATACTTTAGGGGCTAATTTGTATGCAAGGTTGAAAGTCTGTATACTGAAGTTTACTCTTTCCCATCAGAGAGCTTTATCAATGCCTTCATAAAGTGTTACTTGAAGTAGCCTGCTCAACGGCTTAGTTTAAAGTTGCATAGCATGTTTGCTTTCAAAATCATGCATTGACACTTAAGACCAGTTCAATTATGTGATATTATGCATTCTATTGTGAAGTAGCATAAAATGTTTTCACTTCATCTTATGTCGATATATGGAAACAACCTCCCTTTTATCGCATGGGTAAAAACGCCTACAATCAGATCAACAACCACTTATATATAAACAGGCATCCATAAACAAGTTAATTGTCCAATAAAAATCTAATCCACTCTTCTTTTTCATCATCATGAGGATCTTGTATGAGCTCAAATTCCTATACATTCCCATTCATCAACCTTTGAGTAGCCTTGAAAACTTCATTGCGAGTCAGTCCTCCTACACTTGATACCACCTCATGTATCACCTTGGCACTAGGCCGATTATCCTCATTCTTCTTCTTACTTTCAAAGTATTGCTTAACTGAGAAGCAACTTCTTGGACTGCAGTAGTTAATGCATCTTTCTTAGTCTTTTTAGAAGTTACTTGTACCTTTGTAGCCGACAAAGTTGATTTTTAGTCAGCATTATTAGATTGTCTGAGTGTAGATATCTCCTCATCATAGCCCTCATATGCCATTGTTTATATTTTAGCGTCCAAGCGTTTCCAGCTCCTTCCCCGATAGCTCTATCTACTGCCACACAACGTAACAATGTCGTCGATTGCGGATTTCTTTATTTTTTCCATGATTTTGTACGGATTTCCTACATACATTAGTTTGACAGACAACACCAAAAGTTAGGAAAATATGATTCAACTAATTTTAAATAACAGGATATGATGTAAATGGAGTATTTTCTAAAACAAAACAATATAAACAATTGAGTTATTATAAAGAAGAAGTATCAGAACATATCAATAATAGTATGGCGATAAACTTATGAGAAAGTGCCTTAACTCACATATAGGTAACCAAGCACTAATCTAATCTAGTAACCTCAACAACATGAAGTGAAAATAACAAATAAGCAGATTGAAAAATCAAAACTCGAGAAACGATAATGCTTAGAACCATGGGTCCAGTTCAAATGAACAACACCATTATTAATTATTTAACCATGTATTTCCATGCGTCAATACTGACTACTCCAATGAATTAGAGAAGAAGCTAAAGAATATTAAACTGACAATAAAATGAAGAACCTTAATTGCTAAAACCTCGGCTTCTAATAAAACTTGCGGTTTTTTTACTGATCAATTCACCTCGGGGATGGCCTAAAAAGCGAAATATCGCTCAAATTTATATAGATGATCACCAATTCTTGGATCTTGACAAGTTAGATTTCAGGCGACAATCATCTACTTTTTAAAGCACCCAAATGAAAGTCTAAAATATAATTCTACAAAGAGGCTTGAGCCTTTCATAAGCATTCAGAAATTTGGAAGTTACTTGCATGAGTTATAACAATCATCTTTCGTTCTTCATGAAAGCGCTATTTTGTTGGATACCTGATACTGTGATACTTTTAAATGCAGTCATTTTTTATGTTGTCCTTTTGTGATTTAGACCGAGGCTGTTCCAAATGTTCCATTCAAATGTAAATGTTTCAATACCTTGTCCTTTAGTTGCTCCATCAGCCTGGCCTAAAAAATTATCCATATCAACTTCATCGAGTGAAATTGTGACCTGGAATTGTCTTAACCTTCCCTTTGGGCAAGAAAATGGATGGAGGAAGCGTTCGAATCGAGGCAAGTATTTCGTTTGAGGGCTTATGAAGCTTTTCCTCTTTGGTCGCCGCAGCTTTCTTCTCAATTATGTTGTAAATATTTTTTCTATCCATGGATAAGCCTTTGTAATAACACTACAACAACAATGTAACTTGTTAGATGGTTAATTCAATTAGCAAATGCTACATGACAAACATTCTTTCCATAATAGTAAAGAGAAAATGTCATATTTTGAAAGAAAAGATAACTGTTAAGGTACACGGTGGGGGAAATAAAAGTGAGGAAAGACCCAAACAAATTAAACAATATGGTTGATTAGGTAGAATATCTGAATATGATATGATCAATCACATGACACACACACACACATATATATATATATATATATATATATATATATATAGTATTAAGATATTAAATGTGTTCAACTTAATATAATTGTTCTACTAGAAAATTATACAAGGAATGTGTCTATGTGGCAAGACAGATTCCGTAAGAAAGTTGTACCAGAAGATGCTTGAGATACCAACTAATGTGCAAAATTTTAAAGGTCTCACAATATGAAATCTGTGGCAGACAAAATATTACTCCCTCCGTCTCTATTTAGTTGATCATGTAGAAAATTTTTCTTGTTTATTTTTACTTGATTATTTACTTTTTCAATGCAATATTTTACATTGAACTTTCAAAATTCTTTAACATAATTGGATTGTCTCCTAATGTTCTTTAATATCATTGGCTTATAATTTTCTCTCCCCTTGAAAATAGTAAAATTAATTATAATCTTAATTAATCACTTTTAAATTATATGATCAAGTAGATAGGGACGGAGACGGAGGGAGTATCAAATACATCCAATTCCTTTCAGACATTTTATCGAACACCTTATATGGATCAATCAAACCACATTTGACATGAAAATTAACCAAAATAAAATCACAAATTCAAATTATTTCAAATTGGCCATTAGCAAACAACCATCATCTAATTAGTACATAAACTCCTAATCACAAGTTCACAACCAGATAACCCATCAAAGAACCAATACATACTGAATATTCTTCCTATCCATGTTGCAAATCTATTTCTTCAAACAAAATAATGATTTGAAACTAGATAAATCACATAAATGAGGTGTCCAATCACAAGTTGAATCACACAAATAATTCCAGATTAGCTCCAACCGCAAAAAATTGAAATTAAGAAATATATGAAAATTAAAAATCAAAAATCTAATAATCAAATTGAAACTCATATAAACCCTAGCTTTTGAGCATCAAGAGTGAAAAGTTGGTAGAGAGAAAACTAGGAAGTTATCGGTGAAGAGGCGGCGAAGCGTAAACGGCGGAGGAGATGCGATTCTAGCTTTTGAAAACAGTATCTGAACAATAATTTCCGTTCTCTTAGGATAGGAAAGTAGAAGAGTTTTCGATAGTAAAATTACCAAAATAACCTCTAGAATTGATTTTATTACAAGTTTGTCATCGAACTAAGCACATGTGTATTTGAAATTCATGCTGATTTGGGCAGTTTTGAAATCTCTCAATTGTTAAAAAAAATACCATCGAATACATTGAATTTGGAAATAAACTGCATTGTAAAATTATCCAAAATGGATTTGTAGAGTATGCCAATACACAGGTTGAAATACTTCATCCAAACAAGCCCTTATATTCATTGTTTATTGGTGTGCGTGGCGGCAAATCGGTGAATAATTGGCCCAAAGTTATTGGATCATATTATGTACTTCTAAGTGGGCGTTTGATTGAACAAATTTGGGCTTTTGTGATTTGGTTCTATAAGATGTGTGCCTTGACAACAGGCTCAGAGTATCTACTTCGATATTTGTACATTTCAGTTAATCATCGTTGCTCCAAAATACCACTCACTAAATATAGCCATATAGGCCTCATCTTTATTATAGCCCTGTGATATTGGCTTTTCTTCTAGGAAAGTTGGGAAACACTATGACACTATGTAGTGTTAATAAAATAAGGACCGGATTATATTCGTCAGTTCGGTTATATCATCATATTTCGTATTCTGTTCAAAATTTAGTGAATAATTTTATTGATATTCAATGGCAGAGTTACATCATTATACTATTATAGGATTCAAATGCATATCCCCTCCCATACATCAATTGTCTACCTTAGTTACCTATATGAAACTGATTAGATTCACATAAGCTCTAACCTCTTCAATTATATCTTAAGTTTTACTTTCATAGTGTAATCTCATCTATTTAATTATTGAAAATATATCAATTTTCTTCATTTTCTATGGAAGTTGACAAAATTAAAAAGATTACAACGTGAAACGAGCTTAGTCATGTTCATGTATGTATGTGTGTAAGTATTATGAATAACTGAGTAAGGCAACATACACTCCCACTTATGTCTTGAACGAAGTTACAAATTATAACATTGGGTGACATGATAATTAAATACTTGTAATTTGGTTAAGATTTCATGTCAAGAGTTGAAAACGAAATTATGTTTGACTTGTAATTACTTATACTTGTTGGTTATCAACTCTGATCTCATATCAAAACTAAACAGATTGAAATTGAGATTAAAATAATGAAACTAAACTATAATATTCAATTATGATGATCAATTCTTGATGCATATGCCCCATCAGTTAGCTTACATTTTTGGATAATCGGCAGGAGAAAACTATCAATTTATAGCAGATAATAGGTGCATTATTTATATATTAGCCATGTGCATATAAATTATTGAGTATTGGAAGTTTTTGTTTCACCTACCATTGTCAGGAATACTCGTCCAGTCATCCTTTCCTAAATTTGCCTTGGTGATTTAGCCAGTGATATATGCTGATAGAAGTTTCGGAATTGAGTTTTGCTAGATTTAATAATGAAAACTTTGATCATACTGATATGTGAGTTAATTTGAAATGCAATAGAAGCGGTCTTGTAGTGCCTCTCTTAGTGAGATATGGAATTCTTGTCAGCTGGAATTGGAGTGATACAAAAATGGAATTCGGAGTTTAGGGGTGTGGGGTAGTATTGCGGTGGGGCCAGGTCAGTATAAAAGTTTACTATCTTAGTTTTTCCTAGTCATACAGTGGCGTGTCGTTCTTATCATTTCAGGTGGGCGTATTATAGAAAATCATTTGGGATTTCTAGGGTATGGGCCCGTCTTGCGGTGGGACGATCCAGCATATAAAGTTCTGCTATCTTGGTTGCCTCCGAAACGTAAGCAAGCGGTAAATGGCGAAAATCTTAAATCATGAGCACACCTGCTTTTCTTAAATGCGGTGTGGGTTGATCATATGATGCTTGAGAATCTCTTATTGAAGTGGTTTAAAAGGCTCTGGATTCACTGTAGGTTGGTAGCGTCCACTGGTCGCTCATAGTAGAATAAAGGACGGGGGCGCCGGGGAGGCCAGCCCAGTCGGCAGTTTCGCGCTTCCCAAATTAGCGGAGTATGATAGTCGTGTGGTCTACCTATCTTGTAATTGTACTTTGAATCTCCTTAATTTAATTCATAAAGTTTATTTTTTACATTTAGTATTATAAGCATATACTACGTAAAATATCGCATCTTCTATTTCTATAATTAAAGTAACAATATTCGTAGTTGAATTTTCTCCATGTCAACTTGATTAGTAGCTTATTACGGAGTAATTCTCAACAGACTCAGTTTTATATATAAATATATATTTAAAAATTTAATTCAAATCATGTTATATATATCAATTAAAATCTCAAAAATTTATTAACAAGGTTACGATCACCAAACATGGCAAATAATGATGAAAATAAGAAGGCCGATCACTAAACATTATAAAAAATTGTTAACAAGGCCGATCACCATCCAAATAATGGTAAATAATATATAATAATATATATAAGTGATCGACTAGATTCATTTTATTCATATGTGAGCAAATTGAATCCGAAAGTAAATATATACGATTGTTGGTGTATTTTAACAAGAATTAATGGTTTTGGACATCACTAACATTTCAAAAAAAAAAAGTCACATATCCTCCTCCTGTTTCGATCACTCATGTTCTTAAATCGTCTCACTTTGATACTATGTCCACAATAACAAGAATAATTTAGTGACTTCAATATTTAAACATTCTTAATGACCCAAAATACTTGTCTTATAATATTTAACACCCCCTTCCCCCTTAATTATATTTTTACCTCAATTTTATCTTTCTCTAATTCCACAAACCCCCGCTATGGTTTGCTGTAGAAGAGGGGTGGTGCGATGGTTCAGATGCCGCCATATATGTTGGGTTTAATTTGGTGCATAAAAGGGATGGTGCGGTGTTGAGTTTGCCGCAGAAAAGGGGTGGTGCAGATTTGGGTCACTATTAAGAATGTTTAAATATTGAAGTGATTAAATTATCTCTGTTATTTTGGACGATAGTATTAAAATGGAATGATTTAAGAACATGATGAGTGATTGAAACAGGAGGATTTTAAAGATGAGTGATCGATATAATTTAGTTTTTTTTTTCGAAACGTTAATAATGTCCAAAACCATTAATCATATGTAGAATAATAAAAGACCCTCCATAGTTTGGTATAGCAACACAATGAGAAATAATGGAAGCCGTGTTGGTTCTGATCTACTACTTATGGTCTTATGGACAGCGAAGGGAGGGTAGCTCCTTATTACCCATCTGGTATTGAAATTTGAAAGTGAGCACTTACTATTTCCCCGACTTTTCTTTGGACATTAATTGCCAATATCTAATTCAGGATGAATAGCATCCCCTCATAGTTATCTCTACATTTATTCCTGTGATAGAAACGGACATAAATGCATTATTACTATCTTTTCATCCGTTTTTCTTTGAATAATTTACTACTCCCTTCAATTCAAATAATTAACGTTGATTTTTAAAAATTGAATTTTAATAATCAGTATGAATTATTTTAAAAAGTATAAAATTTATATAATTGGATTAAATGCTTTTAAAAATCTTTTTCGTATATTAATTTTTAATTTTTAATAATAATATAATTAAAGATTAATTGAAGATTAAAATTTCATAATGTTAAAAATTGATTATTTTTAGATTGGAGGGAGTATTAACATTCACAAAGTAGCTAATTTAAATAAAAAGAATTAAGTTGCAAAAAGTTTTTTGTTTTTGTTTTAATTCTGCCTTTCAACAACAATAATAATATTAAGGCTAGAATTATTGAAGCTTTTATCCTCCAAACGTGGGTCAGTTGATGCACAAACTATTTTAGCTATGGTATAGGCGTATAGCCGTATGGGGTTAGGGTTGGGGTTGGGGGTGGGGGGTGGGGGTGGGGGCCGGGAGGGATCACATGGAGAAAGGAAGAAGCACCAAAGAAGTAGGTAAAGGGTTTATTTATTTATTATTAGGACAAGCCCATGATTTTTAGCCATTGTTCCTTGAATACCTAAGCACATGATACCCATGAGCCGATGAGTTGTCTGTTCACCTTATTGTTCCTAATTACTTGCCTAATCCTATAGATCATGATCCTCCCTCCACCAAATGCTCAACTAAAATACAAAAATCAGGTTCGATCTTGATTTAACAAGAATCAATATTCACATGAAATGTTTTCTTCTAACTTATTTTAATTCGTCGATCAATCTTTAGTGTTAAAAAATCATTGGGTTCCACAGAAACTAAATTGGCAATATATAGGTAGTTTTAGTTTATTACTTTAATTATAAACTTACCCGAAATATGTTGTTCTATCAATATGGAAGTCGAAGTCGAAGTGAACGCTTCGAAGTCGAACGAAATATTCAAATTTTATAACAAGCCTGACCTCGCTCAAATCAAACTTTGAGACCCTTTCACATATATGTCTTTCATTTTTGTAGAATAATAAGATCTTTCATATGAGTTAATATGACAGTCCCAATTGGTATTTGAATTTAGGTAGAACATACACCTTAAATTCTACTAATTATTAACTAATATAGAGCATCAGTTAAATTTCTCTTATGGTACGGTCAAATGATTTTTCAGATCTAACCATTTTTTATATACTAGTAAAGGAGACGTGTAATGTGTCTGACGTCTTTGTCGATTTACCAACGGAAATATTTGATACGTTTATTATGTTTAATTGAAATCGTTAAGCAGTGTAAAAATTTACACTCTTTTGATTTTTTTTAATTAATATTGTTATTTTTTGAAAGGATCTTTGTCCTTGAATACTTATTTAAATATAATATAAAAATTCTGATAAAATACGATGTCAATAGAATCTTATATAGAAGCTAGGATAATAAATATAGAGATACAAATATTACTTTAACAATTTGATGTCTATGACTAAATATATTGTGAATTGATAAATGATATAGTATCGTGAATTATTTGCTTTTATGTGATTAAATTTGTATGATTTAAAAAGTATAAATTAATTTTTTGTAGATCGATATAAAATTCATATATGTATGAAATTAAATAACAATATTAATAATAATAATAACAATAATAATAATAATAATAATAATAATAATAATAATTCTACAAAAAAATATATGATTATTTAACTACCATACATTATAATAATAATAATAATAATAATAATAATAATAATTCTACATAGAATATATTATTATTTAACTTCTATGAAATTATTAAAGATTGAAAATGACATCGATGACAATATTGATGAAAAGTAATAAATTAATAATATATAATATATGAGACATATTCTTGTGAGTTGAATCATAGAAAGTTATACATGCAAAAGCGAGCAAAAATAATTATGTTATTCGTCGTGCCTTTGAATCATTACTTGTCTACACTTGAAATAAATAAATAAAGTTAATTAAAAAGTGGAATGCACGACAATTATAAAGTATATATATGCAAAATGTATATGATGTATCATCCTCAAACCGTACTCTGATGATTTCCTTCCAATTGATAATCTTACATATATGCAAGTGTTAAGTATGATGAATACTTAATACTACCTCCGTTTTTTTATTTGACATTTTCATATATCGAGGTGAAACTTTGCCCATTAATTACTAATTACTTATTATTTTAATAAATATAAAAGTTATATCATTAGATTGCGTCAAAGTTTCACCTCGATATCTGAATATCAAATAAAAATAATAGAGAATTAATGGATATTCTATTAGAACTCATAACTTTTAGATTTTTAGATAGAAGAGTAATTTAGTAATTAATAGTGTGAAAAGGGAAGAAACTCTTGGAAAAATATGCATATCTTGATATAAAACTTTAATCAAAACATATTTTTATACGTGATACATTAGATATTTAAGCCCATAGTAAATAAAATTGGAAAAACTACGAGAGATTACGTGGAATCTGTCAGCAAATCTTCATAGCTTCCTCTTATGAATTCCTAATTCTTGGCGCTCGATTGTAAGTGTCTACCAGTTGGTCAGCGCGAGAAGAGGTTGAATCCTACATTTGGGTTCGCTAGCACCAAAGGAATTGGATGAAAAATCAAGAGAAGAATTTTTCAATTCTCCTCTTGAATTTTTAAACCGCCCGTGGAAGAGGAAAGGTGTTGGAGTTTTCATCGTAATGAAAAACCTAAAAATAGCTTTATATATAGGGTCAACCTAAAATCCCAACCGAACAGTTTAATGAGCAGACTCGTTTAGTTTAATTAAACTGTTAAGTAAATTAAACACTAACAAGTTATTATTAGTAACTAACAAGAACGAGCTCAACTAACTATAGAATTAATTTAATTGACTAATTAATTAATTCGGATTTATTCAATTTATATTTTACATTATCAATGTAAAATTCTCAATTGAGAATATTCGTTGATTACAATCAACTCTCAATTTAGCAAATACAGTTTAATTTCATATATGAAATATAATTCAACGTCACTTTGTATGTATATGACAGCCAGGCTCGAGATAATAGCGGCCGTATAATAATATAATTGACCATTATTATAACGATTATGCATAGGATCTAGCAATTTGGCATAATTTCCGGTATTATCGTGAGAACCCGACTATTAATTACAATTAGCATAGTTGAACGTTCCGTTTATGTAATCACATTCACTAAACTAGTAAATGAATTGTTACAACAATTATCGCAATGGGCATAATAAATGAAACCAATAACTATTGATTTCGGCTTAACTCATTTTGCCGCGGGCGATTACTTTACAATTCTTTTGTCTCGCAATCTCTAGTCACAGGCTAACCATAAAAAGTGTGTCATGAAAGCATACGACTTTCTTTACTCGAACCATGAGCCATCTTGACAGAGCGACAGCGTCGAGTCACGCATGTCGACCATGATTCTCAGAGAGGCTGAGAGATCTACCTTGATGAAGCTCTGATAGATATGGTTACATGTCTCTCTTGAAGCCTTTGAAAAGTTCAAGAGTTTGAGGAAATAAGTTAGAGAATTAGCTCAATAAAAGCGATTAAGGTTCTCGATTACGATAAAGGCGGAGAATACTTAAACTATGTGTTGAAGCATCTTAAAATTGTGGTATTGTATCGCGGCTCACTCATTGGAACACCTGACATAATGGTGTATCGAAAGAATCGAACACTCACAGATATGGATTCGATCCATGATGAAACATCCGAATTGCGGTCAGTTTTTGAGGGATATAGGTTAAAGCGCCATGCACACACTAAACAAATGTCCAACTTCATCGGTGCTAAGACCCCATGAATGTGATTTGGGAACCGTCCCCGAATGAGTCGCGTGAGGATTTGGGTAGTGAAGCCTATGTCAAGAAATTGACTAAGGACAAACTTGGACCCAAATATGAGAAATGTTATTTCATTGGTTATCCGAAAGAAATCATAGGGTATTATTTCTACCTCAAGCATGAGAACAAGATTTTCATTGCAAGAGATGGCGTTTTCCTTGAGAAGGAATACTTAGCCAAGAGATATAAAAGAAGTGAGAATCTTGAAATTGTTCAAGATAGTGATCAACGTTGAGAAGCGTGATTCAGCACTAGGAGATGAGCCCCTTCTTATATGAAAAGTTCCAATTTGATCCACGGGAAATCGTGGTCAGACCAGCGAGACTTCATACTTACATAGGAGGTTGGATAGAACTCGTCACGGAGAACCCGATGGAGTAGTGCGAGGAAGGTTTCTTGATAGAAAATGAGCCTTACTGCATGTAGAAGAAGCCATGAAAGAGCTAGAAAGGCGATGAATGGCTTATAGCCTTGAAATCGAAGTAGATTCAATGTACCCGGAATAATGTTTTGGACATTAGCGGATCTACCGAAGGTGCTAGACCTATAGAGTGCAAATGGGTTTTTAAGCGCCGGCCCGGATAAAGATGGACACGTCCATGTTTATAAAGGCGCCAAAGTTTTCAAACAAATTCAAAGGGAATTAGATTATGATGAGACCTTTTTCCTAGTTTTAAGTTTAAATCCATTCGCATTATCTTAGCCATGTTTACCTATTATGATTATGAGATTTGTGAATGGATGTAAGGTATTTGTATTCCTTAGCGGGGAATCTAGAAGAGAGCGTGTACATAGCCTTGACCTCGGGAGTTACATGTCCTAATGGATGACCTAAGAAGGTATACCAAGCTACAAAGATCCATTTATAGACTTAAGCAAGCATAGAGGTTGGAATCTTCATTTAATGATAGATCAAAGGATTTTGGTTTCATTAGAAGCTTGAAAGATTCTTGTGTATACAAGAAGGTTAGTGGGAGAAACATGCATTTATAGTCTCTAGTAGATGACATCTTGATCATAGGAAGCATTTCTATGCTTGAATCTGACTATTGGCTATGTAAGTGTTTCTCTATAGAAGACTAGGAGGAAGCTCAATATATTCATGGAATTAAGATCCATAGAAATTGATCACAAAGGAACTGATAGATTAAGCCAAAACACTTATATTGACAAAGTGTTAGAAATTTAGAATAGATAATTTCAAGAAAAGGACACCTCCTTTTGAGACATGACATTACTCTCGGCCGTTCGATTGTCCACAAAGCGGTGAAGAAAAAGGATGATGATGTTCCTTATCGTGACCATAGGATCCGTCGTATGCCGTGTTTGAGTGTAACAATGGGTTAGTAATCATGTGCAATTGAAAATCCATGAATTTGCTAGTTGAGCCATCCTTAAGTACTACGAATGACTAAAGATATGTTCTAGTATACGGTGGGAATAATGAATTATTAATAGAGGTTACACGATGTCGGTTTCAAACCGATAGAGGCGATAGTCGTCACCGATGTTATGTATTACGCCTCAGCGGTGAGTCTGATGTCTTAGTGTAATGTAACAAAGGCATGGCTGACTTCATTCTTGGAAGCAGTACATTGCGGCTTGAAGGTATAGAATGAAGCTGCGGATCAAGAGATTCAGTGAACTTGGAGTAGTACCTTGCATTGAAGGTTCGGGTGGAGATATGTTGTGAATGCGTTGGAGCAATAGCTCGAAGCTAAGGAACCAAGATCAATCCGCAGATCCAAGCATGTACTCGAAGTATGGTCTTATTCGGGAGATAACCGATGGGAGATGTTAGAATAATATGAGTTAGGCGATGATAATGTAGCAGCTCCCTTAACTAAACAGCTACCCCAAAGCAAGCATGATAAGCATATGTATAATATTGGTCTTGGGACATGCTTGAGTGGTCTTAGTCTTAATTAAGGGCTATTTTTTCTTTATATATATGTGTCATAAAATAAGTTGTGAGACAATGATTGAATTTTAAGCTTCGAGATTCAATAAATGTCATTTGTTTCAAACTATGATATTTTACATACACATATATATATATATATATATATATATATATATAATGTGTATGTATGTATCGTATTAGCAAGTAATGAAATTTATTTCATTGCAATATAAAGTTTTTCTAGAGAGGTCTTTGGAGTTGGGGGACTAGAACAAGAGCACAATACATCGAGCCTGAAAAGCGATGATATTGTGGTCCCTAATCAGTCTTCACTATTGGAGATAGAGACACCATTGATTGAAGTATGTGTTGATTGTCTAATCACGTTTCTTAATCGGAAAGGGAGAACTTTACTCCGGTCGTCGTAGGTATACGATGTGAAATGGTTCCAACCGTGATACTGAACATTGACTGCGATGAGAAGTTAGAAGATTGTATATATGTGTCCTAAAAAGTTTGTCATAGAACTTACGATAAATGGCAAATGGAATTCTTAGACTGAGTGACTGGTTTCTTTGCAGAGTAGTGTACTTTGACCTTGTCTAAACATTTTCCATACTTGAGGATCATAAGACTTGAGTTACGTATACTGAGTGTAGTTATGAAATCTTGTACACAGATGAACGGATATAGCGGTTTAGATTTTAGAACTCTTGGAGGCGATGATGGTGATTTGTTGGCGGCCTCGGTACTATCTTTGAGATCACGTCACTTAAATACCACCAAGAAAGTACAAGTGCAAGGAAATGCGGTGACACCAATCTTATCATAGCTTGACTATTGGAAATCGCGTACGAGGGATCGTGTTAGATGTAATCGGTTAGCAAGTAATCGCTTTACAAATAATCGTCCAAGGGCAAGTGGGAGTGTTGAAAATATGAGATGTTATATCTCATAAATATATGTTGAACAATTAGATTGTACAATCGATTATTACATTTAAATAATAATAGGAATTTGGACATATATGTTAATTGTTGGACAATTAATATATTAGGATTATGTGATTGACATTAGGGTTATGATGGTTTACTAGAATCGCTCATAATCTATATATTAATATGTTCGGTTAAACATAAATTAATATATTGCTAATTTCCATATTTTCAGAAAGATCGCGCCTGACAATAGGAATATTGGGTGAAATTTTAGTGTTAGTTTCCACTAGTTAGAGCTATAATAATGGAATTAAATGGGGTTTAGAATCTTCATTTTTAGAATCATTATTGAATATTACGCAAGCCCAAAAACTTTCGTCTCTGCGCTTTATTTTAGGGATAAAGAAGTGAAAAGATTCACAAATCTTACTACTTGTATTTTTTGGTCGTATATGGAGAAAAAAGGGGGAAGAAGTTTTGCTTAAGAGCTCTAGTATTCTAGAATGTTCTTTTTAAGGAGGTGGAAGAGTTTCACCCATGACTCTTTCAAAATGCCTAAAAAGTAGGGATTTTGTGCACATATAAAATGTGATTTTAAGTAGGAATTACTTGCCTTCGGTCTTATAAGCTTTTGAAGTTGAGAATTTTCTGCTCTCCTTCCTCTTTGAGTCAAATGAAGTAGGTGAAAATTCCATTGAATTTTTCTGCTAGGCTCTCGACTTCTGATTTAATATTTTAAAAGAGCTCTAGTAAAGCTGCTTGGAGGGAGTTCGTTCATGCGTTGGTGTGGACTATTCTTAGAGACAATGTCGTTGATTGTTGAGAGTTTCCTCGGATATATTGACTAAATTCACGAAGAAAGGTACACACTTGTATATTATTTGTTTTATTGTATTAAGTAAATTAAGTTCACGATATTTTGTAATTGTTATTTTAATCCGTGAAACCTTATTTGCGTAAATCGTCACAAAATCAAGCTAATTGGTGAAAAATTATAATAGAGAAACAAAATTATGTATTAAAAATCTCTTATAAATTCTAAGCGATACCAATTTACTTTTAAAAACCCTCACCATCACACATGGTTAAAATGAACGAAGACACAAAATATACTTTTACTCCGTCGTCATTCTCACGAAAACTATGAAGTCATAATAATTAACAATATCATTTTACCTATTTAAACTTCATTATCTAAAAATTCATTTGTCATACTCAAACAATCAGTACTTATGCATCTTTATCTTTTTTCTATAAGTTAATATATAATGTATGATTTTTGTTCTTATATTTTAAAATGGTGCTTAAAAATATGTTGATGCATTCAATCATTGCTTTCTTTCTTACTATAAATTCATTAATTTCACATAGAGATTAAAGATATTGAGATAATCATGACCGGCTGCAGAACATTTTTATAATGTTAGGTTCTATCTATTATTATACAAAGATACTCCTAAATAAACTATTCTTACATAATTATTTAAAAATTTTAAGTAAATAATCAATAAAATATTTCAACCATCAAACTTAAAGCTTATGAATACATACTAAATCCATACATGTAAAAGATCATTATGATTTTCTTTTTCAATAGTCAAAATTATTTAAAACTCAGACCAACAAAAATTAAAAAACTATGAATACTACATACTACCTCCATTTCTAAAATATTGTTTAATTTTCTTTTACAATAGACAAAATTATTTAAAAATCAGTAAAGATTCAACTTATGAATGCTTCATACTAAATTCATCTCTAAAATTATTTGAACTCAACCAACAAAACTCAAAATTTATTAATATTACATAGTATATCCATCTCTAAGTAGTGGATTGAATTTTCTTTTTAAAATGTCAAAATTATTTGAAACTTCGACTATCAATCACAAATTTACAAATACTACATACTCGTCCTCCTCTTAAGATTGATTTCAACTTTCTATTTCAATTAACATAATTATTTATATTCAACCAACAAAATTTAAAACTTATGATACTATAAACTTGTTGCGTACGCTTCATCCACAGAGATTCTTCCAATTTTCTATTTTCAATATATATAAACGTAGCAAACATTATTTACAACTATAGTTTGAATCAAAATTGTCATGTTAATAGTAAATTAGGCTAGAAATACTATATGTTACGTTGTTATACTTTCAGCAAGTAATATACAATTTTATAAAATATTTGAGTTAAAATTTAAAAGTCAAAACTCATCAAATTATTATATGCGTTGATACGCCCAACTTAAGTAGCTCAATCCCCGTCCGGAGAAAGATTATACATCTCTAGGAATTATTTTATTTATCCAAATTATCAAACTTTGTAGTCTAATTGATATATTAAATTTGACTTGAAACAAAAAATAATATTTTTAGTAAATTATATTAAAATATTAAACTTTAAATATTTTTATCAATATTATATAATATATAGAAAAATGCTTGAATTTAAAATTAATGATGGGTATTATTTAGATCCATATTGGATCAAAATCGACCACAAATGTCATTTCAAATTCTGAGGAGGAAGCTGGCCTCATCTTAAATTTAAAAGTTCGTTCATAATGAAGAAGATTAACATAAAGACAACATGAGCGAATAAAAATCTATTAATTTCAAAATTGAACCCGGACTAAATAAGGGGTTTTACTGTAGATTTAAAGGTGCGTTTGGTATGAAAGAATGAATTTGAAGGTAATGGAATGAATGTGGTAATAGAATGCAGATAAGAAATGAATTATTTTGAATAATTCAATTACTTTGTTATTCATTTTTAGATCAAATAGTTTATCTTACATATTTTAGATATGATAATAAGAATAAATAATATAAAAATATATATTAAATTAATATAAATTATTAATTATAGATTTTTAATTTTTAATTTATTATAAAATAATCGAGATAAAATAATGTTAATATATATTCATTTCAAGTATATATTTTAAAGTAACTAGTAGTAATTTCAAGTTATATATCAATAATATATTAGTTTCATGTAATATTGAAATATATTAGTTTTGAAATGCAATACTTAGTTTAAAGTAATATTATAAAATATTAATTTAAATTTATTTTCAAAATTCAAAAATTGATATTAAGATGATTAAATTATAGATTTTAACGTAATTTTAGATATTATTACTTTAAAGTATATTATTTTTAAATTTTGAACAATACTAATATATTTTATTATAAAATTCTATATTTTATTATAAAATTCTATATTTTATTATAAAATATTTTCCTTTATAATTTTTCATTAGATACATTTACCGTACATATTGATTAGTTAATTATATAGATAAATTAAAAAAATTATATATACTAATTTATGTATTACTTTGCGTCTTTCTGTGCAAATTATTTATTTTTATAATAAAATTATAATGAAAACTTTTTTAAAAAAAAAGCGCAAAGAAATAAGATGAAAAGTTAGAGAAAATAAAGATAAAGGATTGTGAAACAACTTTTTTATTTTTATATTTGGTGATAATTATGGTATTACATAGTTGATAATATTTATAGTAGTAGTTTATGGAAAATTTATATCTTGTTAGGCGGTTACACATGAAGAAGTTACTATGAGAACTAAAATAAAAAATTGTCGAGGAGGATAAAATAGGAAATACATTAATTAGGCTTGACTTTGCTTATGCAATTCACCGCACGTATATAGTATATAGATATACAACATATTAATATAGTTAATATAATACACATATATTTAATATTATATTACATATAAATATATAATTATTTATTATTATATATATTATATCTATAATGTTAATAATTTATTTATATTTCATTACCTTGTATAAGGTAATAAGCTAATACCACCATATTGGGGTAATGGTTTAACACCTCATATGGGATAATGTGATTGTTTAAGGGAATGGAGATAAGCAAGGGTTTAAAATATCAGCTAAGTAATATGAAATCGGAATATGGATTAAGTTACATTATATCTGCATTCATTAAAATATCCAAACACAACCTTACAAAGTCGTTTCTGTGACCTTATTCCAATACTTCAAGTGGATTTCATGATTTCGAAACTATAACCATATTAATATGTAAAAAAGCAAAAAAAAAGTCCAGATCAAAGTCAAAATAAAAACATAACATTTAACTATATCATAAAAGATTGTCATGTCTCAAAAAATTAGGTGTTTATTTTAATTTCATTAATGAGTTTAAATAGATATGTTCATTGTAATATTTTTTGTTTGTATAAATATATGTTAATTTATAAATCTTTTCTTGAGTTTTTAGTATTTTACAAAACGTTTCTGAAAAGTTACTTAATTATTTTCACGATTGGAAAACTACCTTCAAAAACGAAACTCTGAAACATCGATATGTCATATTAGCCGAAAACTTACTGCGATCGCTCAAGCGGTCCGGCTAATTACGTGGTGATGATGTTTGGCCGAAATTGGATTTTGGATTGTCCAGTAATTGTCGTCTGAAATATTATGTTTCTTGTTAGAATTTGCTTATACAAGGGTTAACAACATTCTTTGCAGAAAAATATAATTGCTAAGGAGTTTATTGTTTTAGTTATTTTACCATTATCGAAGTTATTTTCAATATAATATTTTAATTTCCTAGAAACATAATCGTATTAATCCAAGAAGCATAGTTAAAATAGGAGTATGATGTGTTTATGGTGGACATTAGTTGAAGAGTTATGGGTAGGGGAAGGCCTTGCTTTACATACGTAGAAAAAATATTGATTTTAATTTATCAAGTAAAATACAATTATGGCCTTCATTAATGATCACAACATGGTTATTTAGTAAGGGTATTTTAGTCCATTCAATCACGAAAAAGAGGAGAAACTTTTAAGACAATTCGTGCTTATATATATATATATATATATATATATATATATATATATTCTTTGACCATATACATTATTATCTACTAAGACATTATAATCATCTAGGTATTAAATTAATGAAGCGCATATCTTTTTGAGAAAATACAACTAAATAATCGATACTCCGTCACTTTCAGAAATAGATGATTGTTTAGATAAAAATATTTTATTAAGGGATTGTGAAAAACTACGTGAGATTGTAAAAGCTACGGAATACATTCGAATGTAAAAAGGCTACATTGGAATTGTAAAAATGCGTTGAAATTGCCGAAGCAATCGACTCTTATAAAAAGTAAATATTTTGTTGAAGCGATCATACATTTTTGAAATGGAGGGAGTATAATTTTTCCATAGTTAAATATAAAGTTTGAATATTACATATTAAATTTATCTCTAGATCGTAAAATTTTTGCTTTTCGATAATCAAAATTATTTAAATGTCAACCAACAAAATTTCAATCATGAATATTATATACTACCTCCATCTCTAAAAGGTTGTTTGATTTTCTTTTCAATAGTCAAAATTATTGGGAATTTAACCCTTAAATTATGAATCTGCACAAAAAATTCATCTAAAATGGCGTTTAATTTTTTTTTTTTTTTTCAATAGTCAAAATTTTAAAAAGCTCAACCAACAAAACTTAAAAGATTATGAAAACATCATTGTACCTCCGTCTCCTAAAAAAGAGTTAATTAATTTTTAACTTTTGAATAGTTAAAATTATTTAAAAGTCAAATCAAATTTAAAATTTATAAATACTACATTCCCACATCAGTTTCTAAAGATGGGTTTCGATTTTAACGTTCGATAGTCGAAATTATTTAAAATTTAACCGACAAAACTAAAGTCATGAAGATTAAGGTATGAAAACTCTGACCGACAAAACTAAAAAGATTATGAAGGCGCATACCATCTCCATCTCTAAAATATTTATGGGTTTTCTTTTCAATAAGTAACATTATTTTAAACTCAACCACCAAAATTTATAAATACTAAATATGACGTCGTTCTCTAAAACATCGCTCAATTTTATTTTTCAATAGTCACAATTATTTAAAAATTCACCAATAAAATTGATAACTTATGATTACTATATACTTATTACCTTCGTACCTAGAAATTTTTCAATAAATTAAAATTAACAAATTATTATTAGAGAAAGATTGTCTAGATTAATTTTGTAATGATCAAATTAATAAATTTTTTCATCCTAATTTATATACATAACATTGATTTGAATAACAAATTATAATATTTTTAGTAAATTACGTTAAATATATTAATACTTTAAATATTTTTCATCGTATTTTTAACCTAGTATTATTCTTAACATAATACTTTTGATTATTCAAGTAAAAATAATGTGTCAATTTTGTATCGAACTTAATAATTTTATTAAGTAGAGTCCTATAATTTCATACCATATACAACTTGTAATAGAGTCAATACAATAAAATAATTCTATTTGCATGTAGAATCCTATATTATAGGATTTGTATTTGTAGTATTTTATTTTAATTAAAATTTATCAAAATACAATTATACCTTCATTAAGGGTATTTTAGTCCGTTCGAAAAATGAAAAACTTCGAGAACTGACTTCGTCTTTTTTATATATACTAGTAAAAAGGGACTTGCGTTAGCAACATTATTTTACGTACGTGAATTATTTGGTATAATTATAAATTGTAACAAAAAATGGTAGCTGTGAAACAAAATCATCTAATAAATAAATTTTTATAAATTCTAATGAACATCATTTCCTTAAAATTATGAAATTATCAACGTAGAAATATCATATACCATATTTTACAAACTGTTTATCTAAAATTCGGTGTCATAGTCAAATAATCAAAACTTCTCCTTGTTTATTTTTTATTTTATATGAAAGGTGATAGGTTCACTACATCTTCATTTTTATTAAGATTTATTAGTCATATTTTTAGTTATCGATTCTTTGTTAATTAGAGCCTCTTTTTTCTTCTTCTTTTGTGTATCTTTATACCACATATATTAAGTTTAAGTTTCTTTATCCCGAAGAAATTTACATGCTAGTTCTTTTTTGTTGAGTATTCTGTCTTTCTCTTCATGTATCTTTGTCATCGTTATCTTTTTAGCAACTCCACTTCTTCGACAATATTGTATTACACTTATAAGATAAATTTGAACCTATATTTTCTCAAAATTAGAATTTGATATTAACATTATTATTATATTATATTATATTATATTAACCATAACTATGCAATTAATATGATGAATCAAAAAGATAAAATATATGAGAAGGAAATAAAAAATTAATAAAGTTTAATAATTATAACAATAAACTAAAGTTGGCACCATTAACAAATTAGCATACTAACCTTTCATTTGTTAGTCAAAATGTCAAAAAATGACAGTAACAAAAGAATTAAGAGCATAGACTAGCTAACAGGTCATCAAATTAATAATGTGTTAACAAATGGAAACATGTGTTTAATAACTGGATTAGTATCGTTATATTACATTTATCTATATTGTAAGTTCTTTTGGTAAAGATTTCGATATGAAATCATTCTAATTATTTTATCCGATTAGTTATCTTTTGCGAAAGTACTTCAATTTCAATTGATCTATACGTTTTTCCTTATTCAATTGTATTTGTAGTAATTCTATAAAAAAAATTATAATAATTATATCAATTGATATTCGATCATAAATTATACAAATCTAAATACATGCATAAAATATTTGTAAATTGGTATAAGAAATCGAAAAATAAATACCAATTCTACATAAAATAGAAACAAATAACACAAAAAATATAAATAAATCTAAATACAAAAAAAATCAAAGTAATGAAATAATATTCAAGTACACTTCTGAAATTTATGTAGGTAATCGAAAGATATACAGTATCAAGACAAAAGAAAACATGTAATTATGTAAAAAGTGAAGTTCTACTAAAGATTTATAAATTAAGAATAATTAGCTTTCATTGAGATATATAAATTTCTCGTACGATATATGTCAACATGTCGTCGAAATTGCATCTTTCATACACATTACCTCACGATTCTCCATTACTCGACTTCTCTTGGTTGAGTTTTATAAAAGAATAATATATTCTCATGTAGTGAAGCCTTTTGATTGTTACTATTGGCTTATCAAAAACCAATTCTGTGTGAAAATTATATACTTGTAGTGCATATCTATTGGATGCAACTCTCTAAACAAATCGAAGTTTGTTTCTGAATAAAACTCTAGATATATATATATCTATATCTCTATCTATATCTATATACATATATATATTAAAAGTCTGTTTATGTAAGTGTTTAGTCTTTTTTTGAGGCAATTTAAAATACCCATAATGAAGGGGCATAATTGTATTTTCTGCTTGTGATTTTATTTAATTGAGGCCAAAATTCCTGAAAATCTCAATTCATATAACATCACCAAGAATCTACATAGGGTTACACCCCAAAATTACACAACATGAGCCGGGTTACTCGAAACCATGAATAACTTTTAGAATGAATTCGTTTGGCGGTTTCGTGAAAGTTAATTAATCGTATACATTAAGGACTTCATTGTAAATTTGATATATGGTTAAAGGGAATTGGGTCTTCAAATTCACTTGGTCTAAAGGTATACCGTCATCATAAAAAAGAATTATTTTTGTTTATTTTTCATTGATCAATTTTAACAAAGTTATAATATAAATTGACTCAAACAACTTTAATGAATCTAATTACCATATTAATTGCAAGAAGGTTACACATATTGAATTATCCTTAAAACTTTGGTAGTAAATTATTATTTATTAGTTATTTTAATACATTTAAATTATATAATTGAATTTTCATTTTTTTCATAATTATTATCTTCATAATCTTTATTACATAATTAAAAAAAGTTGGTAAACTTACTAATAAAATAACGTGTTGTAAATAATTCACTAATCCATATTTAACTGCGAAATTTCATTAATGATTTGATGTGCGATAAGACACTATAACATTTCATATTATATTCTTTTAATTATTCATATGATTTTTATTGAATAAAGAAATATAAACATTGACTTTTCTTAAGATTAACTACGGTTGAGAGAAATTAAATTAGAAAGCTTGGCATCATTGAATACATAGGTGCCTCTAACTCGAGAATAGGGTAATTTGCACCCCTTTATAAAGAAGTTTTTTATGAGCATCGTACCCCACCTTAAACTTAAAGTATGCTATTACTCCCTTATAAACTTATAAATCCCAACCCTTTGTACCTATTGCCGTTAGCTAACCATTAAATATATTACTAATGGCATAAGGAAATATATAATTTTACTTCTTAAAATATTCCAAATTTTTTAATTGTCTCAAGTCATATATTAAAGTGAGATATGCTAGCATTTAGGTAATAAGTAAAAAATTATAAAAATTCTTAATTGCCTCAAGTCTTGATTTTTGGATAAATTAAAATTAGTACATATTATCTATATAACTTTTATAAATCCTAAATCATATATATATATATCAATTAATTATTACATTTGCTTAAAATTTTTGTATATAGAAAAATATTTAGTTTAATTAATTTTTAGTGTGTATAAACAATATCAATAATATATGTTCAACTCTAATTATTTTGATATATCTTGTACAATGACCGATGAAAAATATATACTCCGAATTAAAAATTTTCTTGCCATTTCACTATTAGCAAGAATTTAATTAAAATTAAAATATGATGAGTATATTTGTATAATTTTTGATCGTTGTTTAGCATAAAAGCAATCTTCTTTGGAGACCGAGGAGTATTTGATGCAGATTAATATAGAGATTATTATGAATTACTAATCACAAAGAATTATATATGAAAAAAGTTTATGTAGACGTATCGATATATTTATTCTACAATGAATGAAGTAGATTATAAATACGCCAATAGATTTATTTAAAGCCTTAAGACTGAGACTAATTAAGAAACTTTATCTAAATTATGATGGTTGATTTATAAATTTTATAAGCATTATTAGAAGTTCTGATGTTCATAAAAAACTTTATAGGGGGGCATAGGGGTGCAAATTACCCGGCAAAATGAAATAGAATTGTGAACTTAGCATGTCTAACGTTGAAAGAAAGAAAGTTATTATAAGAGAAAAGGCATCTTCTTTTAAATGATAGTGGAATAAATTTATAACAAATTAAAGCCATGGTATGTATATACGTAATGCAAAGTTTAAAATCGATTACATAGTCACTCGCTAGACCAAAGGTCGGAAATTCTGGAATCAAATATATAATAAGTACCATTGTATAATCTTATAAGGTATGTTGGTATGGAGTTTTAAAAATTGACTATTGAGAAATAAAATCGAATAACTTTGGATGGAAGTAGAATATTTAGTACTCATAAGTTTTGAATTTTGTTGGTTGGTTTTAAATAATTTTGAATTATTAAAAATGAAAATGTAAGATCTTTAGAGATGGATTTAGTATGTTGTCTTCATAACTTTTGAATTTTGATAATTGATTTTTTTGAAAAATTGACTATTGAGAAATAAACTCAATAACCTTTTAAGGATGGAAATAGAGTATTTAGTACTCATAATTTTAAAATTTTGTTGGTTGAGTTTGTTTTAATTATTAAAATAAATTGCGATCTTTTAGGGTCGATTTAATATGTAGAATCATAAGTTTTAAAATTTGATGGTTGAGAAAAATGTTATTGGGTTTTAATTTACAATTTTTCAAATAGTTATATCGCGTGAACATATAAAAACTCTTAGATGATCATAATTATCTTAGTATTTTTATATTGACTGAAATATTTTGTAGCTTGAAAGAATCATGATTGAATTCATTAACATACCTCTTTGATTGATTACTTGAGTATTCTGACAAACAATTATACATCATCTGATAATGTTAGAGTTGAATATTTAAAAAGTCAAGCTATTGAACTATATTTCGAGAGATAGATATAGTAATGTAATAAATATTCGCGAAGTTTTGAGTTTGGTTGTGTTGAGTTTTAAATAATTTTGACTATTGAAAAATATAATCAAATAACCTTTTAGAGATGAAAGTAAATTATTTAGTACTTATAATTTTGAATTTTATTGGTTGAGTTTTTAATTAATTTTATTATTAAAAATAGAAATTTGCATGATCTTTTAGAAATGGATTTAATATGTAGTATTCATAAGTTTTGAATTTGATAGTTGAGAAATTTTTATTGGGCATTTAGTTAGAATTTTTTAAATAATTATATGGGTAATTTATATTTCATTGAACATACAAAATGTCTTAAGATGATCATGGCATGTACTTTAATTTTATTGTCTTATATAATTTTGCTTATTAGGATAGATTTTGTTATTAATATATACTAAATAAAAATAGCAGTATTTACTTGACTTAGTATGTATTTATTTTAGTTTGTTTATTAAAATTCATAATCTTTTTAAATAATGAATAGATATATTTTCTTTAACAATCTAATTATATTTTATATATTCCATCTTATATACTTTTTTTTGAAACTTCTAATAAGTTCTCTTGTTCCTTTTATTATTATTATTATTCTTATCTATCGAGAGATAGCGAAATAATAGTATTTGTATAAGTTACGGCGTCGTATAATTTTAACTTAGTATATTATTTTATTATGTAACTTAAGCAAGTTTAGTTTGTTCTTAAAGTTTTGTATTTGAAATATAACACTCAATGCTCGATTAGCAATGTATGAGCTAACCTACTAGGTAAATATTACTATACTTTTTACATTATTGAAATTTCATTTCATATTACTTATCATTGTTTATATATTTGTATCCATGTATTGATATTGTAACACGGGTGTAACAATGTACAATAAAAACTCTATAAATTAATAGCGTTGGGATCGACGAAATTTATTAATTTAGATAGTTATTAATTTAACGATAAATTAATAATTTAAAGAATTTTAATAACATGAAGACATGTACATTTAATGGCTTCTTGAATTTATTGAGATTGATCCGCAATATGTAGAATCATCCAGAAGATATCGAAATATAGTAGAAATATTATGGGTAGTCTGATAGGGTGTTGAATACAGGTGGATTAATTCTTATTGAAATCGTTCAGCGATGTTGAATGGAGTGTAGAGCGGGTCCACATTAATGATTTAGTTTGATTTGTTGATATTTTGTAGAAAGTGAATACATGGCGTGATGATTGAGATTTGTTAATTTTTGTCATGTCTAATTATTTCGTATCAATTATTTCATAATAACATAATTTTTTTATGAAAAAGAATAATCAAAAATTAATCATTTTTTACTTTATAAATAGAAATGTGGTTCATTTTTCTACTTTATAAATAAGGTTTTTCTTATATTTTTTTATTAATAAATGCTTTAAAGTTTGATTATAGTGTCGATCAATTATATTGTCTGGTCTTGATTATTTGTATTTCATTAGCAATGAAATGCTAACGTCTTTGTTTTTATTGTAGCATTTGTTGTTGTTTGTAATTTTCTTTGTTTTAATCATTATTATCTATGTAGCATTTATTTATTTAAAGAAAAATTAATTAGGAATATGAGATTAAAAAATATTTGTATAAATTTTATTTTTAAAAAATGCCAAAAATAATTTATTTAAGTGTTAATTATTCTTATTTAATTATAAACGATAATTGTTATACTTATTTAATCATAAAAATAAAGAATATAAGTAAACAAGAATATAATATAAAAGTGGTGGGGTAGGGTATTGAATTTTATTAAACAAAATCATTGTGGAGTGTAAAAGTTGAATGGTTGTTGAATTGTGTAATGTAAGAGAGAAGATGATGTGGGTATTGAAAATTGAAAAAAGAGTGTTGAATAAGCTAGCCCAATTTGTAGATAGCCTTAGAAGATCATAAGGAAATAGTATTGATTATTTTCATATTAGTTATAGTAATTACTTGAATATTAAGTTTAGTATTATTAACATAAGTATTTTCATTAATTTTATACTTTAAAAGAAAACAAACAACTATAGATACATATTTTCATTAAGTTCTAATAATTATTTTTTCAATTTCTAAGAATTATTAATTAATGATTTTATTGGGACCTATATTATAAAAGATTTTTCCAAAAAAATTATCTTATTATTTTATCGATTTTGAAATTTTAAGCTAGGTCCCAGTCGGGGCCAGGACAAATTAATTATTTTAGAGTTTGTGTTGTCAGTATTGATTATAGAGTTTTTTACGTATATTGGAAAAAGTTAGGGATGACAGCTTAAATTTTATCTTGCACGAAGGCGTAAAAAAATAGTTAAAATATAAGCGATATCTAGAGCCAAAAACAAAACTATGATAATGGTTATTTTTATAATTATAACAATGAAATTACGTGTATTAAGCTACTTGCGTGCGGCCATAGCGTCATACTCTTAGTATATATATATGTGTGTGTGTTAGTAATTAGTCATAGTTATATACATATACATAATTATTCCGAGTGGTTGAGTGCATGTACATTGATCAATTTCAGTTTGAATCACATAAATATTTGCAAAGTTAAGGCACCAACTATCCTTATTTCCTATATCAACCGATCGTGTTTATAAACTAAAATAACATTATCGACAAGTCTCATTCGATCAGACTATACATCAAATATAATAAATGCTACCAAGATGTTAGATTTCAACTATTGCATTAAAATGGTGTTTTTTATATTTTATTTCCTCTATTATTGAGGGAGAGACATGCATGTTGAAGTTTCTGAACTCATGGTGCAGATGAGTTGATGATTAAATGAAAGCATATGAATGGATAAGCTTAGGTAGGGTGGGGTTTTTTCTGCAGGAGAATGAATAATACTCCGTAGAAGTATACTGATAGAGATTAGATTATGTGTGTGTGATCTGTGATGTGAGGATAAAATTATTGAGTAGATTCGTTCGTGAGGTTGGTTCAAATCAAGGATTGGGGGTTGGGCCTGTCCAGACTATGATAAACGAAAAAGGTTAGAAGGTAGGTAAAACACACACATGAAAACCTCTTCCTGAAAACAACTTGTGCCCATGTCATGATGGTATTAATTTCTTCTTATGTTTTCAAATTCTCATTTTTCACGATATAATCTTTATAAATTAAATTGAATTCTTAGACACTAGTTGGTGCCATAAATTAAAGGAAATCCTTTATTTAATGGGTATGTATATGTAATTTTACCTAACATGAAATGCATGAATTATCTATATATGATCATTTAATAAAAAACAAATTTATAAAGGCTGGTTATTTGAGTTTGTACCAACTCAAACAATGGAACCAATTACACTTTGATCATCAATTTTGCATGGTACGTGTTCCCATATGGTCTATGCTAAACTAATTGTGCCCAGGAGTATAAGCTGGCTCTTAAAGAGCTTGAGTCTTTAAGTCACAGAAAGCGTTAGCTGCCGTGCCGGTGTGCTGACCTTTCCTTTCACCCAATTCCAAGTCTTCTAGAAACCCTTACACATAATTAATCAGATGCGACATATATATTTCCTTGTCCTTTATGCATGCTAACGCACTACAAGAAATTAAAACTTCAAGCAAGCAAAGCAACCACCATCCCTTATTCCTATATGTGCAAGAATATTAAACACCACTTCACCAAAGTGACTATATATTGTCCACTACAACGTAACCACTTGTAGTACTAATAAATTATATAAGCATCTCTTCAACATATGGATCTTCTATATCGATTTGTGTTTGGTACTAAATCATATATATAAGCATCTCTTCAACATATCACTACCAAAAAACTACCAAAAAAAGAGCATTATTTGTGACGGAATATTTAATTTTTATATTGATCTACCACAAATCAATGACAACTAAAGACTAATATATCATTAATACTATTTTTAATGTTTAATTTTTGTGTCAATATTATTAATGACAAGAATATAATTGAGAAAATAAATAGTTCATCGTAAGAATTGAACTATAAGTGGTTAGAGTGACGGACTGTCAGCAATCTGTCATTAATAACATAAGTTTCTGTCATTGACGCTCATTTTTCTGATATTTGTTTTTTATATGTGATGCACCAATAAGGAATTTCCGCCTGCATAGTTTTTGAATATGACTATAATTTTTAATTTAATATAATCAATAATAATTACTAACTTGTAAATAGTGAGTTGATAGCCATATATATTTACCATAAAATGAAACATGAATTATGCCATCAGTTTGTGATTTGATCCCATGTCCTTCTGATTTGTTCCCTCCATCGTCATTAATGTAATTGCCAATGATTAGCAAGTTCAAATTTGAAATAATCATAATCAAATAAAATCCTCTTCAAAATATCTATTTGGATTGAAGTAGACATTGTTGTTGTTGTTATTATTTTTAATTTTTTTTTGTAAATTAGCGATGACATTTTTGTAGTTTTTTTATGTGGACAATTGTTTATATTTTATATGTAGAAATATATTGGAAGTTATTGTATTTTTGAACTGTCTTAATTTTGTGGATGAACGTATACTTGCACTGTTATTGAAGTTTTGCTTTCATTTGCTTGAAATAGGTAAAAGTAATTTATTTATAGATGCTAACTATGGACTGAAAATGGATGTTTGCGGATTGTTTGTCTCAAGAATATGAAAACGGTGTGACGGTGTTCATTAACATGGCTCTTAAACATGCTAAAGACAAAGATCGCATTCCTTATCCTTATTGGAATTGTTTGAACATTAATACAGTAGACAAAGATGAATTGGAAGAACATCTGATATGTGTTGGGATAGATACAACCTATACCTGTTGGACTAAGCATGGTGAGAGTAGAGCTGAGTCCGTCTTTAACCAGTTTGAGTTTAATTTTGGACATGAAGATAGTGTTAACAGTGATATAGGCGATGATGTTGAACAAATTCCAATGGTATTAGAGGATGAACTAGTTGATCACACGAAGTTGTTTGAGAGGTTAAAGAAGGATGCAAATTAACCTTTATGGAATGGATGTACTAAGTTCACAAAACTGGATGCAATTATAACATTGTTGAATTGTAAAGCTACCCCATGGTTATGAAGTCAGTAATATGTTGCTGGATGGTAATGTATTACCTCGAAGAACATATAAAGCCAAACAAATTCTTTGCTCCATTGGTTTGAGAAAAGGAAGAATACATGCTTGTATGAATGACTGCATCTTATTTAAAAAGCAATATGCATCATTAAATGAATGTAATAAGGTTTGTAAGGCCTTATTTATAGAAGGAGGATGCGCACCGGCTAAGGTGATGTACTATTTTCCGCTTATTCCCAGAGTTAGGCATATGTACAGAAGTCCAGATTATGCTAACATTTGACAGGACATGCCGATGACAGGATAAAAGATGGGATGCTTAGACATTCCGCCGATGCACGTCAGTGGAAGAATTTCGATGTCATGTATCCTGAATTTGCAGTAGAACCAAGAAATTTACGGTTTGTATTGTCAGCTGATGGAATGAACCCTCATAGAGCCCAAAGCACCTCGCATAGTACTTGGCCAGTTGTTATGGAAATCTATAACTTACCACCGTGGCTTTATATGATGCGTAAATATATGATGCTTTCTATGGTAATATCTGCACCCAAACAACCAGACAATGATATTGTTGTGTATCTAGCACCTTTGATCGAGGATTTGAAGTTGTTATGGGAGGAGGGTATACAGGTATTTGATGGATTGATAAAAGATAAATTTAATTTAAGGGCCATGTTGTTTGAAACAGTTAATGACTTTCCAACTTATGAAAATTTAGCTAGATACAACATAAAAGGATAATATACATGTCCTAAATGTGAAGACTACAAACGACTTTGTAGTTCTTGTTGGAAATCAATGAAATTGATTCCTTTTATTATGTCCGTTCTGCGACAATTGTGTATCGGTCATTTCTTAGGGTTGGTTGAATGAATTCTTTGAACTTAATTCACCTTAGTAATATATTACTAGTGTGGGTTCATGATAATTTAAGGGGTTATGAGCGATTTGCTAGATCTTACTCATTAATCAGTTATAATAATAGTAATTGGTCAATTATTATTATTATCTGACTCTTATTATACGGCGCAGAAGATTGCAACATCTGATGATATTAGAATAATATTTAAATGAATGAAATTAAAAGCGAGACTTGTATATTGAAATATATTTCTCAATATTTATATATTTGTCAAATATATGTTGATGAACATCAATTGGTTAAACTTGCAAGTTTAATCAATTAAACAATTGAAATCGATGAATAACTTGATAAGTTATTCGATAGTGATTCGTTAGTATTTTAATTGACTTGTTAAGTTAATTAAAATAGAACAACTCACTAGTAACTCATTATTTAATTAGAAGCTCATAACGGTCTAATTAGGATTGCTTGAGTTAAACTAATTTCTTAACGAGTTCAGCAGGTGGGTGCAGGGCTTGTATTTAGAGGGATTAGGTTTTTCATGACGAAAGAATCACAAAAAAAAACCTCCTCCCTCTCAAAGTACTTCCTCTTGGAGAATTGGAAGAGTTTTCTCTTGATTCTCATTCATCTTCAAGCTACCAAGCAGTTGAAATCTTTCGAGTTGGGTTTCCATAACTGGTGTGTGCTGATCCCAGAGGGCGTCAATTTGTGGTGTTGAGTGGCGTTGAAAGGATTTTGAAGGGGCTTTCCACGCCGAGGCACATCGTGAGGGATTTGGGATTCATTCGCTTCCGTTGAAATGTAGGATTCTGTATTAAATGATTTATCACTATGTGTTTTAGATTAATTTATATCATTTTGAGGATCGGGATGTATGAATTTGGTGTTTATCACAATTGGAAATTAATACTTAGATTAACGATTCTGATATGGCCAAGACAGAGTTTACATGGGACATCATAAATTTTTGCCAAATGGACATGAGATTTGGGGAAGCAACTGATATTTGATGGGAGCTGGCAGAGAATCATGGGCCCTCCCTCCGATTTTTAAACCAGGCAGAAGTGAGGTGCCATGAAAAAAAGTAAAGAAAACTGAAAAGCTATATTAGAGGCAAATAAAATAAGTAAAAATCCTTCTAAAAAGGTCAAAGAAAAATTATTTCAATTTTTTGGGAGTTAGAGTTATTGGGAATGAGATTTACATTTAGAAACTTCATGAAGACATTATGCAACGAAGCGAGAAAATGTAAGCGAGAAAGTTTTTAACACAGTACGTTGTTGGGTGCATAAGATTTTCATTACTATATCCGTTATAAAGTATTATTGTTGTCTCAATGAAAATGTATACTGAATTTTACTTTTTTTGAGGGTCACAATATATGTGACTTGTTTATGAAATCTCTAAGATATATTAACATTGGATCAGGACTAGTGTTTAAGTAATTAGGACATAAAGTACATAATGTACCGCTAAAACTTGATGAAGTACAAGTTTGTTTAAAGGAGGTTGTTGATGGCCATGAGGAGACCCCACTACCTTTAAAAAATGAAGTAGCTGAGATCTATACAGTTGGAGATGCTAGATGGACATTTGTTGTGTAGCCGTTTGAGTAGGTATCCTTTAGGACTGCAACAAAATACGATCAGAAATAGAGACAAGCCAGAGCACAGCAGAAATAGCAGAAATTGGAGGCAGGATTGGGCAAGGCAGATTTCGGTTCGGCAATAAAAACAGAAAAAATTTCGGTTCGGTTGATTCGGGTTTTCCCCAGAGGCTCGATCGGTTCGGGGCAGGCTTGAACATTGAATTTTTAATTAAAAAAATTAAAAAATATTATATATATATATATAAAGCCTAGGAAATAGCAGAGGCAGAATAGAAAACCTTAGGAAATAGCAGAAGCCAGAACAGAAAATAACCCGAAAATAATGAAAAAACTTGACAGAGGCAGGAGCAGAAATAGCGAATGCTTAGAGCCAGAGCCGTCGGAACCGATTTAATGGAGCAAATGCATGAGCAAGACGGTTTGTTCCATCTAATCCGAACAAACTGGAGGTTCGATTTAAATCTTTTGGCTTGAGCCAGAGGCAAATAGATGGGCCTGCGTATCCTTACAAAGAAAGGTAAGTCAATATATGTGTAATTCAAATTGTCTTTCCTTTTGATTAAAAATTGCTTTTATTGCTATCAAATTGTTGATTAGAAGTCGAAATATGTTCAACTTGTAATATGCTCAATTATGATTCTTTTGGATACGAAAGAAAATTCTATTTATCACATTTCCTTGTTGAGAATTGAGATATCCTCTAATTGTATATTGTACACAACTATTAGTATGAAGTCATGGAAAAATACAATTCTTTTCTATTTGGCGCTTCTGGTTATTCGATTGAATTGTCTCCTCACTGTTGTAGTTCGAAGTAATGAGAAATTTGTTACTCATTCTGTTACTCCATATGTCAAGAAGAAACCAGCTTATCCTCGTGAGGTGACCTCAATCCTGTTGCTTGTTATCATATTTGTATGGTTTTTAAAATGAATAACAACAAATCCGATTCATTTAGTGTTTCAATGCCTGATACATTTTGGGGTGCTACTTTTACCGATCATGTCGGTATAGAGAACATTCGAGAAGTCTTGAAGCTTAGTTGGTTAAGTGCTACCAGCATCTCTTTATATCAAGTAATAATTAACTTAATGATATTAACAACTTCAATTGTTTCATACATAAAATAATTTCCTCACTTTTAATTTTTCCTTGAAGGTACTTATAAATTAGCCTTATCTAATTCATAGAGGACAATGCAGGAGATGTGGCACAGATACTCATTTACATCGTCATATATATGGTAGAGAAGGGGGAGCACAGCGCGAGACAATACCACCTCGTCATGATTCCATATAATATATAGAGTAAGTGAAACTTCTCTTTAAAATATATCAATATTTATCTTTGTTGATACTATTTTTATATCGGATATTAAGATAACTAAAACTGTGTAGGCATCATTGGGTATTGGTTGCAATTAATACCATGGATGAAAATATATATATTAATAATAGATATGCTTGATGCATTAAATACTACATGGGAGAGAGTGTTTGGTCTTTGATGTAAATATTAATAGCTTTTGCTTATCATTAAGGACCATTTCGGCCGATTCTTTTGAGACGAGGACCTCAAAATGCGGTGGCCTACGTCCAAAGAAAGCTTACCGATTTGGCCGATAGTCCATGCATTCGGTAAAGCGATGTAGTAAAGCTTCATTAAGCAGTCCAAAATTACAAAACTCATCCAGAAACGGTCAAGGGAAGGCTGGGAGACTCCAAAGCACGTCCATGAAACTCGATAAAAGCGTTCCAAAAAATAGAATTCAATTATTCAAAGCGTCGATTAAATTAAACTTCAAAGCCAACTTTCAATTGAATTTTGTAGTGGAAAAAGAATAGGAGAAGTACATAACTAAAATTGATGTAAGTACATATTAAAGTTATAATTTCTTTCTTTCCTCAATTTGAATTTTTTATTTGTGGTATTTTCTTGATTTTATATTGAATTATGCATAATTATTATATATTAAATTTTATGAATCATAACAATAATTAAATTCATTTTTTTCTTATTAGGAGAAAGAATTAATTAGAAGTGTTCATTATTTGAGAAAAAAAATCCCAGGTTATTTCTAACCATAAATTCATAATCTAGCATTGTGTCTTCATTAGCTTTAGTTATATTTGCTTTGGAACTAGAAAATTTAGAATCCAGCATATGAAAACTAAAGAGAAAAAAAAAGAATTGAAGAGCTAGAAAATTCTCAAAAAGGAGCTCTTGATAAATTTTTTGTTAAAGAACCTCAAGTTTCTCCTACTAGTGATGATAATATTGATAATGATATAGTCGATAGAGGTTAATAATAGTGTAATAGATGATGAACTGGCTTGAATGATAATACAATAGTGTTGTCAATGATGAGCCTAACTTGGACAGATATTTGAATAATCTATTGTCTATATGATGAGCCCTAACTCGAATGATGTTGATAATCTATTTAAGTAGATATAGTCAAGAAATTGGGAAAGCATTAGATTCTAAGATGATTCGATGTCTTGGCGATTAAGAGTCCTAATAGAGATTTGACTATTAAGGAAGGTCCCTAAGGATAAACTTGGAAGAGCGGTTTTATGTCTTCATGGTATACTAAAATTTTTATCAAATGGAGAACAATGTGATAGAGAGTGGCTTGTGTATTCAAAAGAGTTTGATAAGGTGTTCTGTTTTTGTTGCAAACTATTTAATAAAGAGCTTCGAAAAGGTAAATTGCTTAATGAAGGTTTTGAGGATTGGTCTCATTTTAGCTCTAGAATATCAAAACATGAAATAAGTGTGGAACATTTGAAGAATATGACTACTTGGTATGAGTTGCGTTTAAGATTTAATCAGGGCCAGACAATTGATAAAACGACTCAAAAATAATTGGAAAAGGAGAAGGAGCATTGGAAGAATATGTTAGTAAGAATTGTTTCAGTTGTGAAGTTTCTCGCAAAAAAGAATCTAGCATTTAGGTAAGTACTAACGATAAGTTATATCAAAGTAGTAATGCAAATGTTTTGGGCTTATTGAGATGTTAGCCGAGTTTGGCGTTAATGGATTGACATATTAAGCGCATTTACAAATGATGAACTTCATTCTCATTATCTTGGACATAACATTCAAAATAAGTTAATACTTACTATCTTCTAAGATTAAATATAAAATAAAATCGAAGATAAAAGAAGCCAAGAAGTATTTCTTTGTGATTAGCGATTGCACTCCTTTGATTCTATTACGTGAAACAAATATTTGATTTTAAGATATGTGAATGTCTCTTCCAAATAATGTTATTATTGGAAGAATCATTTTATCTTTTTTTGAACATGAATATTAGTAAAAGCTGGGCAAGGATTATTTTGATACTTTATTGAAGAATTAGAGGCTTTAGGCATGACTTAGACAATGTAGAGGCGAGGTTGCCGATAACGGATGAAACATGAAAGAAACATCAAGGTGTGCCAGGCTTTTAGATAAAAATCTAGAGCATTTATACTCATGCGGTTGTCATGACCCAAATTTAGCTTTGTGTGATATAGCGACACTTGTAGTAAAGCTAAAATATTTTTTTGAATTTATACAACATATTTTACAATTTTGGAAATTCTACTAGCGATGGGTATTTTGAAAGATAATGTGAAGGGTTGACTCTTAAGTCATTGTCATTGCCTAGATTTGGGAGAATGCGTATTGATAGTGTTCGAGCTATAAGATTTCAAATGGTAGACATTCGAGAAGCTTTGCTTGAGTTGCGAGAAGCGATAGTGATTACTTAAGCCAAATCATTAGCAATCAATGAGCTTGGAGACTTTGAGTTTTTGTTGTCAATAATCATTTGGTATGAGGTGTTAACTATTGTCAATATGGTTAGCAAACAGCTTGATCAAGAGGATATGATCGTGATATTTTTAATTTTTAAGTGAAATGATTGATTTCTTATTTGAAAATAGAAAGCGGTTTGGGATGCTCTTGTTATAGCTAAAGAGATTCTTTCTTTGAAATGAATGTTGATCCGGTTTTCCTCAAAGAAGAGAGAAATTAAGTAGAAAAAATATTTTGATGAAAGTACTAATGATGCGCTTGTGCGCCGTTATCGGAGGGAGGAATGGAATTCGAGAATTAATTACTTAAATACATATTGTTGATCGAGCAATTTTTCACTCAATAAGCGATTTGAACAATATAAATGATATGAAAATATTTTGATTTCTTGTTCACACTTCACGACAAGTTCTGATATTTTGGGCCGATAAGAGTCTAAAGGTCGTTGCACTAATCTTCATGAAAATAAACTACGGATAGTGGTCAATCACGTATTGATGGAGATAATTATGCGTGGAGTTAAAATTGCTTAGAAATTATTATGCGAAGGAAAGATGGGCCCGATTGATATTTGAAATTTTAGAAACATTAGATTGTTGCCCGATAGATTATTGCTTATAGAATATTGTTGACTATTCTGATGCTTGTTGCGTCTAGGAAACGAAGCTTTTAGATAAGTTGTTAAAGTCCTATATACGTTCTTCAATGTCCTAGGAAAGACTTAATGGGTTGGCGGTGATACTTGATAGAGTATGATTTTTGGAGAAAATTGAATTCTGAAGAGTTGATTGATGATTTTGCTTGAAATGCCGGGAGAAATTTCAATTTTCAAATGAATGTAATGTTGTTTTACAACGAGCCTTCAGTGAATGTTCGAAATAGTATATTGAATAAGTACATCTTTTAAATTTATATGATTATTCATTTTACACACAAAAGAAAATTATTGATAGAGGGAGGCCTCATTTTTATATTTATCTTGAGACTCGATTATTTTAAAGAACTTGACCACCTTATTATCACTTCGTTATATATAAAGTATTATGATATTCAATTATAGTCTTTAATACTTTTTATTGTGTACAATATTTTTAGTGCCATGAACTCTTATCAAGCAAGCAAAAGGAGTAGTATCCCAAGTGCAAAGAGGTTGAAACAAAATCAATGGTTGACGTAGAATTATTATCTGAAAACAAGTATAAAGTAGATACTTGAAATTCTTGATCGTTGATTGATAAAGTTGATTACTGACTTGTGATTTTTGCATTTAGTCTACTTTGCCGGGTGTTTATCTTTGTAGAGTTTAGGTGGCGGCCGGGTGGTCGATCTCGTCGCTTTATTTTATTGATTGTGGTTGTTGTCGCGTATAGTTGTTTATTTTGAGTTGTGATTTTTGTTGGATTGTAGGTTGTTGTATTGGTCCTTTGGAGTTATGTTGTATATTGGTCATTGTTATGTGGTTAGGAATACCCGCGATGGATTCTTTCTTAAAAATTATTTTTATCCGTTGTATCTTGTTTTATTGAGTTGTTTCGAAACGAGGTTTCCTTTTAAAATTGAGTCATCCATTGATTGGTGACTCGAGGTAATCGAGATTTGGGGCCGATTCTAACCTCGGTAAATGACTGGGGCGGGTCGTTCTGATTTTGAGTATCGAGTGTAGGTTTAAATATTCTTTGGTGGTCTGTGTGGTTATGTGTCTATCTGGGTTGTGTTCTTTGAGTTGTCTGGTTGAGTCTTTTTCTGGAGTCTAAGTCTTTCTTTCGTTTTCGTAGACTGTTGAGGATGCCACCAAGAGTGGAGACGCGTAGAGCGACCCGTGCCGCGGGACGTGCCCGTGGTAGACCGAGGGGTACTAGAGGTGGAGCTAGAGGTGGCCGACGTGCCGGTGGAGTTGTGGGGGCGGTGGGCCGGTGTGGGCTGCTTGAGTTCCGGTGTACACCCTGATGTTCCAGTTGACTCATTTAGCTGAGGATGAGGTGCGGAGTTGAGGAGGGGTGGGACACGCGCATGTAGGTAGTCCAGTGAGGAGGCGTCTTTCGAGAAATGGTACATTTGGCCAGGATTCTGAAGAGATCCCCCGAAGTTTCATGGAGTGGGTTCACCGATTGATGCCATTGAGTTCATTAGAGATTTGGAGACCATTTTTGAGCCCATGGGTATTGAGGGTGAGCTGAGGGTCAGGTTCGCCAACAGGACTACATGGTATTTCGTGATTAGTGAGGTATGTGCTAGAGGGGAGGATGAGTGACTTAGGGCGCTTTGTGTATTCGGAGAATTGTTGAACACCTGTGTTTGCTTTGGAGAGGATCGATTTTTGTTGACTGAGGTGATCGATCATTGAGAATCTGAGAGGCGGTTTAGTGAGTTATATGTCGCTTTACTTCAGTATGCGCGGCGAGGAAGCGGGAGGGATCTCAATTCGAATGGGTTGATATAGGAGATTCGTCACCATATATCTTTGATGACTTTCACCCGGTTTCCATAGGTGAGGAACTACGTATTGAGAGTAGAATGGAATTGGCGGAGCACAGGCGGAAGGTGAAAGTGCAGCGGGGAGGTATGAAATGCCGGTGGACCATACAATTCGAGGTTCCGAGAGGAGGACGCTTTCGGCCGACTTCGCCCGGCTGGTCGTTTCGGTCGCCCGTCCGCCCGATTTATGCAGCAACCTTTCCCAAGGGTATAAATTTAGATGCAGGTGGATGCGGAGGAGGTATTGCGAGGTTCAGCTACGTCGATGTTTGGTTGTGGGCAGATGGGCCATAGGATGCAGGATTGTCGGGAGAGAGAGATGATTTGCTTCGATGTCGATGCGGACACATGGCGAGAAGCCTTGTCCCCAATATTCCGGAGTGGGGCGGAGCTAGTGCATCGTTACCCGGTATGATCTATGAGAGGAGGGTACCAGGGGAGCAGAGGAGGACGTTTTGGAGGCCGCGGAGGTCAGGGTCGTGGAGTTGGGAGAGCCACCCCAAGGAGGCATGGCGGTGCTTGTGGAAGCGGTCTTGCGAGAGGCCAGATCAATGCCGTCACTCAGCAGGAGGCATTGGACACTCGAGGTTGTGGCCAGTACCTTGTTGTTGTGGCCCCAATCTGGAGGCCGGGGTATTTTTGAGATTAAGGCTACTCGTTCTTTTTATTTCACGGATTTTTTGTGGATGTTTTACCTTTATCAGGGAGTCTTTACTTGTTCTCTTTTTTTATATTATGACCGGTGGGGAGGTCGGTTGAGGTTAAGATATGTATATAGAGATTGTCCTTAAGAGTGTCATGATAATTTGTTGGTGGTGGATCTACTTTTCGTTTGAATTGGTAGATTTGATATTATCTTGAAGGAATTAGTAGTTGAGAGACATCATTGCTAAATTATTTGCCATCGCAAAAGGAGATTATGTTGCTAGTCGGGTAAGGCGATGTTGTGTTTGAGATAGGAAGATTTTTCCATCAAGTTTTTATTTAAACACTTTGGAGGCCGGGGGTGATGAAGAAGGTTGTCTTTGAGTATAAGGGTATGTGGTCGACTTGGAGAGAGAGCGGGTTAGAGGATGTACAAGTTGTTATTGGTATGTTGATGTTTTCGGGAGGAGTTGCCGGAGCTTACCACGGAGAGAAGTGGAGTTTGCGATTGAGGTAGTTCCGAGTACTGCACCGATTTTTATTGCACCGTATAGAATGGCTCCAGCAGAGTTGAGAGAGTTGAAGACTCGATTCACAGGAACTACTTGATAAGGGGTTTGTTGGGCAGTGTTTCTTCCGTGGGGTGCACAGTTACGTTTGTGAAGAAGAAAAGATGAGTGCGTTGAGGTTGTGTATCGACTACATGCGGGTTGAATAAAGTGACCGTCAAGAACATTATCGCGTTAGAGGATAGATGATTTATTTAGGCTCGGTTAGGGGGTGCGAGTATTTTCGAAGATTTATTTGAGATCAAGTGCTAGGTTGAGGATTAAGGAGGGTGACATTCCGAAATCAGCTTTCCGATCCAGGTATGGGCACTATGAGTTTATGGTAATGCCGTTTGGGTTGACTAATGCACCAGCAGCGTTTATGGATCTAATGAACCGGGTATTTGGGGAGTTCTTGGATAAATTTGTGATTGTGTTTATTGATGATATTCTGATCTACTCGAGTGATGTGGAAAGGCCGAGACACTAACGGATTGTGTTAGAGACTTTGAAGGCACAATTATACGCTAAGTTTAGCAAATGTAGTCTACGGTTGGAGAAATCTGGGTTCTTGGGCCATGTTATATCCCATGAGTATTTGTGTGGACCCTCGAAGTGAGAGAATTTTGTGAGTAATTGGGAGGCGACCTGCAGTGTGACCGAGGTGAGTAGTTTCTTGGGTTTATGCAGGTATTACTGAGGGAGGTTTATTAGAAATTTCTGGTTGATTGCGACTCCGATGGCCGGAGGTTGACCCCGGAAGGGAGTTCCACTTTATTTGGGATGAGGATGTGAGAGGTGTTTCCAAGGAGGTTGAAGGCAAGAGTGACTCTGCGTCGGTTTTAGCTTTACCATCCGGGTATGGGGGTTTCATGATCTGATGATCTTCGCGCGGGGGTTGGGGCTGTATGTGAGGAGATGGGAGAGTGATTTCTTATGCTTCTCGGCGGTTGAGGAACCACGAGGAGGAACTACCGGACATGATGGAGTTGGCGGCGATTGTTTTTGAATTGAAGTTGTAGAGCGTACTGTATGGGGTTAGATGTCGGATTTTCATTGATCACACAGAAAAGTCTGGAAATTTTTGCCAGCCAGAGAGACACGAATTTGAGGCGAGAGGAGTGGATAGGTTATAGTGACTATGATGTGACAATTGAATATCGCCGGGGAAAGCAAATGTAGTAGCGGTCTTTGAGTCGGAAGAGGCGAAGGAGCCAAAAACGGGGAATGGAAAGCGGCTTGGGTTGAGTTGGGTATGGCATTAGTGGTGAGTTGTTGGCTTATGTGAAGGTTCGACCTGTACTTTCTGACCGTATTTTGGAGTTGCAGCAGCAAGATGAAAAGCTACAGAAAATCATCGGGGAGGTAAAGGATGGGGTCAGAAAGGATTCTGAGTTAGCGAGAATGGAGCTACGAGGATGAATGGGGGAAGGTTATGTGTGCCGGATTCGGATGAGTTGAAGAAAGAGATTCTTGACGAGGCTCGCTAATCAAGCTAACTTATAGAATGCGTCGAGATTGTTAGCCTTGAATGTACAGGGGACTTGGGGGCCAAGCTTTACAGTGACCGGGAATGAAGAGAATTAGGTGGTGGCTAAATGTTTGGTTTGTCGGCGGTGAAGGTGGAGCATAGACATCCGCGGGATTGTTGCGGACTCTTCACATTCTGAGTGGGCTGGGAAAATGTTACCATGGACTTTGTATTAAAGTCTTCTGGGTCATTGAGGCGGAATGGTGGGATGCGAATTTGATTGTGGATAGAGGCTGTCGAAGTCGGCTCATTTTACTTTACCTATCGAATCTACCGATGGACGGAGAGGTTGGCGAAGATATATGTTGATCGATTGTGAAATTGCGTGGGGTTCGGTGTCGTCGTTTTAGAGCCGCGATCTGAGATACACCTCGAGATTAGGAGGGGGTTTCCGGGGCGTTAGGGGACTCGGTGGAGTTAGTACATCTTTCCATCCACCCCAGGCGGATGGGCGATCAGAACAATCCGGACTTTGGAGGATATGATTCGGACTTGTGTTAGGGTTTTCAGGAGTTGGGATGTGAGTTGCCTAAGATGGAGTTCGCGATATAACAACGGTTTTTCATGCTAGTATCGATGGCACCCGTTTGAAGGGCATTGTATGGGCGGAGCAATAGGGCCCAGATGCATTGGAGCCGAGTGGGAGAGGAAAGTTTATGGTTCAGAGGTTAGTTAGGGGGATTAGGGTGGGGGATCAAGTTTGTCTGAGGGAAAACTTGAGGATAGCGCGGGGCCAGGCGAAGAAATATCTTGTCGTGGCGGGTAGACTTGTCCTTGAAGTTGGAGATCATGCGGGGATATACATGGAAGGGAAGTAATGCGGTTTGGGAGGAAAGGGGGATTTAGGCCCCCGTTATACTTGGACCGTTTAAGATTTTAAGCGAGAGTGGGACCCATAGCTTACCGTTTAGCGTGCCTCGGAGTTGGACAGAATTCATAATGTATTCCATGTGTCGTGCCTGAGGAAGTATGTTGGGATGAGTCGTATGATATTCTTAGCTTAGGTGGAGCTTGAAGAGGATCTCGCCTTAGGAGAAATCGGTGAGGATCGGAGGGGAAAGGTATTGAAGAACAAAGTGGTGGCCTTGGTGAAGAGATGTTATTGGAGGAATCGGCATGTAGAGGAAGCGACATGGGAGCGAGGGATGATATGAGGAGTTACCCTTGTGACTTTTCGTGAGAATTAAGACATTTTGTTTTATGTGTTTATGACTTTGAGTTGTTTAAGCCCAGGTCTTTCGTGGTTGTTGAGTTGGGAAATTTAGGGTGAAATTCACATTAGGTGGAGTAGGCGTAATAACCGTTCCGTGGAGTATTATTGTAATATTATTTGCGGTTAGAAATTAGAATTATGTTAGAGTTGTGTTGTTAAACTTGAGACTAGAGGAAACTAAGCATAGAGCGAAAGTGGCGACTCTTGAGATATTTCGTGCGGACCCACGAGACTTTCTTATATAGTTATCAATTAGCTGTCATCGTCATTTCATCTTCTTCTTTCATCAAAGCATGGCGAACTCCTCTTATTTTACTCGAAAATTTTAATTTCTTCCTCGTTTAGCGAGGCTTTTTGGTGCAAATTTCACGGAGAGTTTCCCGAGCCATTCTCTGCACGTGTTGAGAGGTAAGTATTTCGAATCTTTTGGAGTATTTCTTGAGTTTGAGGATGTTGACTTTTTGGGAATTTGAGTTGACTTTGAGATTTAATATTTATTATGTTATAGAATTGTCATTTAAGCTTAGATTATCGTATAACAGTTGATAATTATCGATTTATGGGGTTGAAAATGTTGAGGATTATAGTTGACTTTTGTTGACTTTTTCTAAATGGTTTTTAAATGATAGAAATTAATCTTTCTTGGAGCACTATTAGGGTTGTTTGAGGTGTAAGTTGATTTTTAGGGGATTAGAGCATGTTAGGATATTATAGGTTTTGCAGAATTGAATAGTGAATGATTTGTGATTAAGATGGTTAGAAATGTGATGAGATTAGTTGTTAATATAAGGAGCGATTTAGGACCTTCAAACTAGTAATTGGAACTCGATCATTAGAAAAATGGAAAGTTACGAACTTAAGTTGGAATAAAACTATAATGGACTTTACCGTTGGGTTATTTTGGGAGTATCAATATGAGATTATATATGTAGGTAGAATGTTATATTACTAGTTTTGTTATAAGTATTAATTATAATTAGAATGTTTTTAAGTTGATCGCGGGAAAGGTCATTGTTGTGATTCTTGAGGAATTTGTTTAGTAGCTAGAGGTGAGAGTATCCTATCTCGCTTGGTGTCGATTAACTATTTGATTATGGATATGTGTATGTTTATATATATATGATTTTGTATTTAGAATTATATGTTGATTATCGTTGCTTAAGGTTGAGTCGTTCGCGTTGTGTTTGTGATGCTAAAATAAATGCAGTGTTTTGAGGAGTTGTTGAGTCGTATGAGGAAGAGTTGTATATGAGTTGATGTTGTCGGTTAGGTTGTTTGTCAAATTTATCATGCCGTTCTGATGCGATTTGGTGAGTTGCCTTGCCTAGTAACGATTAGGTGATTGTTCGTACCTCGTTCTGGGTCGTTGATAAAACTTTGTCAATAAAATGAAGACATAAGTTTCTCACTCTGGAGTTGAGGTTGAGTTATATCATGATTAGGGTTGCTTAGAAACCGGACTTTATATTGAGTTGTACCCAGGATTGTTGGGTCTTGAGTTGTTGAGTTGATAGAGTTGTTGAGTTGATAATATGGTTGAGTTGTCGAGTTGATACTATTGTTGAGTTGTTGAGTTGATACTATTGTTGGTTTGGGTTCTTGGGTTACTTTTACTCGTTGAGGTTGTCGTTTGACCGATTGGATAGAGTAGAATTCGATTGGTTGTGCGTGTTGTTACAGTTTTGTCTTGTGATATACGTATGTTATTGTTGATTGCCATCATTTTGGATAATTTTGCTAGTAACAATTTATGACCATATGGAAATGATAATGAATCTACTAGTGACTTTATATTAAGATTGTAAGTTGAATAATATCATATACCGTTTTATCTATCGTATCTTGATATTAATTCCTTTGATCTGTTATTGCGTGATTGGAAGTTGATTTCATTCATGGGTATATATTCTTGAAACGCGGCTTCACGCTATTAGCTAGGCGACAATTTTATTGCCCAGGTTGGTGGTTGTTTCTTTCGGCGGAGGTTTCTTGGTGTTTGTCTTTGTAAGAGCTTAGGTGGCGGGTGGCGGTCGATCCTCACTGATCTATTTATTTTGTTGGATTGTGGTTGTTGTACTTGGGTGTTATTTTGGGAATACTTTTGTTATTTGTAGGTTGTTATTTGGTCACTTTGGAGTTATGTTTTATGTTAGTCGTTGTTGTGGTTAGGAATACCACGATGGATTCTTTTCTTAAAAATTATTTTTATCAGTTGTATCTTTGTTTCGTTGAGTTGTTTAAGAGACGGGTTTCTTTTAAAATTAGTCGTCCATAGATTGGTGACTCGTGTCGAGATTTAGGGGCCAGTTCCCCAACCTCGAGGCGTACGACACAGGGGCGGGTGGAATTCACAGTTCCAAGCTAGGTTAGTAACTATATATTATTTAGAAGTTTATATTGATGAATATAATAAATTCATGGATTATACTTAATTTTTGTTAATTTTTTTATTTTTCAGTATGTCCATAAATGGCCAGCTGCAAGACTTTAGGATGATAGAGATTGAGCATGTTCGGAGGAATTACGCTGACGGGTTTTTCGAAGAGACATAAGTAAATAGTAGTGCAAGATAGCCGAGCTTTAGTTGCATTTGTAACATTACTTGTTTTGATAACTTCAATGTCACTTGGTTATTTTTGTTCGATCATATGTGGTTATTTTTAGTGTCGAAGTTGGTGATGCTTTAGAACGTGAATATGTACGTAATTATTTTTAGAGTTGAATTTGATCGTTCAATTGATGTTTCTTGAACAAAATCTCTAATGAATTGTGTATATATGAAACGATTGATGAATGAATGAAAGGGCTTTTTATTAGCATTTTATATATATATATATATTTATTGTCGTATTTTATATAAAAAAGGGCATAAAAGGAACCGCTTTTATATTAAAAAACGAAAAAAAACACTTCTGTATTTCGGATAGTGATATGCAAGATTTAATCTTAGACAGCAGCTCAAAAGCAAGCCTTGATCTAAGTTGTCTTAGACAACGCTTATGGCTTGCGTCTAAGTTTTGTATTAACATCTTATCGGTAATCAAGGGCATTCATTCAAATGTGATGCTGTCTAAATGCTTTGTATTGTTATCTTGTGGCCTTGTCAAGTGATTTTGTTTAGATGGCACTACTTACTTAATATGATGTTTTTTTGTGTTGTCTAAGTCTTTTTTTGAGTGATGTATAAGTTTTTTTTTTAATAGTGTGTATTATCATTAGCTAGCTAAGAGTACATATATTAGCGTAGGATGTCCTGAGCACCAAAAACAAACTAGTACGTTAAATTAGTATTTGCTTTGTTGACTAAGTTGTGCACTTTCTGGTGCATATATGTCGTCCATTAAGATAGAGGAAGATTTTGTAAGGAGTTGGTTATATGTAGTCTATTAATTATTAGGTGGTTGTTCGTTTAGAGATTAGACAAAAGAAAGGCCAAAATTGCACCTTGTCTCACTTCACTTTACACCTACCTGAGATTACCTATAATTAATACATACTTATTGATTCTCTCCCCCACCTCTCACGATTTAAATATATATAGCAAGCGATAATAATGCTTATAATATATTGCAAATCTATTATTACTCGTTTAGCTTTTGAATTGGATTTAATAAATTAATTTGGTATTATTTACTACATTTAGTTTTATAATTCAATTAACACATATAAATTTGATTTGCATTGCATTAACCATTTTAATACTAAAATATATTAAAAATGCTATCATTTTTTAAGTACTCCTATATTTCATCGAATATTAAAAGTGCCTCTAACCTGCCTCACCAACTCGCATCTAGAAGCTCTTAGTAAGCTCACCCTACCCCACACATTATTACACATCCCCCTCCCAACACTCGACAGTAAAAAAACACTTAATATTATTGTATAAAACCCCATTCCTCTTGACCATTCTAGCATTGCTAAGGTTAAGTTTCCCAAAACAAAAATCCTCTCAAGTTTAAAACAACCAACCCAAAATAGTATATATATACATACCCCCAAAAAAGGGGAAGGAAAGAGATTGGAGGAGATAAAACTATAGTGCTTGGTAGTAGTAGGTAAAAGATATTTGGCAAATAATAATAATAATGGGAAGGTCTCCTTGTTGTGAGAAGGCTCATACAAACAAAGGAGCTTGGACTAAAGAAGAAGATGATCGACTAATTTCTTATATTAAAGCTCATGGTGAAGGTTGTTGGCGTTCTCTTCCTAAAGCCGCCGGCCTTCTCCGCTGCGGCAAGAGTTGCCGCCTCCGTTGGATCAATTACTTGAGACCTGACCTTAAACGTGGGAATTTTACTGAAGAAGAAGATGAACTCATTATCAAACTCCATAGTCTTCTTGGTAACAAGTAAGTCCATGCCACAAAATTGTTTTTCTGTTTCCGGCCTATATATATATCATGTCCTAAATTGTTGGCATGTTATTATGTCTTCATTTAATTCCCGCCATGTTGATGATATATAGTTTATTGTTTAATCTCGATATGTTTAGAGTCTTATTAGACCAATTCAATATTCTTATGATCCTTAGCTATAGAATTCAATCAATCGTACATAGCTAAAATAATGTATTGACTTCAAATTTCTTTCTCGTGACATAAAGTTTTATCTAGAAGTAAAGTAAAAAAAATATTATTATATGTATTTCAATAAATCATTTAGCTATTATTCTATTGGTGTTTGAATTGGGCTACTTTTCGTGGACCTGGACTAATTTCGCTTGTGATTCATTTTCATCGCATGTCAAGTTTATTTTGTTTAGAGTTTAGACGTTTAGTGAGTTAAATGAATAAGGAATTGGTTTGATGAAATGATGAAGGGTGGGACCGTAGGAGTGTTGTCTTATTATTAAGATGATTAAGATGATGATTATTTGTTGTGAGTCAATTAATTGATCGGTTTATTGTTAAAATTAACACAACACATATTGTACTCAATATGGAAATGTTGAAATTGAATTTATAGGTGGTCACTTATAGCTGGAAGATTACCAGGAAGAACTGATAATGAAATAAAGAATTATTGGAATACACATATTAGACGAAAGCTTTTAAGCCGTGGAATTGACCCCGCCACTCATCGTTCTATAAACGAACAAGCACCACCACAAGATCAAGAATTCACCACCGGCGCAACCACCACGACCACCATCTCATTTTCGTCATCAGCTGGTAGTGCAACTTCCACCACCAATATAAATGACGAAGAAAAAAAGATCACCGCCTCCACCATCTCGGCCGCCCCGAATATTAAAGAAGAAAAATGCCCAGACCTTAATCTTGAACTTCAGATTAGTCCACCAATCCATCTGGCTGGTCATACTCATCATCATGAGCAGTTGATCAAGATTGGGAGGATGAGATCAACGGATAGCAATTGTTCATTGTGTTTTGCATGCCGTTTGGGGGTTCAAAACAGCAAAGATTGCAGTTGCAGTACTAGCAATGGTACCAATAATAGCAGTAACAATGCTTCCTTTGAATTCCTAAGGTTAAAGACAAGTGCTTTGGAATTCAGAAGTTTGGAGATGAAATGATCAATTATTATTTTTATGGAAAATATTAATTACTCCGTACAATATTTTGATCTAAGCTAGTTTATAGTTTGTACTATCAATATATGTTGTAGATGAAGCAATTAAGAAATATGAAAAGAGTGTTATTATATATATATTAATTTAGTAACTTTCAATTTCAAAGAGTATATAGGTAGCATCTTCTTAATAGAAGTATTATTTGTGATCTACAGATTATATTGAAAACGCTATTTCATATTATTTTCAAATAGACCTAATGAAATGTTTAATTCGAACTTTTTAATTGTAGTTCGTACCAATTTGATATTTAGAGTTTTTGTTCTTTTGTACATACTTTCAAATCATTTGCTTCAATTTAGCGGACTCTCGTCTTCTAGGAAAAATATCATCTATCTCTTTATATATACTTATTTTCAGTGATCATGATGTACAAACTAATGGTATGATAGCACAATTGGTTAATTCATAACTATTCATGATTTATGTATGTAATATATGATGTACAATTAATCAAAAAATATTAGACATAAAATAATTAATTCACATAATAAAAAATTCCTTTTATTGTATTATTTTAGTTGATTCAAAGTTTCTATAGAAATAAATAACTCACAATTAAAAAATTTCTTTCTTTAAAATGGTCAATTAAAATGAATTATAGGAGATAAAACTTTGATTTAGTTCATGTTCCACAATCAATAGATAAAAGTTGTGCCACGATCGATGACAGAAACAATTTGTGGCATAAAAACTTTTCTCTTTTTTTCCACCTATAAAATTAGAGATTCTTTGTTGGGTTTGGCTACATGCTTTAGAAAAAGAAAGGTTGGTTTTTGTTGCAAAGAAATGGAGGGCAGTATAGATAAGTTTTGGGAGGATGAGATCGAAAGGATAAAGAAGAGGTTGGTAACCTATCTCTTCTACTTATTGTTAACTTAGGTTTTATACTTGTACTAACTATACATAAAAAGCACTCAAACTATTCCAATCTATTTCAAATTTTGGTGTTTGTTATTAATATTTTTTACTATTGTAATTGATAAATACGGAGTATATTGATCACATCATTACATTCTTCTTTTAAAAATATTATCGTATTATTTTGGTAACTTTTAGTAATATACAAATATAAATTTATTAATTATGGTAATATATAGCATCCGTGACAAATTGAAATTCACAACTGTATGTCCATAATGACTTATTAGTAGCTTTGTAATTATCCTCTACCAAACCTAACAATAATTCACTTCTCCCCCCACAAGCTGACTCACCTATTCTTCATGACGGTGGCTGATTCATCGCCCATTTCTTTCACCTTGTTTTTTATCGAGTAGTTTGTATAGCCTATGTATGTGTTGACTAGCTAATAGTAGAATCGGATTAAAAAAATAAGTTTTTAAAATAATACATGAATAATAGTGGCTAGACATTGATTATTATGCGTAAAATTAGATAAGAAAAATACATTTCTATCTATATGTCCAAAGTTCATGTGGTCAATAGTAGAATACGAGCACCATTTGTAATAACTGTCAATTTGTGGTGACAATGTTTTCTGTATAAAATCCGTTAGTTGAGATTGGTTTAATACATTTCATAGACTATTGTTATCCCAAAGTTAACTCGCTGAGACGTAATATTGTATTTAATGAGTTTTATAAGAAGGTGTTGAATTATATGATTTAATAATATAGATTATTTATAATCTGATGTTCATTTATCGCCTGGTTGGTAAGAATGATTAAAAATATTGGTTACGTTCCTCCATTGGTTATTATGACATGTCAGTTGATTTCAATTCCATTTTACTTACCACAATTACAATTCACCATACCTTAATATATATGATACTAATAAATACATGTACACATGCATATATACTGCTATTTCAAAGGCCTTAAAAATGAAAAAATTATACTCTGTATATGCCAATCTTTATCGTGTGTTTTCTACTTCTTCCTCCACCACAAGTCCGAAGAGGATATAAATGTCAACCAACTTTGCCCTCTCTACCTAGTTTATTCATTTTTTAAGGCCCTTAATAACAATAACTTCATTTCTAGACAGACCATTTTAACAATTCACTCAATAATTCAAATAATTAAGTACTTATAATTATTCCACTAATGATATTGAGCCTTGATATTTAATACGTCGTCTTGCACCCCTAAGGGGAAATTAATTAATTATAATGGTAATAATTAGGTAATTTATTTATAATAGTAATAATTAGGCAATTTATATAACTTTTTCTTTCAATGGCATGGGAAATGGAATATCACAAGGCAAAACATATTTAAGCGTTACATATATAAATTTTTGAAGCAAGACTATCAATTTTATTAGTGTATAATCATTAGAAGTAATATTTACTACATATCATCAGATTTTAAGCAAATTTCATAAAGTATTTACATTCAGATATATGTGATACACATATCATCAGAATATTCATCTCGCTTAATAATAATATTCTTACATTATATTCGTGAGCCTAAAAAAAATCCCGCCTATTTTTTTTATTATTCTTCTACGCCTATCACTTTCTTTGCCGAAGCCCAAGATCCGCTTCCGCCTCCCCCTATCCCCGCCCCACCCCCCACCCTCCTCTTTGTCCTCTCACACGCAGCCTGGGCCGAGACAGAAACAAAATCCCAAATATCTCCTTCTTTCTTCCACATCCCCGTCCCCTATTCCAAAAAATCTCGTGCATGCACTTAATGACCCTATCTGAAAATGGCCATATCCGGCTTAATATGACGCTAATTAAAAAAAATAATACTGGAATTTGTGCCTCATTTCTGGGTAAGTTAATATTTATTCGCTCCATGGATTTTTCATCATAAATTGAATTTGATGGCTCTTCGGTATATGCCTGCCTTTGCGTGACGGCAAACACGCTATGCTGGGCATCATCGCGCGATACTTTGAAATAACCCGCTAAACGAGACGCTTAACGGTATGATCGTAAGATAAGATAAATACTTTCTCGTAGTGAAAAATAGATATACCGGTATTTGAAGATAAATGAGTAGCATTTTGTGACGCAGAGAATAATATATTTAGGATCATTTTTATTCAATTTAATGACAAAAGTGGTAAATAAAACACCGCACTCAAAATGTGACCTAAAAACCTACTCTATTAAGATAACCATCATCACATAAAAATCTTCATGATCCTTATCCTCTCTTCCATCATACGTAGCATCATCATCATCTCCATCACCAAATTTTTTTTTTCCTTCTTTGTCTTATGAAATTCTCAAATAATTCTGCCTTTGGGGTTGATTTCTAAAATCATCTAAGCATCTAAGGTATAATGATACTACCTTGCCTCTTCCTTCATGCCTAGAACATCTGGGATTTATACATGTTATTTTACAATTTAAAAGTTAGGAAAATGAATATTATATTAAAGATTGAATCTTTATGTAGTTTATGTAGATTTAGAACCATATTTTGTTACACTCAAATATATTGAATATTTTAGGAGTATATCATTGAGAGATAGCTTATACTATCATGTCACATCAGGGTTGCCAGATATTCTTTTGTAGGTTGATTCGGGGTAAAATGATATATATATATATATATATATCAGTGCTGGCAATTTCTAATCGAGGTTTGGTACGATATGTATATTGAGTAGTGGTGTACTCAGACGCTTCTGGAGGTTCGTGCGACATGCATATCGGCGTACTTTACCGGGAGGATCAGAATGTATATATACGCTGGGAGACGCATTTAAGGTCAGTTACTACGCAATAATTTATGCTTTAATGTTATGTATTTTGTTGGACTAACCATTGATCGTGGTTGTTTATTTGGAATGAATATTTTGATTATGCGCTGTTGACGGTTATAAATATATGCGCTGAGCGTTATGTCAAGTTCGTGAGTAATGTCAATGTATGCTACTAGCGTAATTGTAGCATTGCTCATCGTGCAGCCTTATTAATGTTTATACATATGTTCTTATATATAAGATGATTATATGCTACTGATCTTATTCGCGTATTTGTATTCACTAGCCTAATTCTTTATTCTTACGGAGGGCATTTTATGCCTAGTTTCTTTGTGAATATCAAATGGCGCTGCTGAGAAATTTCAAGGCTGATAAAATAGAATGCAAGATATAAGTCCCTACTATTCTCCTATTGTTTCCTCTTGTTACTTTTCTGTATCGTATATCATATATCGAGTCAGAGATGACCATACTACTATTATGACGTGACATGGGACCACAAGTTACAGATTGCTTATCAGATATTCAAGTTGATGTGATGTTTAAGTTGATGACAGCAGACAGGGTATGCCTAGTTCACCACGACTGACTAAAGAGTATTATTATTATTATCAAACGAAGCCATTTTGTATTGTTATCCATCGACGCGACTGCATGCGCTGGCCGATTTATCTTAATCCTCAGTGGCGCCGACCTCAAGGTCATTAAGCAATTTTAGCCCTGTGGTCAAACCTGCTACTATTCGCATTGTTCTCACTATAGCTTTGTCTCAATCCTGGTCTATTCATCAGCTTGATGTTAAGAATGCTGCTCCTCCACGTGCGATCAGAGAACCGTACATATATCAGCCGGATGGTTTATCATAGTCCCCTGCTGTGCCCCCCGAGCCTGGGGTATCCGCTGTATGCCGACTACGTTCCACTATGGGTTTTACTCACAGCACATCCGATCATTCTCTGTTTATATATTCAAGTAAAATGACATCAAGCTTGCCTTCTCTCATATGTGGACGATATTATTATCACTACGTCTTCTGAGTCTCTTCGCAGGTCTCTTATGTCCTCATTACCGAATTTGCCAGCTTTGTGTTAATTGGGCACACTCCATTATTTTTTAGGTATCATTGCTACTCATCACGCAGCGCCTCTTCTTTCTCGCCAGAAATATGCTAAGTCTATTATCAAGCCACGCCGGTATGTCGTCCTGCAAATCTTCTCGCTAATTCTATTTGATACTAAGTCCAACCGAGCGGCTCCTCTAGGCTCCCCTACGCCAGATCCGCTCTATTTCGCAGCTTGGCTTGGCCCTTTCAATATCTCACATTTACTGCATCGACATCTCTCATGCAGCTTCTCACAGATATGTCTTTTCACGACGCTTCCTACGACAGATCATTGGGCTTCCTCGCCGAGCGCGATTATTTACGTGGTACTTGTACTACGACTTCCACCTATATAAGTCTTTCTTTGCGCTTTTACTTTCTTACATCGATGCCGACAATGCATCGATAATAATGGTAGAAAAGTCTACTTCTGCTTCGCAGTATTTTGTGCCGACAATCTAATCTCCTCATTTCAAAGACTGTGCCAATTATATCTCGCTCTAAGCCGCGTATCGGAATGTCGCCTCTCAAGCTGGTCAAGCATGCACTTGTTGAACTTCATCATCATCCTCTCACCAAAGCCAATAATTGTATATCATGTATTAACGCAATACTATCTACCTCTAAAGAATCCGGCTTCAAAGATTAACGCACAAAGCACGCCGGTATCGACATACATTGTCGAGAAAAAGTAGCTCGCAAGGACAGACGAAGTTCTTCATGCCCCATCTCGAGCATCAAATCGGCCGATTATCTTTCACCAAAGGCCTACCACTCATATTATTTACCAATTTTCGATGTACTCGGCCCTGTCCTCCTCCCCCGCCTCCACCAGGGGGGTATATTAGTGTATAATCATTAGTGAATATTTACCACATATCATTATATCAGGCTAGCCCATAGGATTTATCTATCTTGTATATATAAGTTACACATATCATTGTAATATTCATTCAGTTAATAATAATATTCTTACAAATGTCATTTCTCAACCTTCATTAACATAAGACAAAAAAGCCAAATGGTGCATAATTACTAATTAGACATTACGAAGTACTCGTATTTATTAAACTCACATGCTTAATTGCTTGAAAGAAACTCATTCCAAATAATGGTTCTATTGAGTAATGAAATGAAATACGGTCCACGAGACACATTGCGCATCTACAGAAGCTCGATTCCCTGGGCAGCCAGTGAATCGTCATTAATCTGCGGTCGCGCCAGATTGCGGCTACTTCCTACCATGTCGTGACGACGTTGTGATGCTGCTTACTTGACTTGTTCGGCGCATTATCTTCGAATAACCTCCCACACGGCGATGATTGGGTCACATGTACGCTTCTTCGCCGAAATGTATCAATCCATTTAAACGAATACGTTTACCACTTTTAAAATTAGCACTCATTCTATGTGTTCGATTGAGTGGACATGCATGATTATGTGAAAAATAAATATGTACCTAATCATCCCAGAAGGTAAATTGTGCTTTAATTTAAGTGTAACATAATGATGGCATAATCACGAGAGAAGTTTTCGGTTCTCTCCATAAACGGAACTAATTACGTCGAAGTTTGTTATTGAGTTTATATATTGAACATGGGCTCTAGAGTGCATAATAAACCTATAAAGACAGATGACTTAATAGAATAATGATATTTGATTCGAATTTTTATTAGGAGGTCTCGATATAATTCTTGTTGGATTATTATTATTTCATATTTTTTTTAAAACACTCACTCTAACTATTATATTAATTAGCTAGGTATATCTATATTTGTTATTTGTAATACTCATAACTATTTTACAAACAAACAAAAAAACCAAAAAGGTATTGGTGGAAACTTGATAAATAAATAAGAATTTTAAATACGGAGTATTATTTTTTTAAAATTGAATTCGCTTTGTTCAATTTCGTTTCTAAACTTAATATATTTATTCTAAACGCATATACTAAAAGATTAATTCAAAGGTGTCTCGATTTTTTGGCTAATGATAAGGTCAACGTAGTATATGATCCTATCAGTTTAATACTTTCTACGTTTCAAATGTATTTATCAAGTTGTATTTAAACGCTGCTTTTATTGCCATGTGATATTCCTCCAATCCATTTTAATCGACTTTCTCACATATCGAGATAAATTTTTTATCTTCAATTACTCTTTAACTATATTATTAAAAAATTTAAAAAAATAATATTATCCAAGTATTTTAAAAGACGAACCCAATTATATAAATTTTATATTTTTATAATAAGGAATACTAAGAATCGACGATCAAAGTCAATTTCAAAAAAGCCAAACGTCAAGGACAACAAGAGTAAAAAACTATATCGGGATTACAGAAAAGTTTATACTGGTGATTAGAAAGGTATATTAAACATACAAATAATCAATTATCAGAAAAAATAAATTTTTTCTAAACGATCACAAGATTTCGACAATTGACGTAGATAAATTATATAAATCATCTGTTCACATGTTATTTACTCTATTTTCAAGGGGATGGAAGAGTCTATTAAGATAGCTTGATATATGGGCCCTGGCATGTCGTTTTGCCGTTGCACTACATTCTTTACCTAGCACAACTTACCGGAAGAAAAAACATAGTGAATTTAGGTGAGTCAAAGTTGGAGAGTAGTTCCTTCTCAACAATGTTTTTCTTTTTTTCTTAGAAAAGTGCATGAAGATTTGAGATAGTAGTGATATTGTCAAGGCTTTCATTTATCACTATTAATAATGGTTTACAAGTAAAAAAATAAGTTTTCTTATATTGTGCTTAATTATAGTATGACAAGTAAATAAAATTGGAGTAAAAACGTTTTTAAAGTCATCATTTAAACCCCTCTAATCTCGGTCTATACCATCACAAGTTAACAAAAAAAAATGAATGGCCAATTATGATTCTAAATGAAATTAATTTATATTAGTTCCATTAACTTTTTTCTTTTTTTCAAAAAACCCATCCACCGACCCTTACAATGAGAATCGAACCCAGGACCTCTAAGTCACTGGAAGGTCTCCTAACCACTAGGTCATTCGATGCTCATCCATTAACTATTTTGTATTCAATAAGAGGTGTGGTGGTACACATCAATGAATGAAGAAAAGTGATGGACATTTATAAGAAATCGAAAAAGTCTTTGCACAAATCGCTACCAACTTCACGGCCAGACAGCCGCCCAACGTAAGAACATGTGCTTGGTTGCGGCGGTAGGGCCCAACGGCCCACTTCAACTCAGTCAGGATAACGTGTATGGGCCCACCCAATACTCCATCTTATCCATTAGGATATCTAATTAATTAGTAGAAGAAGAATATTAGTCTGCACTTATTTTAATCCTTCCTCTCACCCCCAATCGTCTCACTTTTGTTGTTATATTTTTACCCAGATTAGAGCTTTAACTTATAATAATGTAATGCTAAACTCAAGGGAATAATAAACTTATATCATAAGCGTTTGGTAAATTGGTGGCAATTCAGGACGTGTAGATATATTTTGAGTCATATGAGAATGTGATAATTACATACTTGAACAAAAGGACTTGTGATAAGTCTACAAATTAGAGCTTATAACCATAATACGATTAATAATTATATCAAACACATGAAAAAGGCCTTGGTCTAATAGAATATAGGCCCTCATAAATCTTGACTTGCAAAAACATTTTTCACAGTAGAAGTATTTTATAATTATTGTGGATATAAAGAGTTTATTATAACGTGAGATAATATGGAAGGATGAGTCCATAATTGGCCAATTATGATTCTAAATGAAAGTCACCAAGGATATGAATGTTTTGGTGTGAGGAGAAGTTGATGACTATGTGGTCTGGGCCTTGGGGTTGGTAAAGGGTCCTACGTAGAAATGTTAACTGTACCCAGCCAAGTTCAATCGGTAATTTCGCTCGCTGACAATGTATCTTTACTCTGGGCTGCTCGGCTGCTCACGCTTCACAGAGTCGGAATTAAACCAAATGGAAATTCTAGCCTAAATTGTTAATTGATTTATTACTTCAAATTTTAAAGTGATAAGAAACAAGACAAAATAATAGATTAACATTAATTATCAATAAATAAATCAGACTTTATTATTAACTAAATTATAAATAAAACGATCATCATAACAAACTTTGTCTTTGACAATAAACTAAAATCATCAAAAAAAATTAGAGTACTAGCTTTATAATTTTATTTAAATATACAATAATAATCATATAACCGAGCCTAACGAAATCAAGGCCGGCCGAAGTTTACCAAGATAGACCGAATCGAATCCTCAGCCTCGATTTCCGAGCCGAGCCGCTTCATTATCCTGCCTATTAACCGCTCTATCTCCATGTTAGCTTATGGATCATTGATTGATAATAGTGACATTTACAAAAAAGTCCTGATAGCAGTTGGTCTTTGTTGGTAAATAGACAGTGAGAGGAAGAGATAAGGCAACGTCCAAAGGTACCCCTACCTAATTCTATCAGTGTCAACTTCTCCGGACCTCAGCTTTCAAGTTCTCATTTACTGTTGAGGACCCCATGGATTTTGGCATTTCCACCAATCACCACTCTTTCCTACTCCCTTCTCCTCCACAACATTTGGACAAACACACTAATAGGCACTAAGTACGCATATAAAACAGTACGTACTTATCTTTCCGTATAAAACTCTTTTTCCGTACTCAAATGAATTATATTTAAAAAAACTCGTTTTATAATGTTACCGTATAAAATGCATACAAAATACGAACATACGTATTTCTGAGTAAAAAAAACGCATTTTAAATCCTTAACTAAAATATACTCGAAAAAACGCATTTTTTTATTATAAAAAACATTTATCCAAATTTTGAAATTGCACAAATAAAGAAGATAAATAGTAGAATCCCACGAACGTTAGACACATTCGTCTAAGATTTGTGATGAATACAATAGCAACAAAAAAATACTTTGCACTGTGTTCGAGATTGGAAATAATAACGCCAATATACCTATCACGAGATGAACAAGACCACGCGAGTCCCAAATACAATTTTGTCTATGTTAGTATTTTATTTAATACAATAGCAATGTAAAAATATGGAGAATTGTGTTCTAGATTCGGAAATAATAACGCCAATATACCTATTTACTTTGGTATTTGTACTGGGTACCTACGCGATCCTAAATACAATTTTCGGTAAATATATTTCACATTTGGATTTATAGTTATTTAGTAGATAACAATTGATGTTGTTTTTTAATTGTGAAGATAAAAGTCATTATATCGTTTAAATAAATTATTTTAAATAATAATTTATTAAATAATTTGAGCAAATGAACAAAGATCTTTCTATTTTTCTAAAATTATCTGAGAAATGTCAAGTTTATTAATTAAAGTCAGCAATTAATATACAAATAAATGTAAAAACATTAAGCTATATTTCGCATTTTTCGATCTCGTACTTTTAAAAAGAACACGCTTTATACTCATAAACGCTAAGCTGCACATTTTTCCCAATAAAACTTTTCCGTTTTTTTCACGTAATTTTACTCATAATTATTCGAATTATACCCGCACGCACGCACCGACTTCTTTCTTTCCCCGCCCCGTATTTTTACTAACACGGGCAGCACTATGCCTTTGCCGCGATTTCCCTCTCATTATGGCACTTAAATTAGCTAGAGTGGTATATGAACCGAGCTCGAGCTAAACAAATTTTAGCTCGACTTGGTGTCTATTTGAGCGGAACCAACGACTCACTTTAAGTTTCATCGAGCCGAGCTTGCCCGAGTCGAGCCCCGAGTAGCTCAATAAAGCCTCACTCGGGTCAAACTCGAGTCCCCGCCTCAATTCCAGTCGTTTTGTTTAACTCAACTCATGCACAACTCTAGTATTAGCTAAAGGTCTGATGAAGAGTATTTTTCATTCAAACCTCGAACATTTGAATCTTCGAATCAAACTGTATTTTTCCGGTTAGTTCTAACATCAAATTGTACTAGCTTTCGAGTCGGGTTATTTCCACCCAAAAAAATTGGCTCGTTTACATTCTTAAATTGTGGGCACAATTAGTAGTAATGATGTAACTATTAAATGTATGGTCTGCAATTTTCTTTATAAAAAAACTGATAACAATGGAATACATATGTTAACGCAGAATTCACAAATCTAAGTCTCGGTGCCCACACTCACAAGAGTAGAAATAACACTCTTCATAAGCCCAAAAAGGATCAATTTAAACCAATATATATATATATATATATATAAAAGAACTGTATTGCCTTAAGAGCTTTCTTCCTTTTCGTAGAATCAATCAGACTAAAACAATTTTAACGGCGGTATATTTGTATTTTGATAAATTTTAATTAAAATAAAGACTATAAATGTAAATCCTATAATATAGGATTCTACGCAAATGTAATTATTTTATCAGAGTGACTCTATTACAAATAGATACAGTATTTAAATTATATGACTTACTTAATAAAATTATTAAGCTGATATAAAATTAACACATTATTTTTACTTGAATAATCAAAGGTATTATGTTAAGAATAATTCTCGATTAAAATATGATGAAAAAATATTCTTAATATACGGTTTAAAAATACTCTATTACAAGTCAGATAATAGATGAATTATAGGACTCTACTTAATAAAATTATTGGCTCATATAAAATTAACACATTATTTTTACTTGAATAATCAAATGTATTATGTTAAGAATAATTCTCGATTAAAAATATGATGAAAAAATTGTTAATATAATGATGAAAAAATATTTAAAAGTATTAATATATTTAACACAACTTACTAAAAATATTATATAATTTATTATTCAAATCAATGTTATGTATATAATTAGGATGACAAATTTTATTAATTTGATCATTAAAAAAAATTAATCTAGACAACCTTCTCTACACACTCATGACTCGACTATCAAAAATCTCTGTATAATAAGATAAAAGTATATAGTAACAATAAGTTATCACTTCATATGGAGTTTTAAATAATCAGACTATCAAAAGAAAATTGAATCCATCTTTGTGAGAACCAAGGCCATATTTAGTATTTATAAATTTGAATTTTGGTATGCTTTTAAATAATTTGAATCATTAAAAGGAAATCCATGAACATTTGGGAGATCGAGGCGGTACGCATTATAGTTCTTTAGCTTTGTCCGCTGAAGTTTTAAATAATTTTGACTATTGAATGAAGAAAATTGAACGATCTTTTAGAGATGATATGAAATTTAGTATTTATAAATTTTAAATTTGATTGTTGACTTTAAATAATTTTTATTATTTAAAAGAAAATCAATTAACCTTTGTAGATTAAGCGTACTAACATGTTTTCATAATTTTTAAGTTTTGTGGGTTGAGCTTTAAAAAAAATTGACTATTGAAAGAAAATTAAACTCTCTTTTAAAGATGGATTTTGTATGTAGTATTCATAATTTAGTGGTTAAATTCTTAATAATTGTGACTATCGAAAAAGAAATTCAAGCAACTTTTTAGACGGCGTATGATATAATATTCATACTTCAAATTTGCTGCCATTGAGATTTAAATAATTTTGATTATTGAAAAAGAAAATTTTACCATCTTTTAGAGATAAATTTAGTATGTGGTATCATAACTTTTATTTTTAAATGGTTGAAAAATTATATTGGTTATTTAGTTAGATTTTTCAAAAGATATAGTGGTTATTAACTTACTCTATTTTCTATCTATCTATTTATTTATTTATATCTATACTATATAATGCAAGTATGCTGATTGACATACAGAGCGAGCCAAATTAATATATTTCCTATTTTGCCTCCTAATAATTTTTTATTTATTTTAATTTTTATAGTAACTTCTTCTACGTATGTATTCCGCTTAACAAGATAAATTCTCCATAAACTACTATCAGAATAACCTGCTACTTTAAAAAAAAAATTTAATTTTTCTTTGGCCGGGCGTGGACCCGGGATAATGATAAAATTATTTCAGAAAATTTTTTCACGAATTACATTTATAATTTAGTAGTGTTCTGCCAGTGGTGTTAATTTTATCTTTGAACGGTTCGTGGAGATTTAGGTACGATAAGCCGGAGAATTAACCGAACCGAATCTGACTCGAGGTTTTTAAAATATCTTCTAAGATGCTTATCTTCCACATCATCACAACACTTCATCATCTTCATTTTTCTTGTTTTCAATAAATTTATCCCTCTCCCCTTAAAAAAATTTTATTTTTTCATTTCTCTTTCGCCGATTGCCGCCAACCCAAGATCATTGTATCATATTTCTCCTTATCATTCTCTTCGGAAGGCGTAAAGAATTTCAAGTCTTCGAGATATTTCTGGTTTTGACATAATGACTTTTTAGTTGACTTTTCCATAATTGAATTTTATGATAAATTTTAGTTGGTTGGTGGGTTCTCAAGGACGTATATGTCGATTTCTAATTCGTGATTTGAGATCGGTTGAGGACGCATGGTCGAAGTTGACTTTAGGCTGTTGACTTTACGTGATATTTTATAGACTTTAAATGCGTAGGAAAGTTATATCGGGACCTTTATTATAGTTGTCACATGTTCAATTCCATGATTTAAAATCGATTGGAAAGGGATTATAAGTCAAAAAGTGTTAATTCCAATTTGAAGTATAATTGATATTTCGAGTATGCGTTGTTAATTACGACTCGGGCCATTAATTAAAAATGACTTATGTTGATTGGTAAATGCATTATAATAAGATGAAATTTAGCTGGGATCGGGACAAGTCAAGGTCTGACGGGATTATAATTCGATATTTATCCGCCGCGCTGGGATCGCTTAGAGATAGTTCTCCCAAGAGTTTATGATCTTCCGTAACGCCAGATAAGAATGTGTCTTCGATTATAATTTCTCGGGTGTTGGCGAGGGCGCTGACGTGAAAGTGGCGCTTACTCTCGATTGTTCGCTGCCATGCAGTAGCCACAGAAAAGGAAAGACTTATCTCACGCGTGTTACTTTACGCATTTACCTTGATTCAGGATATACATGTTATTGTTATGATTATGAGAATGATATATGTAATGTAATTGTCAGGTTATGTGATTGTGTTTCTGTATGCCAAGATTACTGGAGTAAAGAACAAATAACTCCCAACTTATATTACCTGCCTCGACGCATCTATTATATTATACGCCTGGTTTCAAGACTATCAGACGCTTCTTTGCGGGTCTTTGTCGGCACTTTTGATATGTTCAAGGCCTTGCCTGCGATCATGACGATTTACGAACAAGGGGACGTTTTTTAGTCACACAGAATACCTGCTCGGGGAGCAGAGTGTTTGTTCGCTGGCGACGAAGCTCGAGGCCTCGAGTATCGTAAAGCGAATTTCTACAGCTAGGATTACCGCGACAGCGACTCTCCTTCCTCAAGTGATACGGACACTATCGCCTTATACTTAACAGATAGTCAGCCAGCGCTTTATACTTAGCGCGGCGCGCTTTTATACTTAGCCAGAGGCGCGTGCCTTATACCGAGCAGAGAGCATCTGCCAGGCCTATACCTGTATGAGGTTGCCCCGCTCTATACTTAGTGTATAAGAGCGTGTGTTCTAGATTTAGCGATGAGCGCGGCTTTTGGCCTTATATCAAGGGGTATAAGCGCGATTATCGATACCCATTCCCGCAGTACGGATCGAAAGATACGCATTGGGAAAGTCGAGACATCAAAGGGTTACGGTAGATAGGAGGCTTCACGACCAGAAGTTTAGTCAGTTGGCTGAAGCCTCTTTGACGTCTTTCTGTAATCATGATCGAAACCTCTGGCGATATCTCCGTATTATGTATTTGTGACTTTCTTTTGGGATTACGATGTGTGACCCGATTAGATAGTCCTCGATATATGTGTATTTCATTCATGCTATGGCTATCATTATTTACTGCCCTGCCTGCATTGCAGCCACCTACGCTAAGTTTCACTAAGTCAGCGGCTTACACCCCTTTCGCACGGGCCAAGATTTCATTCGCGCCAGTCGATAAGCAATGTCAAGAGGTCAAGCCAGAAGTTTTGTTTTCGAAAGGCTGAAAAGGAAACGCCAAGGTATGATCCTCGCCCGATTACGCTATTGTCAACCTGCTTTGATCGTTGTATTTCCTTTAAAACTTTAGCCTCATTTCGCTATCATTATTTCAGACTCCGGATACAAGATGTATCATCTTTTGTAAATTTCGCCGCATTACTTTATTTTATACGTCACAGATATATTTACGGGGTTGGTCGCTTCGATATCACCCGACGGATTATAAATTTTAAAAATCGCTTTGATTTGGGAAACTTAATCAGGATCACATTTTCGACGAACTTAACCTGTTTTAAACCCAGCCGGCCCATCTAAGCCATGACTCTCAAGGTTCTGATTTTAACGCACTCACTGCAATACGACCTGCATGGGCCAAGGTTACAACTACTATAAATATTATCTACTACGTATCACTGTAATTATCACTGCTAAAATAAAAGTCAAGCTTCACGCCTCCTCTATCTTTATTTTTTATGGTAACTTTTTCATCTTATTTCTTTTGTGTGGTTTTTTTTTTATCTATTATAATTTTATTATAAAAATAATAAAATAATTTTGCACAAAAGCATCGCGACATATAATAGTTTATATAAAAACACGAGTTGTCTTAAAAGTTTGTTTCCTTTTTCGTGATTGAACGTACTAAAATACCCTTATTACTTAAATCATTAAACCGCCTAAAATACCATTACTAAACAAATTATTTTGATAACCAATAAAGGACAAATTTAAACTTACAAAAATAAATCAAAAACGAAAAAATAGAATCCTACAATAATGATCAACTTTAATTTAGATAAGGTAGATTTTTAATTATATTAGGAGTTGTATGTATTAAAAGTATATGTTATTATATAGAAAAGTATACGTTAATTTCATTAAAGTAGCGTGCATTTATATATTTACTCTCATTAAAGTAGCGTGCATTTATATATATATATATCGGCACTTCGTATTCTTGAAATAATCTCGTACATGCTATATGAGTATTCTTTATGAAAAGTAAAACATTAGTTCTGATTTATTTAAATATAGTTAGAAAATTCATATTATTTTTGAATTACTTTGTATTATACTTTCTCCAATTTATTGTAGTGGAGCCTTCACATTTCAATATAAAAGTATAATGACCATAATAGATTTAATTATAAGAATGTAATATTAGAAAAATAATTGATACATATAACTTTGATTTAAATCAATGAGTTAAAATTTTAAAAAATTCATGAAAATTCAAAGCTTGACAATCTTTTCAAGATGGAGATAAGGTAAATATTAAAAACCTGTGGAGCAACCAAAACAGTTTAAATCGCTACGCTAAAAACATGAATAATATCAGAGAAACTAGAATTTAAAATTATAAGCTAAACATAGTGTGTAATTTTCTCATCACCCTATTAGTTTATTATTGCAATTATTTTCGAATATTGTGATTTTTTTTTAAACTTATAGAACATGTTTATACTACTAATAAGGAAAGAATATATCATTCCCCGTCTGATTACAAATTATTAGTAAAACTTACAAAGTTGACTTCTTAATAATCGAGGTAATCATGATTTTTATATCGTAGTACTTAATTTTTCTTATTATGGCGGATTTTGTTACCAATAGATTCCATCCATTAATTAAAGAATGTAAAGTTTGACTTTTCAATTACTTCCAAACAATAAACTCGTTATCATAATTGTTATTCACAACTTTGAATTGATAAAATTATAATATTAATAATAAATAGGGTAAAAATACTAAATTTTTGATATTTTTACTAAATATTATATAGAACATATTAAAAGTATTTGAAGTCAAAGATTAAACATGCACACAAAGTTAATTTAGAGAATGTAAAAATGCTAGATAAGATACCAAACAGTTGAAACATTATCTTGATTAAGATTTATATTAAAAGAGTAAATATGAATTTCAAAACAATACGCAAAGAATGCAAGGAAATGTACACCAAGAAAAAAAAAAGGTCGACCAACAAATAATCAAAACGGGAAACAACAAGAATTGAAAATAGGATCAATTGATCTTGATGAGATGATGATGCAATGAAGATATTAAATTTCATAAAAAAAAAACATAAAATAAAGATGGAGAAATTGTGGGTATTTGAGCATGATGGTTGAATTTTTAGATAATTAAGTTTAAAATAGGTAGATAATATTTTCAAGATTTATAAATAAAATAAATCACGTTAACAAAATATATACCACGCCAAGAACGCACATCCTCTTTACTAAGATATATATATATATATACGTAAGATTTAGCCGCCTTAAAAGTTGTTCTTTTCACATCAATCCGACAAAAAATACATCTAACTTCAACTACAATTTTAACTAATAATATGGTTCACCATAGACACATGAGTCGAATGTTAGGACTTTGCGTCTTAATAATACTCCGTAGTTAATAGTTATTAACTAGCCAATCCTTTGTCATTAACTATGTTCGTAGGAGAATCCCAACAAGTTAATGTCTTCAACTCTAAATGCCACCAATATCAGTATAGAAAAGATCCTCTATCATATCTCATTCTCGATATATGAAGCGAGAGTTTGACACGGCAGGTATTTTTCAAGAAAAAACTGGGAATCACTTTATCAATATTGATTCATATTTTCACACATGTCCTTGCGGATGTGATTTGCACGGAGCTCGCATTGCGCAGGTGACGTAGATATTAAAAACAAAATATAACAGCAAGAATCTCAGCATAAATCGAAGAGACAAAACCATCCACTCCACCAAAGCTTCACATAACACAATCTCCTTAAAACAAATTTCCTCTGCACCAAGACGCACGGTAATCAGCGATTTGTTTCCCGTGATACAATGGCGTAGTAAACTAACATCGCTTAAGCTCTCTACAAAGGCATACGAACCGAGAAGAAAGCAAAAACTATCACCAAAGAAAATATTTTATCATTGGCAGAAATGTATTTTCGCTTTTCATGTCTTCGATTTTAATACTACCGGGTTTTTTATGACGGTTTGCAGGAGAAGTGTGGATCTGGCCCCTCCATTACTCTCACTATTGACTATGCAAGAGTTTAATAGACGATAACAAATTTACTAATGAATGCTAACCTTACTATTCACCTTCAAAACTTAAGCATCATTAAAGGTTTCAAACCTTTGAGCAGTAAAATAAAATGTTCGGGATTAGCGAGTATTTATCGAGACCAAAGAAGCACTCTCCTAAGATTCTTCCTCCTAAGGCCCCGCTTCTCCCTGATTAATATATATTTATATATTATTACCTAATAACATTCCGCAGATTGTCCTTTGAAGAACGCATTCGCATGAAATGGTTGACACTCATTTCTAATACGACCAACCATATAAAACGTCAACGCTTTCACACGCTTTTACGTATATTAACGGTACCTTAATTTTGCATTCAACATATCCAACAAGGTATCTCACACCATATCATTATATATAAATGCCACCAATTTTGTTTATGAAACTCTTACGTGGATATATTCCTGTCAATATAGTTCTCTATTTCCGAAGACTTTCTCAGATAGAGCCTTATTGACACAAAAAATATCTTCCAAAATTAATTGGTCATTAACTCACCATAATCTTTTTTTTATATTTAATTTTGTACTATATTTTGATATATTTTCACCAAATTTATGCAGTGTATACAAAATATTTAAGTATAACAATATAACCGCTATAAAAAACTAGAGTAGCATGAGTCGATGAAGATAAGTTAACAAAAAAATATTAAACTTAAAACCTTTAACAAAAATTACTATATCTTTAAACTTCTTAGAATATATGCAGTATTCTTATATACATGTGATTCTAACTAACAATTTTTTTAATCGTAGCATTTAAAAGATGATCGAAGCTATCAAGATTATCAAAAATATTAATCGATAAAGTCGAAGTTACAGTCAATTAAAGAAATAAATTTTTGTAATTTTAACCATTAAGTTACATCCTAGTAATGTACTACTATATTTTGATATATTTTCACCAAATTTTATATGTTTTTAGTGTCGATTTAGGTTTCTTGGCCTACATAAAAATTCTTGGTTTCTTTGATATAATCATATAAGGTTTTTAATTTATTTGATTAATTTATAATCACCTTTACTTTAATGGCCGACTAAAAATTTATTTGAGTAATTCTTTTAGTTAATTTTTATTGAAGGTATTTAATTTATTTTTAAATAAATACTCCCTTCATTAATTCTACATTGAAGCATTTTTCTAAGTATTATATAATATTTGATGAAAATATTTAAAATGCTACTCCCTCCGGGGTTTTTTTAGTTGTCATCTTAACTATTTTCACGTCAATTAAGAATCAATTAAGAATGAATGATATTTTACATATATATCTGTAATTAACGAAATCAAACAACAATTTAATGAATGTATTGGTATTAAAATTTTCTATTTCATATACATTAAATAGAGGCTTAAAAGAAAATCAAATAATCAAATATCAGACAAATTCCAAAAGTCGACAAGTATTTTAAAACAATTTTTTACATAGATGACAACTAAAAAAACCCTGCAGAGTAATATTCATGTAACTAACTAAAATATTATAAATTTAATCTAATCTAAAGTTATATATATAAATTATGATAAATTTAGTTAAAATCAAAGTTATATGTCAATCTAAAATCATAAAATTTATTAATTTGTAATGTTATGAAATTGAACCATCTCAGTGACTAAGTGTCGAACTATGTAGATCATGCTTTTGAATTTTATTGTTTGATTTTTAAATAAATTTGACTATTAGAAAAAAGTGAAAGATATTTTTAGATGGACATATTACGGAATTTAAATTTTAATTGAACAAATGCAGAAGCTCCCATTGGTGCATGTGCATTTCATGGTTTGCATTTCACCCACTATGGTAAATAACATATACATGAAACAATATTTGAATGTAAACCAATAAGCTTGGATATTAAATAATTAATTTCAAAAAATATGTGTAATTGTAATATTGTCAAAAAAAAATGACAAATTCATATCCAAATCATCAATACACCCAAGTAGAGATATGCCCAACTTGAAAAGAAACTACAAGAATATTTAACACGTATGTATATTTAAACAAATATTTTTTATTTTTGTTACTTTTAGTTGATTGTCTTTTCTGATTTCATGAGTAAAATATTGGTGTTATATTGAATAATTTTTACTATTGAAAAGAAAATTGAATGATAGTTTAGAAATGGATTTATATATAATATTCATAAGTTTTGAATTTTAGTGGTCGAGTTTAAATAATTTTGACTATTCAAAAAGTAAATTGAACAACCCTCAATTTAGATAAGGAAGATATTATGGATATTCATAAATTTTAAATTTTCTTGGATGATTTTACCACTTTTTGGACTAATGATAAAGAAAATTACACAATATTTGTAGATGGATTTAGTATATCGTATTGATAAGTTTTGAATTTGATGATTGAGAAATTTTATTTGTTATTTACTTAGAATTTTTTAAATAATTACATTTATTAGTTTATTTAGAATTGTCATTGTGTATAATATATTAGGCATTTGCACATATACAAAGATCTTAGATGATCATGATTATTTCTATATGAAATTATGAAATTTTGTAGTAGGAAATAATCATGATTGAATGCATCAACATACTTCTTTAAACAATTCACTTAAAAGTATAACAAACAATTATACATCATATTAAAAAAATACTTGGGTTCAAATTTAAGAAGTATAATACTACTAACTATAAGTTTTAGAAAATATAAGCTAAACAAAGGGAATAATTATTTTTTCATTACCTTATTAGTTTATTATTATCATTATTTTCAAACCGTATGATTTCTTTCTTAAGCTCATTGTACACGTTCACTCCTAATGAAACAATCTCCATCCATGTCTGATTACCAACGAGGTAATACGACAGATTAGAAGATAAATCAAAATCATATCGCATGTATTGTTTCAAATGCAAGAGTAGCATTTAATCACTAAAGAAGTTAACTAAAGAGATTATGATTTCATAATTTTAGTAAGCTCATTATCTTTACAATTTATAAATGTTTGTTTTAAGAAAAAATATGATCTATTATAATTTTTTTACCTTTTATAATCATAATAAAGAAATCACGTGCAACAAAGCTATCACGTCTAACGCACGTCCCTTTTTACTAGTTGATATTAAGTGGAGTAGCTATTAAACTTATATAGTATTGAACTATTTCCTAATTTTTTAATAATATAAGACATTCACATGCGACGTAACGACCCGCCCCTGGAAGTCGCACGCCTCGAGGTTAATCGCCCCAAATCTCGACACTGCAGCGTCACTCAATCGATTGATTTACTCGACTAAGGAAACCTGTCTTGAAACAACTCAACAATACAATATACAACTGACAACAACACTTTTTAAGAAAAAGAATCCATCGTGGTATTCCTAACCACATAACAACAACCAATATACAACATAACTCCAAAGGACCAATACAACCACCTACAACAACAAGTATCACAAAATAACAACTATACAGAAAACAACCACAATCCAATAAAATACAAAGACGCGGCGATCAATCACACCTGGCCGGGCCACTCTAAGCTCTACAAAGACAAACACCAAGAACCCGTTTAAAGAACAACGCCACTCACAACCCAAGAATAAATCGCCGCCCATAAAGCGAATAGCGAGTCAGCGAAACTTAGTGAATATATATCTCAAGCACGAACAAACTTCCAATCACGCAATGTGATCAAATAATTATCAGATACGCATAGATAAAGAGTATATGATTTTATTCAACTTAGGTCTTAACATAAAGTCACTACTAGTTTCATTATCATTTCATATGGTCATAAATTATTACTAGCAGGATTATCCAAAATGATGGCAATCAACAACAACATACGAAGTTTCAAGAAACTGTAACAACACGCACAACCAATCAACCTCTACTCTATCCAATCGACAACGATTTTACACCACAACCTCAACGACTAGACAACTCAGCAACTCAACCAACTCAACAATAGTATCAACTCAAACAACTCTATCAACTCAACAACTCACAACTCAACAATCCTACAACTCAATATAAGTCCGGATTTCTACAACTAATGCGCATATAATCAACCTCAACCTGCAGGGAGAAAACTTATGTCCGCCGATGTTTATCACCGACCGTAATGTAAAGTGCACGGTAAGCAATCACCGAATCGCTACTAGGTACGAGGCAACCTACCAAATCGTGATTTCAGAACGGCTAAAAGATAATCGACAAATCAACTCAACCGACAACATCAACTCATATACAATCCTTCCTAATACGACTCAACAACTCCTTAAAACACTTTGTACCCACTCCATGTGGCCACAAACACAACGCCAACTAATTAACCCACAACGCATAATCAACATACATAATTCAACACAAAATTACATATGCCATTAATATTATCCGGTAATCAAATAGTTAATCAACACCCCGAGATATACTCACACTTAAGTAATTTAAATGAAAACTCCGCGAAATCACAACAATGACCTTTCCCGCGATCAACGCCTAAAACATTCTAATTATAATTACTACTTATAACAACTAGTAATATAACATTCTACCTATATATATAATCTCATATCGACATTCCCCAAAATAACCCAACAAAGTTCCCTATAACCCTATTCTAACGAAGTTCGTAGTCTTTCCTTTAATGATCGAACCCAATTACTAGTTTCAGTAGCCTAACGTCTGAGATAACAAGTAATCATCACATTTCTAATCATCTTTAATCTCAAATCAATTCACTATCCAACTTACAAAACTTGTAATATCCGAACATTCTCTAATCACCTCAAAATCATAACTTACACCTCAAAACAATCCTAAATAAGTCCAAGAGTACATTTCTATCATTTAAACCCACGAAAAGTCAACAAAGCCAACAAAGTCTCAACTATAATCCTCCACAATTTCAACCCCATAAATCGATAATTATCAACTCTTATACGATAATCTGCTTAAATGACAATTCTATAACATAATAAACATCAAAGCTCAAAGTCAACTCAAATTCCCAAAAAGTCAACATCCTCAAACTCGATAAATACTCCAAAAAGATTTGAACTTTTTGCCCTCAACACGTAACGACTTTTAATCTCTCTCCGTAAAATTTCAGTGACCAAAGCTCGCCAAACGGCGAAGAAACTAAAATCTTCAAGTGGAATTGGGGAAGGGATTTCGCCATTCAAGATGAAAGCAAAGATTCGATACCGATAACGATTTATGATTCGGATAAGATAAGAAAAAGCCTCAGTCCGCACAAAAATATCTCAAGATTCGCTTCACTTTCTAATCTTGGCTTTGGCTATTGCCTTTGCTTAACAACACAACTCTAACAAAATTTAAATTTCTAACCCCAAATAATAATATTACAATAATACTCATACTGAATCTGATTATTACATTAACTCTTAAGTTCATTAGAGCTCAATCTCAATGGAATGTAATGATTGATTCTCCTCTGTCAAAGTTGAACTTCCATTAGTTTCAATAGAAAGTAAGCACTTTCTCAGTTGAAACCAACATCCATAGATAGCTAGCTATAGCTAATATCATGTCATAAAGGGTAAGGTTCTTCCATCAAATAACATATATATGTAGTCCTATATCATGACAATACATCAAATTTTAATTCAAGCGGAAAACAAATAGAGTAACACAAATTTGCAAACTGAACCAAATACCATAGCAGAGCTCAAGACTCAAGTATCACTTGCAAAAAATCCAGAAAATTTTGATAGTAGGATTGCACATTTGCACCACCTTGTTAGACCTTAGACGTAGGCCCGCGTATGAGTCCTACACTCCTACCCAAGATCTGAAAGTTTGGGGAAGCCCATAGAAGTTCGGAAAAGGTTAACCAGGGTCTAGGCCTACAATAGATTTCATGAGATGTTCAGGTCCTTGGGGCCTAGCTGCCTGGGGGCTTGAGGCTTACATCTCAAAACAAACAAGTATGAGAGTTTGGTATCTGGTGAGTGGTGACTGGTGAGTGGTGACTGCCACTGGTGACATATGTTTGGATGGGCCTAATTCACTAGATTGATATTCCTTATGGCTTATATTTGAGGTTCAAAATGAATTGCGCAATTTTTAGACATTATACATTTGATCCGACAATTTTAAGGGGCTTAACTCAAGACTTGAACCTAAACTATTTAGGATTTAATATGTTAGTATATTTACCACTAGACTAGTAGACTATAACCGAACGTCATAATAACAATTATCTATTCGATACGGTTAGTTGAAATATCAAACAAAAACGAAATGAGTTGTAAACTCACTCAGAAGGCGGTGCAATGTTATAGCCTATGCTTATCTACTGGAGTATTGATGATCAACATCAAAGTCAACAACATACATAAGCATAGTACGTAGTTGTAAGTTGATGAACATGCATGAAGTCAAGAACAGTGGCTAGCTTAGCTTATACGAGCCCACATTTCTGCGGCTCAGCATGAGATGTTATACTGCTTGCATCTTATGATCTTATATCCTTAAGAGATTAGCACCATCAAGTTTTAACTAAGCATATTAATTAATATGCCGAGGGTTAGGCCAATCATAATGTGTAATTCCTCTCTTTTATTGAAATAATATATTCTCTTAAATCATTTACATAGTAGTTATTTATCTATTTATATATTGTATAATAATAGTAGTATTATTAAAAGAATTGGCCGAAATGCGATAATTCATATGGGAACTAAAGAAGAAGAAAGTGAAGATTCGAATTGGCGTGTAATGTATTTGCGAAACAATAAAACTCTAGGCTACAAGATTCGTTATTTTTTTAAAGATTTGGACCGGACTCGTGAGCTTAATATTCACTCGAGGATTACTCTAATAAATTATTTCTCTCTATATTTCATCATGAGACGGTACCAAGATCCCGGTTTAATGTTTTCTTTCCGCTCTGGCGGGTGCACCTGCCGGACACTTTCATATTTCGTTTTCTAATTTATTTTATGTTTATCCAAATCATAAACAGTGCAATTTGTTTTTTTTTTTTCCTTTTAATTTTCATCATATTCATGATTTTTCCTTTTAATTTGATCGTCTTTTACGTGATTTTACTCAACGAGAGTTGGAGTTTTGTTATTCTTGAATAATGCAAAGTTTACCACATGGCCCATCGTTCTTGCGGTCCAGTCAAGTATTTTTCTTGTATTAAATAAAAATAAAAATAAAAGCAGAAGGGGAGAACGCATTTGCTGGAGCAAGGAATTCAATTAATAATTCATATATGGAATCAAAGAAGAAGAAAAGAGAAGTTCTGAAATTAGCAATGTGGTGTGTTTGGGAGACAGCAAAACTTTAGGCTAGAAGATCTGTTACCCATCCAATCCGTAACAATTAATTTTATCACATATCGGCAGAATCTTTAATCTTCAATTATTCTTAATTATATTATTAAAAAAATGAAAAATTAATATTATGAAAGTATTTTAAAAGACAAATCCACTATATAAATTTTATATTTTTAAAATAATTAATAATTAATAATTTACGGTCAAGTTCAATTTCAAAAAGCTAAATGCCAATTGTTTTGGATCGGGAGGAGTAATTTTTCAAAGGACATTTACTTGTCATCCTAGAGTAATATACACAAATTAAGAAAATGAAAAGTAGTCAAAAAGCAAATAAAACGTAGAATTTAATAAATTAATTAAAATTATATCATCATTGATTGATAATTTAATAACAACAAGTAGTCAAAAGTAACATTGAAAATGTGAAACATTAACTTTTTATGCTAGCATGACAATTAAATATATCCAATTTTTTCAAGCTAGAATGACAAGTAAATGTCACCGGAGGAAGTATTAGAGTATTCGACGAGTGGTTTCAAGTTGCGGTTACTTCTTCGTAGTTTCATCCTCCAACTTGTAGGAGGGAATTTGAGAAAATTGATATCCGAGAGTAGCATATCAGTTATTGGTTATCAGCGCTTGACGGCGATCGACGCTTTTCCTTTTCATAATTCGTGATTGCTGGCGGCACGATAAGGAGGCGACGCGCCAAGACCCTTCGTGTCCCACCCCATTACACATGGGAAAGTCGATTACAAGACCTTCTGCCCACTTCCCACAACACACGACGGGCCCACAATAGATCCAACAATCCAAATTGGGAGAGTTGACAACGGATCGCTTGTCATAAATAATCTGGCATGGTAATTTCTCACGGGTCGCAAGTCTCGACTCTGTAGCCACCAAGCGGAGCAAACAGATTTTATGTCCTTCTTTTTCTTTCTTATTATTTTGAGTTATTGTTCCAAACTCATGAATTTTCTTTATCAAATTATCATGAAGCCAAGTGGAGCAGATTAGAAAGAATAAGGATCGACAACCCACTGCTAAAGTATCGGGTCACATTTATTATGTATCTCGAGGCTACTCTAGGTTTAATGTATGTATAAATAAGATACAATATCAGAGCTCATATTCAAGAATTCATCAATAAAAATCTCCCTTTATATTTTATCAAATATTTTAATATTACATGCATTTTATTCTCAATTATCTTCGTCTTTTAATGAATTGTTCAAATGTATAATATATCAAGCATCATATTTCTATATTACTTGAGCCGGCTACCACCTTTCACTAAATTTATGCTTATAGATTTAATAATGATTTTAACTACTTAATTTTATATAGGCAAGACAAAGTACTAATATTATATAAATGAACAAAATAATACAAAAAATCTAGGGGCCTGACAACTTAATTTTTTAATAAACGAATTCGGTGAAAATTTCATTTTAATAAGAAAATGCAATTTTAAAATTTGCGGTGACGATCGCTCTCCCACGCTTCCTCCTCATCCCTCCACCGCATGAGTACAATATTTAATGCAGGATATATATAATTAGTCATCATAATAATAAGGTGAAGATCATTTACTTTTTTTTACGAGCTAGTTGATCCATATAATATGAAGAAGAAACGTCGACTCTCCAACAATCAAACGAAAGTAACATCTCCGGCTATATCCTCCACTTGTATGTAGAACATCCAAATCAAACTTAATACTTGGCTTCTCCATCCAATTTATCAACATGTAGATCGACATGTACGAATAAAATGTAAATCAATATATAATTAGAACTTTACTTTGTTAAAACCCCAAGAAAATATATTAGAAAAATGTTTTATTAGAGTAATGGATGAGTTCGATCCAAGTATTGAACTGCATCTAGGTATCTCGGAAGGTGTTCTAGGTTTAGATCTAATGTGTCTATAAATAATACACACTATTATAATTTATATTCAATCAATTATATTCAATAAATTCTCCATTTATATTTTATCATGATATCAAGAGCATAAGATCCTGAAATTTTTATTTCCGCTGCGCCGGCGGGTGGCTTACAAAGTTACCCGTTGTCGGACATTCGTTTAATCTTAAATTGTTTTTTTTTCATTAATATATTATATTTTTTTCATAATTTTCGGATACATTTGTTGCCTGCTAATTTTTTGTTTAGAAAAAAGGGATCGACCGACCTCTAAGACTGGCCATCATTTGAGTTCCTCGTTCGTCCAATATTTTGGTCAATGAATGATTGATATTGGTTTTGGTTGTGTTGTGACCAATTAGAGTAATATTAGTTGGGCTCTCGTAATTGACTTTTTCATATTGGAGAATATTAATTTATTCTACTCCGAATACTGAAGAATCGCTTGCTATCATTTACGCTGCAAATTATATTTTGGCTCGAAAAGAATTGGCTGCTCCTGGGCCGATATAGCTTTTGATTTATAATCCGAAAAGAATGCATTTCTCATTCATCTGAATTTTGAAGTGGCTCAAAAGCAACGTTCTCAAGCTTTCAAATCGATTAATGCTCGAAAAGAATTCACGTTCTCGACTATCGTTTTTTTTTCGCGAATCTCACGCCAATGTTTTATACTCTAGAACGCTCTTCCGCCGATGGTTTGGCTTTCAGAACGTTTCACCACCAATGTTTTAGTTTTCCGCGAAGATTTTCATTGTTGATTTGGCCCCTACGACGATTTCGGCCGATGCTTTTTTAAACTATTATTATTGTTGCAAACTCGTACCTTTATCAAATTACCAAGCTCAAGGGAGGATTAGAAAGAATTGACGAATCCGGCCCAAAGATCAGGCCGCATCTGGGTGTGACTTTGGCGATACTCATGCTTATAAGTATACGCGCCTATAAATAATACACACTATTTAATTTATTCAATAAATTCTTCCAATAAATTCTTCCTTTATATTTTATCATAGTTTGCCAGAGCATTTTTTTTATTTTGTTAATATTCACGCATAATTGTTTAATTTTCATAATACTATCCTCTCATTCCTATGTAATTGTCACCTGATAGAGTTATACTTAGCTTATTAATAAATGTACATTATCACTAAACTAACTCGTAGGAAATGACCAATAATAAGAAAAGGAAAAAACACCGAAATTGTTATTATTTGGAACTCTTGGGTCCGTACTTATCATAATTAAATGAAATAAGTCATCAGATATCGATCAGTGGTCCTTGTTACCGTACTATATATATCATTAATTCATTATTGGCGTACCTCGTATTTGTCTGCTTCTCTTGTCCAAATAATCACAGGCTGTAAAGGATTTCTTTTTTCATTTGTAATTGTAATGTCTTAATCGATTTAACTCAAAATGGATATATTCATCAAAATATTGAAAACGAGACAATCAGACAAATGACTCATGAATTATTCAATATTATTAAATGCTCCCCCGTTTTTAATTTCTAATCAAAAATTGACATTCGTCCATTCCAGACGTTAAATTTGATAGAGATCATCATCTAGAATTAAATTTTGAGGTACGAATTAAATTTAAATAATAAAATATTATTTAATAAAGTAATATTGAAATGAATAATTAAATACCGAGGATATAAAAACATAGGAAGGTATGAGTACTAAAGATTCTTGTAAAAAATTAGGATATTGTCATTATCAGTCCTCATACAAAAACAATGTGGCCTAATTGTTTTGTACTTGAAGAACAGGGACAAAACTATGCTAATGTCGATCAGGAAGTTCAGCAGATTATACACAAAGAAAGAGAGGCGTGCTTGTTTTCTCTTCTTTTTTCCTACCTGAATATTTTGGAGCATATGTACAATTATTGTCCTTTGTATGAGATAATATCCGACTGGAACTATTATTAATTTATTGGAAGAAATTGATTTCCCAATAAGGACATACTACTACGTATTGTGTATCGTCACCACGACACTACGTAAACTAATTGTTAACATCCTATTGATTGGATCTCTAGATCTATTCCATTTTCTTCTTCAATTCTTTTATATATTTTCATTTTTATAAAGTTTATTACTCATTCTAATTAGAAAGAATTACTCTAACTATATCAAAATGAAGTGATGAGTTAGGTTCCATGCTGGACAAACATTCATCATCCAGGGTTACATGGATTTGGAGCAAACTAAGTGCAAGATTTTTTTGAATTGAAGTAGCATGTGTAATCCATCTTCAAACTAGTGCAAGATTTTTTTGAATTGAAGTACCATATTTTTTTTAGAAATGAAATGCTGAACTCTGCACTAGATGTGATCAATGTAACCATTTATTGCATGATTTAATTAATTTTTTAAATATATAAGAAAGATCATTAATGATTAATATAATAACTTAATGCAAAATAGTATACCCCTATAATTTATAGCTAATTGGGATTTTTCCCTTATATACTATCGCATAACTTTCTACGGCGCCCCGACTATCGGGCCATGGCATTGCCTAAACTTTTATCAAGCTGGGACTGGTCCCTAGCCCCATTTTACAAAGAAAAACACATTTCTAGACAAAATAAATTATTTTGTCCCAATACTAAACTAAAATCTAGAGGACACATTTTATATAATTAAAATAAAACCTCACACTTTTCTTCTTTAACACATCCATCCTAACTCCTTTCCCCACCTCTCCTCCTTAAACTTTCATGTCATACAGAAATGAATAAATATAGCAATCAAAAAACCAAGATCCAATCACAAATTGAACCAAAAGATTCAATTTTTGCAAACCCAAATCAACAAATAAGGCCATCACAAAATAATTCAACAAGATTAAATCCAAATGGGTACTCAAAGTTTTGATTTTTTCTGAATTTATGTGTTCCATTTCATCACCAACTAATGTTTAACCGTTTCTTTTACCTTAAATCATATTGAATTTGGGTCATAAATGGATATTTAAAATTTTGATCTTTTTTCTAATCACCTTCTATTTAATCGATCATTTATATCAAGTAAACTCCGATTTGAATTTGGGTTCAAGGAATAATCAGATACACGTTGCACAAAAATGTTAACCTCCTTAGTCTTGATCCTCAACATTTGATTTTCCGGCAGAACCAAAGATGACATTAAATTTTCGCTTTTTATTTCCAATCGATAATTTATTCGACGCCACCGATGAAGCTTAATCGATAAATCCTTGAAATTCATCAACGTTCCTACTCAATAAATTATAATCATCGTCATATAAATCATAGATTGGATCTTGATCGTAGAAGAATATAGTATCATCAAATTCCACACCCGAATCCAATAACAACGACGATCATCTAAGTTGAAGCGGCTCGAACTCCGGGATGTCGTTTAAAGCCCGATTCTCATCTATCGAAATCATTGATGGTCGAGCTTCGACCAACCCTCGCCCTCTATTACGGCGACTTGGTGTCATGGAACTTTCAAATCATTATCGAATCTACCATTATCTACGAATTGAGGATTCTTAGTATTTCGCTACTAATACTGCCTATTGATAACATCGTCAGTAAGCTGCTGAAAGTTATCGCTTCCATCGCCTGAAACAATTTGGATGGAAATTTGATGTTCCATGTTGCCCAAGTCGCCCTCCATTTGCTCCAATCGTTGCTCAAGACGCAGCCTTCACGCGCTATATCATACCTCAAGTAGATATCTTCTAAGGAAACGGTACTACCGCCGCTAACCCCACGAAGCCCACCTCTGTGTGCTTTCAAAATTTCACAGATGACAACAAGACTTCGTGAACTTTGCTCACACTCAAGTTGACGCAATGGAATCGCCAGAAAGAGAAATATATTCCTCGAATAACAAAATATTATAACTATGCTAAGCAATAACTTCACAACGAGATAAATATGGAAAGTTGAACAAAATATCGGCTGGTAGATATAATGAAAACTACTAAGCTATGCACACTTCACGCAGATAACTATAAGCCACCTAAATATCTTTCAAAGATATTCCTAGGAAATAATTCCTTAAGAGTGAAAATATATAAAATAGGATAATTTACTTTTTGGTCCTTATACTATCAATGCTTCTTTTCTAGTCGGGTCCCTATAGTATAATGCTCTTTCTGCGCATTGGCCCTGCTCCTATACTATCGATTTCTTCACAAAATAATTATTTTGCCCTAACACTAAAACTAAAGTTTAGGGGTACATTTTACATAATTAAAATAGAACCCCACAACTTTTTTTCTTTAACACACTCACCCTACCCCTCATTCCCCTTCCCTGTAAACTTTGACCCCTAAACTTTGACCAACCCAATACCTCCACCTTACCCCGACCCCCACCCCACCACTGCCTCTTCCTCTCCTTCATCTCTCTCCACTCTAATTTCATACCCCCACGCATCTACTCAATGATCCGACTATAATGATACTTATAGTAATTTTGAAACAAAATTTCAAAAATTAATTAAATTATATACCTTGAAGACAATCACAATTATCCACCTCCTTCATAACAAAAATCAGAAGCATAAGACAATCTAGTGAAGTACTCATAAAGTTTTTTCATTTCTTTTTTTGAGTTTTAACTAGACCACCCATTACTAAATTTATGATCAACCTATATTCAAAATTGAAAAAAACTACTTTGTGTTCTGGTGAATTTCCAAGTCTGAATTTAACCCTCAAGTTTACTTATATCAAAAGTGTTCTCAAGCCTGTGAGAGTTTTTTGCCATCTATAATTCAGCCTTTCACTTTGTTTTCTTCAGGATTTCACGCCACTGACGACTCATTGGTTGACCGCCTCCGATAAATATCAATACCTCGTCGACAATGATTGGGAAGCGCAAATCTGAGCGCAACTCGAAAGAAATGGACATGGCTAAAAAGCAACGAATGGCGCGACGGGCTTTATAGGTCGCAGCGCGTTTTATGGGCTCGCAAAGGCGTGGGAAGGGTCATTGCTCATATGGTCGGGAGCGGGTCGCGAGATGGCGGCATGCATAAGGGCAATTGCTGGGGGTTGCAGTATAGTCACAAGCGTTAAATAATAAAGCGGCGCTCTATTTTAATTATGTGAAACGTAATTTCTAAACTTTAGTTTAGTGTCGGAGTAAAATAGTCATTTTGTACCAAAAATGTGTTTTTCGATGTTAAAATGTCGATAAGCGACCATCCGAGAAAGATAAGTTTCAGTGACTAAAATAAAAAATCGTGACAAGATAAGTGACCAACTGAAAAGAACGAATAAGATAGTGACCAAAAAGAAATTGTACTTTATAAAATATAAGATCTTTTGGGCGCAAAAGAAACACTTATTTATACTAAAAAAAATACTATCAAACTCTACTAATTGTTTGATGTGGGACTTTTAAAACACTTTAAATTTCCATCTTTATCATAAATGGTAGAGATAATGTGTAACTAATATTTTGTACTTAACCTTCTCTGCCATCTCGGTTGAGTTTAGAGTGATTATGATCGATTTTGGTGGTAGTATTGTAGTTCGGTCGACTAGGCAGAGGATCCCCTTCCTTTCGGATATTTTCTTGATATTTTAGAGAAACTAAAGAGAATCAAATACTGAATGAGCGATTCTATGTCCGAGTACTTTACTTTAGTTCACAAATCACAAGGATGCATGATCATGGCAACTACACATTCAAATCCACATGCCGTTTAGTTCAGTGTGCGTGACGCGTAATTCCCTTTGTTCTCAACTTTCGAATGATTAAATCGGGACTAAGCGTGTCCGCCTACCTTTTCTTCCAAAGCTTGGTTTGTTTTGCTTTTGGTCACCCCTTGCAAACAAAGGCAATGTGCTATCCAACTATCCAAGTGGTAGCGATAAATAAAGTCATAAACCAAGTGGTAAAAATAAATAGTGTGTACTGTTAATATCAGGTGACGTGAAATATTCTTTCATAATTTATTTGCTTAAATAAGTGCTTCCATTTGGAGTTAAGATTCCAATTTCCAATGATGGTAGTGACTACTAAACGAATATATTTACTATAGAACTATATAAAGTTCATTATACTAGTTTCATGTGATATTTTTTTTATTATATATGATTAAAAAAATGTAAGATCATAACAAATGTTATTAATAATTACTAGCTAACAAGGCCCGTCTATTATTCATCTAAATACGAGACTAACTGTTATAATATCATTAAAAAATTAATGACCAGCTAACGATAGTTTTATAATAGTACTTACATAGTTCATGAACTTCAAAAGGATTTAGTACTTCATCTAGATATGAAGTTGCAAAATAATAATCATTGCGATAACTAGTAATCACTCAACTTATTGCACTTAATGACATAAAAAATGGTTCAGTTAAAGTTGGAGTTGCTTAAACTTAGCGGAATTATCAAAATGTACATTCATAATTTTAACGACTATTAATTTAAAGACTTATCCTTGAATTGGGATCAAGCCAAAAGCATTATCTTGTAGAAATTATTAAATAATCGAAGATTAATTTATTGAGTTTTTTAATTGTGAGTTGATAATTGATCAAAAAATTGTGTTAAAATAAAAACTCAAATTATTAATTTAAGACTTATCCCTACTGACATCCCAAAATATTATCTTGTAGAATATTAAATAATCTAAGATTAATTTATCGAAGCTTTCAGTTGTATTTCAGAATCGCAAAAAAGAATGAAAAAGGAACTAAAACGATACTGCATACGACGTAGTGAGTTTCTATCAGAAGTTGATAAATGAAAAAATAAAAATAAAAAGGAACGAAAAAAGACACAAATTATTAATTTATGACCCCCTATCCCAAAGTTAAGTACGGTAAATATTATCTGTAGAAATTTTATTAAATAATCGAGTATTAATTTATCGAAGTTTCTATCATAGCTTGATAATTGCAAAAACCCCAAGATACGATCAAGGCAATCAAGTATTAATTTATCTTCTAATCAGAATATAATTGTAAAATTAAAAACAAAATAAATCAAAAAAAATGAAAAAGGAACTAAAAGAACGAATTATTAATTTAAGACTCCAATTCTTGTGAGTTCGACTAGCCAAAATATTATACTATTAGATAGCTTTATTAAATTTTGCTTATTTTCTGCTCGGCTCTGGCTTCTGGCTAGATTAGATATATGGGCTTGCATAAATTATAATAATTAATCTAAAAGGAGTTCATCAAATTACTGATTAAATCTGGGCTTAGCATTTAATTTTGAGCTTCAAGACGATACGCTCAAAACGTTTAAACCGAATTTAACCAAACCGAACTGAACGATGGAACCGATGGTATTTGGAATCGATCTAACCGAACTGATGAAAAAGCCGAATTTTAAGAGAATCTGAGAATAAGCTTCTGCTTCTAATTTTTGGCCAAACTGAACTGGCTTGAACTCCTATTTTGCAAGTTGGGTGAAAACAGCTGCACCCAATTTGTAATTTGAATGTGAGATCAAATTTTGTGATTTAAACAATGTAGCAATGTTGAAGTTAAAAAAGGTACCTACGTCTACTATATTGACTTTTTCCCTTTAAATACCACCAAATCCCAAATCGAATCACACAAATAAATCTAGCAATCTATTAATCTTCTCTTACCAAGTACTTCCCCATACATTAATGTTGTCCCCCACTTCTCCCGGAGGAAAATGGCTGGGGTTCGTGACGGCCATATGGGTGCAAGCTATTTCCGGCAACAACTACACGTTCGCCAACTACTCCGCCGCCATTAAGACCCTCATGGCACTCACGCAACTCCAGCTTAATAATCTCTCCGTCGCCAAAGACGTCGGAAAAGCGTTTGGACTCCTTGCTGGCTTTGCTTCCGACAAGATTCCCACTCCCATTATACTCCTTATCGGAGCTCTCGAAGGCCTCGTTGGATATGGTGTACAATGGCTCGTTGTTAGCCAACGTATTCAACCGCTTCCTTATTGGGCTGTAAGCATTGCACTTCCATTATTAGTTTAATTTACATTCTATATGAGAGTAGTGGTGGAACTAGTAGGCAGAGCAGCAGTCGTCCCTCACTCCCTCCTAAAATTTAATATTGACAAAAATGATTTCATTCGTTCCCTTTTTTTCATCTTTTTCATTATTTTTCTTGTATTAATATAATGTTCATCCCCATCAAGTAATGAAAAGTAAGATATTCCTACCACATGTAGAGATATGCTCGAGGGTATTCTATCTAGAATATTAAATTGAAAGTATTCTTTGTTCTTTTTTAAGCGTAACGTCACATGGTATATGTTCTATCAAATATAATAGGAGATTGTCAATTCATGCACGTATATAAATCTAATTTGCATGCACGTTAATCTAATTTTATCTGAAATTTAGTAGGGTCATTTGTGGAAATTAAAATTGGGTTTTAAGTATGAGTGTTGATTTTATTTTTTATTTTTTTGGTTTAAATAATGCAGATGTGTATATTTCTATGTATGGGAGGAAACAGTACAACATGGATGAACACTGCAATTCTTGTTACATGCATTAGGAATTTCAGGAAAAACAGAGGCCCTGTTTCTGGGATTTTAAAGGGTTATGTTGGATTAAGCACAGCAATATTTACTGATTTGTGCTCAGCTTTATTTGCTGATGATCCAGCTAAATTTCTTCTTATGTTAGCAATCATTCCTCTGATTGTTTGCGTTGCTGCCATTTTCTTCCTCCGCGAAATCCCCCCTTCTTCTACCTCTGTTGAGGAGAAAGCAGAAGCCAAGTATTTTGGGATGATTAATGTTGTTGCTGTTGTGGTTGCAGTTTATTTGTTAGCCTACGATGTTTCAGGGGTTCACGGAAACTCGATTTCAAAAGTTTTTGCAGCAATTTTGTTGCTTCTTTTAGCTTCACCTTTGGCGATTCCTGTTTATCTTATGGTTCAAAGTTGGTTGAGGTCTAGTTCGGATAGCTTAGATGTTGAGGGGAATAATGTTCGAGAACCATTGTTAACTGATCAAGACAATGTGGCTGAGGTGGTAGAAAAGAAAGCTGAGATTGTGGCGACAGAAGCAGTGGTGGTGGATGAGGAGAGGCGGAAGCCAGTGATCGGGGAAGAGCATACGGTAATTGAGGCATTAAGGACTCTGGATTTCTGGATCTTGTTTGTCTCATTTCTATGTGGTGTTGGCACAGGTCTAGCTGTGCAGAATAATATGGGACAAATGGGGTTAGCTCTTGGATACGTGGATGTTTCAATTTTTGTCTCATTGACTAGCATTTGGGGGTTCTTTGGAAGAATTATCTCCGGCTCTGTTTCTGAGTACTTCATCAAGTAAGTGATTGTGGCAGCTTTGTTTCTTCAATGCATGGTTCCTTCTATAATACATTATGAAATAGTTTAGTTGTCATGATAATGGATTTTAATAGCATTCCTTTGCTTTAAACTGAGGCTTGCATTTTCTTATCATCTTATGTCTTATTTAGCTTAGCTTGAGTTTATGGTAATCTCAAAAGTCCAACCAAAATATTTTGAACTTAGTGGGCAACTGGTGGTCCAAGGTTGATGTTGATGCCTGGAGATTTAGCATCCAGGCGATATCGTGAGTTGTAGCAGAGTTTGAGCTTTTCTCTGCTACCCTCCATTTCCACCCTCCATCTTTTCGAACAATGCATTAAAGAGTAAATTTCACAACTGTAATGGACTTTTTATGTCATGCACAAACAAGTTGATTTTTCCTTGATCCTTCTTCATGATTTCATGCCGACGAATTAGAAGGCTTCAAAATTTCTATGCATGTCTTCTAGACTCAGATCAACAATTTCTACTGTTTATTTAATTATCATGCAACTTGTCTTTAAATATTTGAAAGTAACACAAAGAAAAAACTGCAATATTGCAACAAGCCAACAACCAATTTGATTAAGTCACAGATATATGGTCGGCCAAAGGCCAATAAGGCTGTTGCTATCACACTTATAGCCTTTTGTCTTTAATTACTTTCTTCGAAGAAATGCAAGCACTATGCAGTTTCCTTTCAAAGAATGGTCCATGTTATATATTTCAACATCCAATATATATTATGATCCTTTGTATTAGTTATATGGGTTGGTGGATTGTCAATTTGTATAATAAAATAGTTAAATCTATTTCCTTGTAGTTGTGGGTAGTTGCGGAGAGATTCTTGTTAAGTCGGTGATGTCAGGTTAATCATGCATTAGATATACCATAACACTTCTACAATAAGTGTTGTAAAAATCTAAACAGATACATTCAAATTAAAAACAGATAAAGATAGGTACCTAATTTGAACATACTGATTTCTTGATTTGATTGATTCCTCAGGAAATCTGGAACCCCTAGACCTGTCTGGAATGCAGCCTCCCAAATCCTAATGGCATTAGGTTACATAATAATGGCCATGGCTTTACCAGGTTCACTATACATCGGCTCCATAGTTGTCGGAATCTGCTATGGCGTCCGTCTAGCCGTCACAGTCCCGACCGCCTCTGAACTCTTCGGTCTCAAATACTATGGTCTCATCTATAACATTCTCATCCTCAATCTCCCTCTTGGTTCTTTCCTATTCTCCGGGTTGCTTGCCGGATTACTGTATGATTCTCAAGCTACATCAACTGCTGATGGCGGAAACACGTGCGCTGGAGCTCATTGTTACAGGCTTGTGTTTATAGTTATGGCCATTGCATGCATTGTTGGATTTGGCTTAGATGTGTTGCTTTCGTTTAGAACCAAAGCCATTTACTCAAAGATTCATGCAAGTAGAAAAGCTAAGAAATCTGCTTCAATATCCAATGGCCATTAGTTGCTTACCCTGCAGTTCTGAAAAATTACATCTAGGTACTTAGAGCTTCATTTAAATGTTAATAGGGTAAGTGAGAGACATATTTGTTCATTTTCTAATGGCCATTGATTGCTTAATGGTCCCTGTTGGACTGAAAGGAATATCTTCTTTCCTAGTGATGTCCTACTTTTCTGTTGGTTGCCAACATTTGAAATCTTGAATCTACGTGTATGTTCCAAATACTATTTGTAGTATGCCTTTTTAGATTGTCATCCTTCTTTTAGTTTAGTATGTAATATTCACTTTATGTAGATATCGAATTCTAAAGAAATTTAAAGCTCACTGTTGCTATTTATGGGAATTGAAATCTTGACAATAAATTTTGAGGTCGACTACAGTATTATCATGTGCGGACCTCAAAGGTTCGCGGTGGTTCAATTGAACCGAACCACCATCAAATTATCAAAAATATTGCTAGTTTAATTGGTAATTATATTATAAAGTTATCTTGAGTCTTGGATTTGGCTTTTTAGTAATAGTAAAAACTTTTATCAATTTAATATCATCTTTAACCAATTTAAATTGATTTTGATAGTTCATTACCTTGGAATCACAATATCATCTTAGCCATCTTAAATTGATCGATCTTGGAGCTTTATACTATTAACAATGAACAAACCAATCTTCACTGACATTTCCTGTCTGAAATGTTTGTTTCAAAATTGATGTCCATGAACTACTATAGCTAATGTTAAAATCACAGGAGTATAAATTATAGGGCATATTAGTTTCAGCTCATGAGTTTACTATGAATTTCGATCGTTGTTTGCTTAGGCCTCCTCTTCATGGTTGCTAATTTCTTTATGCTCTCTTTCTCCTATCTCTTCGTGTATGTATTAATGCGAAATATTAAAATGTTCATATTTTTTCTAAGATTATTTTCTCTAGTGATAATTCAAGAGCATTTAGGTTATCATTATCACCTAAGTTTGATGATGACATTTCTTAAATATGTTAACTATTTCCTCCTTTTTTTATATAACAACAGTATCAAACAAGTATTAGCAGCTCTGTTACGTAGCCTTTTTAAAGTGATAATTGTTTGGTGGTTCTTTTGCAGCAGAGAGCCCTTCCTATGATTGTTCTGCATACACAGAGGTAGGAATGTATCAACAGTTTTTGTACATTAATCCATCATCTTGTTATTTGTTTTATCTTCTGGCTCAATCATGACTTCGTTATATCAACACCAGAAGCGCCCCTCTATAATGGTGGGATGATAAAGAATCAGCAGAATGTTAATGGTTCTGGGCTTCCTGCTTTTGTGCTATACAATCTCCCTGCCAATACCTTCTACTCTTTCTCCGGTTAAGTTCTTTGAACTAAATGTATATGGCTGTCGTTGAGTTTTCGGATTAGATTTGATCGTCTAAAGAGATGACAACATAACTCGTTGAGAAAATCGTAATAGTTTAGGATGTTACGAATTATTGGTTTCACCTTATAAGCAATTGATTGGAAGGATGGCGCCATTTTGTAGTTGTTGTCGAGGACCTTCTAAGTGTGTTTTAAGTTGGCAAGACATAAATTGACTGATTATATGTTCTGCTCAACAGGTTGGGTCAAGATTGAAGGTGTGGGTTCATCTGTGATAAGAGTAACAATCACAACAGATAATTCCACATTCAACTGCATAGGGAATGTTGTAGCTAAAGATAATTGCTGGTCCTTCCTCAAAGGTGGATTTAATCTCGACTCGACTGCAAAATTCTGTTTCCATCTGCTCAACATAGTTTGATGAACAGATACAAGAATAATTTCATTAACTGGGATGTATGCAATGAGGTTCTTCATTATGATTTCTACAAGGAAAGGCTTGGTCCGAATGCCACGCTGGACTTCTTTGAGACAGCGCAGAAGTTAGATCCTCTGGCGAAGCTGTTCATGAATGATTTCTATGTAGTAGAGAGTTGTGATGATATGAATTCAACTGTGGATGCCTACATTTTAAGAATGAAGGAGCTTGAACAAGCAGGAATGTTAATGGATGGAATTGGCATAGAAGGCCATTTTGGTGTTCCAAACCTTCCATTGATGAGAGCAGTTCTGGACAAATTGGCCACTCTGCAACTTCCCATTTGGCTTTCAGAGGTTGATAATATACATTAACATGCCCCAATGCCTCTAAAGAGGTTGTTTCCGAATTGACTCAATATAGAAAAGAGAAAATTATAATTGTAGTCCATGATGATAATATGATATTAAACAAATTCTTCATTCTCGATATGATGATACAACCTCCTCGTTATGGTTGGCACACGGTCTAGTCTACTCCATGAATTTCTTGAACCAAACCCCGCTCCACAAGATGACAAACAATATTGACTTCTTTTTCTACATTTCTTGTAGGCAAGATATCTAGAGGCGGTATTAAGAATAGGTTTTTCACACCCCTCAGTGAATGGAATCGTAGTGTGGGCTGCAATACATCCCTATGGTTGTTATGAAATGTGTATGTTAGTGTATGGAAATTGACCAAGTGTTTCACGATGATTTTCAGAACCTACCAACTGGAAATGTGATGGACAATCTATTGAAAGAATGGCAAACTGGAACAGTTAATGGTCAGACAGATGAACATGGTTCATTCAGCTTTGATGGTTTTCTAGGTGAATACAAGGTTACTGTTAACTATCTTGACAGAACAACTAATTTAACATTTTCACTCAGGAGTGGTTCAGAAACTAAACATGTTAATATTCATCTGTAAGCTCTTTATAGACATTATTAACATGCAAACATAAATTCTTTATCGCCATTGAAATCTGAAGATATATCTGTAATCACTAATTAGTAAGCTCTTGCTTTGACAGATTGACAAGGTAATAGATAATAAACTAGTTTCAATGGCTTCTCTTTTTTTCATTATTATTAAATTAAAATAGGAACTTTGCGCACAACAAAAGATAACATTGCGCATAATAGACCCAAAGTTCTCCGAATGTTAAAAACAATAGAGTCAAGTTATACTGCTTAAAGAATCATCGCATTGGGTTGCTCGTTTCATCGCCCGACCTTTCTCCGAAGAGCGAAGAATAGGAGGAGACAAAATATTTTATACACGCAATTACACTTTTATCAACATCCCTATATTCGTCTAGAAAATGATTTTCAACAATTGAACTCAGAAAGAAAGAAATTCAAATTAAAGTAGACAATGGGGAAAAGCTATGCTGAAATGCCAGCAAAGGAAGCCTTGAAACACACAATCTTAATACCAAGTCCACATTAACAAACTTCTTTACTGACTTATTCTATTCAATAAGTTCAACCAGGCTAGTAAATTAAGTCATATCCCAGAGAACAAGTCAACAAACACAGAAAAGAAAAAGTGAATCTTTCAGAAACATTTATCAAGACTTTGGCAACCAAAAAGAGCACTACATATATATAAACAATTACAGTACTAAAAGGAACAAAATTATGGAGCCCGCCTCTACTAATCTAGCCAACTACTAACACATCACACTGTGTTTTTATCCGGGTACAAAGAAGTGGAACTGTGGGTTGCCTTACAATCTGGAGGAATTTTGAGGGCTAATCTAAACAAAAGGTACACTCCCCACCACTCCACTTTTCTTTTTACCTAGTGCAATGTTTAAAACCCATGTTTGGTTTGAAGATGTGGAGTAGAGAGGAATTAAAATCTCATAAAACATGTTCTACTAAATTTAACATAATCTCAACTTTCCATACCTCAAACCAAACATGGCCAAAATGCCCTTAACAATGTTACTATTAAAGAAAGCCAAGAATGACACTGGCCGAGGCAAGAATTGCATAGAGCAAAGTATGATCATAAGAGCTGTAAGTCCTACTTGATCCACCCATAGCTAAACCAGCTAACCATGATCCATCAGTTAACATAGCCTGTGAATCTGAATCCGGATCCGACCCTGACCCAGAATAAGTTCCTGAGTGCGTATCCGACCCTGATGTTACTACTCCAAATTGGGATCCTCCTTGGACATCTTCTGACCCGGAAATAATACCTGTACTGGACATTGACCCACCACCATTTGTCCCTATCTCTGGTGTAGCAGGAGTTGTATCTTTGGATGATTTCTGACTGCACACATGCATCATCACAGTTCAATTATTGCACTCATCATACTATTAAATCAACATCCAAAACTCATTCACATCATGAGTAGTTGCATGACTCATTAATATCTTACAAGACCCAATTACATATTTACCCTCAAATGATATATATGGGATTAGAAATAGACTAGTCCTATAAACATGACACTATGAAAGATATAACCATTAATCCTTTTTTAAGATGGATTGTTCAAATCAAACAAAAATGGAGTTATCATTTCTTTCTTAGCTAGCATGTTCAAGAACATTCAATATTAAACAATCTAATGATATTATGATGATCATTATTCATAAAACATAATCCAAGATTCTAAACAAACTAAAAAAAATACCATAATCAAGTGAACCAAGGTTCCAAATGAAGACATTTACCTTGCCATGGAGGGGCAGAAGGTGAGAGTATAGTCTGCACCACCACAGGTGAAAGTGCTAGTAGGGTCATCATAAGCATAACTATACGATCTAGGACAAAATGCCTTGAACATCTGTGAATACACCGTCGGCTTACAGGCTGCGGGTGAGTTGTACGCGCCGCTACAACAGTATTCCGCACTCTGGAAGGCCTCACACGCGCTCTTACAAGCCTCACCATCTCCCACTTTAAGCTCATTAGGACAAGCCTGGTTCAGATCAGTAACACAACCAGTGGATGCACACATACCCGACCCGCCTGAAGCATCAACCACCATGGCCAAATTGTACCTGATAGAATATTGTCATTAATATGATAGTCTACTGTTTAGTAAGCTTTGTATATGTTTCATTTTCCATTGAGGTTTCGCCAGTTTAGATGTGTATAAATATAGTACAATTTCACATTGTACAATCACACTGAAACACATAAATACATGGAATATTTGCAGTACCCATCAACTAGGCTAACATCATAGAAATCTTGACCAACTGTTCCAAGGGTAAACTCTGCTAGAGTTGCAGGTGGGGCTGCTCCGGCCCCATTGCATTCAATCTGACCCGACCCGCAATCACCGGTGGAGCATATACCCAACCCGGATTCGTCAAATTTGCAGCCAGTCCGACCCCAGAAGCGGCCAGACCATCCGGTTGGGGCGATGAAAGTCCGGGTTGAACCTTGAGGGAGCTCAAATCCAGTGCTATCAAGACTTGGAGTTCCTGCATTTGCTAGTATCCCTGGCCATACAGTATACTCACATTTGTTCACAAATGTAAATGTTGCTCCAAAAACACCTGAAAATGAACAAACACATTCATATCATTAGCTCAAGAAAGGTAACAAATTGATGCATTTCTGAAGCATGAAAATTTCACTACACCCTTTTCAAGAAATGCCTTTTTGACTACTAAAATAACAAAAAAAATCCAATTTTTGAGCTTCAACATTAATAAAAACACATTCATATCATAAGCTGTAAAAGAACAAACATATTCATATCATAAGCTGAATCATGATTCGAGGAAGCACATTAATAAGCTCAAGAAACATAAAAAATTGATGCATTGCTGAAGCATGAAAATTTGACAACACAATATCAAGTAATGTATTTTTTACTACTAAAAGTACAAAAATCCAAGCTTTAAGCATACAGATTAATCAAATTTATGCAAAGTTGATGTTTTAGACATTATTAATAATAATGTGGAAGATTTGATACCTCTGGAGAGAATGAGAATAGCAAAAGAGATGGAAATCATTATGAGCAAAGAGTGTAAAAGCATTTGGGGTTTGAGGAAGCACAAAATGCTTAATTTGTTTCTTCTTTTTTAGTTCAAGTATACTTAATAGAGTGAAGTGAGAACACTTGGAAACAACAACAAGAAATGTTTTTAAGAGGGAAAAACTAACGGTAGTATAGTGGGAGGGGGCTCTAATTCCAGATTACTTTAATTTTTCTTCTTTTTTTTTTTATAACATGACCAGATTAGTTTAATTCAACAGATATTATCTGGTGTATAAAATACCTGAGTACACATAAAATACTCATGGCTATGAATAATACAGTATTTATTTAATTATCTAATCTTTTTTATCAAGAAATAATCAAATATATGCAAAATAAGCTTGACGTATAGCCGCAGCGTGCAGAATTATAAAACTTAGTATGATATTGGTAGGTGTATATTTCAATTGTAATAAGTTACTACTCTTTCTTTATCTAATATCAATTGATCGAATATAAATTTCATCTGCAATTATTCCATTATTAATACAGTCTATATTATGTAAATGGGTTGTTATTTATCGCGTTGGTTTATCGGGTTAGTCTGTAGGATTTTTGTAGATTGTAACTGGTTTGTATATAGGCTAATCATATTGTGTAAACGATTCATTCAATATAATATTACATGGTGTGGTAGAGACTGATATTGTCAGCGTTAGTTTATATCGAATTTTGTAGTAGGGTTCTAATATGTTGTAACTTTCAGGCATATATAAGTGTAGTAATATTATTATAAACGTATTCCTCCTGAACTCTCGTATGATACTCCTGCCATGAAATAAAATTAGTCCCCTCACGATCTGCCCGTGTCTTGGTGTCTCTGCTACCCGTTGTTTCCAAGTCGCTACCGCTCCTAGCTCAGCCCGATACACACCGTGTGTCTTAGGCTATACGTCGTAAAAGGATATAAATCAACGACACAGTTCTCAAGAAAAATAATTATTAGTAGTATTTGTATTGATGAGCATGGTTTAGTTTCTTGTCATACCCCCTCCCCATCATATACTTTCCTTGATGATCCACTGCATCCATCTATCATCCATGGCACTACCTCTAATTCCCCTACAACTACAGCCGGCGCTGATCCTCTGACCCAGCCTTCCCCATACACCTTTTCTGCCGACCAAGTCCTCTCCCGTCACATCCTTGTCCCTAGTCCCATCCCAAAGCCTGACCGTTCCCTTTCCTCGGCTCTACCGGCCCGCGTACATACCCACCTCCTCTTGCCACTTTTCGAGACCCGTACTTTGAGGAGCCAAAATGGAATCTCAGAGACGAACCCCAAGTATCTCCTACGTCTGCTTCTACCACTTTCGTCTCCTGTCCAGAAGAATCAATAGCCGTATGCGTGATCCTAATTGAAAAATTGCCATGTTCGATGAATATGATGCTCTTATTAAAAATAATACTTGGGAGTTAGTGCCTCGCCCTCCGAATGTTAATGTTATTCGTTCTATGTAGGATTTTTACGCCATAAATTATACTCTGATGGTTCTTTTGAGCGCTATAAGGCTCGTCTTGTAGGTGATGGCAAAACACAACAGGTTGGTATTGATTGTGGTAGTCACAATGAGTACAAAACCGACTACTATACATCTTTGACCGACTTTGGCTCTCTACAATCATAATTACATCCGTGATTAGATGTTAAGAATACCTTTCTCCACGGTGACTTGTAGCAAACAGGTTTATATGTATCCCAACCTCTCAATTTCGGGATCCTTGGCTATCGATCCTGTTTACGGATTCTGTGAGTCTTGTATGAATTTGACGAGCCCTCGAGCTTTAGTACCGTCGTTCTTGATTACGTCTATCGTCGGTTTTACTAGCAAATCTGATCATTCTCTATTTATTTACGTGGATATATATCTATTATATATTGATGATATTATTCTGCTTCTTACGAGACTACTGGCATGTCCATATGTCATCTTTGGATGTTGGGATTTGCTATGAATTTAGACATTCTCGATTGTTTTTAGGCATTATTTGTTACCTATTTGCAGTGGTATTTTTCTTTCTCGACATAAGTATCTTTGAGTCTATTAATGCTTGTGTATTTGGGATGTCCTCGTGCGAAGCCCCTCACCCACTTGTTGATATTAAATCTAAATTGGGTGGATTTTCTTACGGAAATACGCCCGTGAGATCGTCTCTTTCGCATAATTTGATTTGGGCTCTTTGTTATCGTACATTTTACTAGACGGATATCTCTTCTTGATTAGATTTATCTCTTTCCTTGATAGTGAGTCATAGCATACGGCCGGGTTATATGATATTCTGAGGTACTTTAGACTCGATACTTTCTGCACATAAATCCATTCTCGTGTCATGGTTTCTTATCTTGTCTGAGATTAGGCCGGTTGTCCTAATCGAGAAGTCTACTTCGGTTTGTGTGTTTGGGTGATAATCTTATTCTTGATGCGTCCAATGACAGGCCACCATTCCACGTTCTAGTCTTAGAAGTGTTGCTAATGTTGTCTACGAGAGACCATGTTGGTTAGTAATCTCTTGTTGGACTTAAATCATGCTCGGCCAAAGCACTACTCGTATTGCGATAATGATTATCTATCTCTCTGGGAATCCGGTACAGCATCAGCGAACCAAGCACGTCGAGCTCGACATACACTTTGTTCAGAGCAAGTGGCTCGAGGACATGTCCGGGTCCTTCATATACCTTCTCGTTATCAGATTGCCGATATCTTCACCAAAGGCCTTCCTCTTATTTTGTTCGATTTTTGAGACGGTCTTGGCATTAAATCAACACCATTTCATTGCGGGGTGTATCTTGATACTATAGTATGTCGACATGTATATGTCGGTTGATATTTATCACATTAGTTTATATCGGGCTAGCCCGTAAGGTTTTTAATGAATTATAGCTACAGCAGCATATATAGGCGGTCATATTATTATAAACACAATTCATTCAATACAATCTTACCATTATCATTTGTTTTAGTATAAAACTCATACGAATTACGGAGTATTAACAAGAATGACCGAAACTCCGGAACCATTTGTGTTCCATGTAAAGAGGAGTAGGATCTTAAATCCACAAGCAAGAATCTGCTTTTTGCATAAATGCAGAATTTTCAACTTGATAAAGGCTGAGCTTCAGCGGCGATTATCATCATTAGATTCATACTCATGCTCAATAAATTATATACATGTTGTACGTATTTTAGGGGGTGATTGGACTTGAGAATCTTTTCCAGCATTTCATCATGCGTGGAGGGACCAATGTTCCAAATTTTTTGTTTTAATTTAAAATTTGATTGTTGTCATTACAATGACTCGAATCGAAACCTGTTCTACTCATTATGAATAATATCTCGTAATTAATAGATTAAACTTTCCACAATTTCACTTTCAATGCATGTAATTTGAGTCTATATATTCATTTTTAAATATAATGAGCAATACATCTAGCTATATCCTTCGTAATCTTTGAATGTTTTACTGAGAATGGTATCTTTTTTTATCTTCTCTTTGCCACTATATTCAACCTCCCCACAAAGATGTTCACCATTTGATAATAAAAAAATGAGCACTTTCACTTTGGCCATTGCAGTTAAGGCAACCTTGATTCTTTAATGCATGCACGACTTGAGGTTGCAAAGAAACAAAAGTTGAGTTACCAGTTTCACCTTCTTTAAGGGAAAACGATTAGTTACATTACTCCCTCCATCCCACTTTATCTGGTAGATTTTTTCAACAAATTAGGAAACCAACTGCAGAAAGAACAATTCACCTTGTAAGTTTTCATTTACAACCAAAAGCTTCAGACGATGAAGTACTTTGTACTAGATACTGCACACAAGAACAACTATGTGAAAGGATTAATCCCCATTATTGCCCCCATATCCATAGTAAAGAGGAACAAATATAAACCAATCCCACTGTTAATGTCTTCCTTTTCCTGCTAATCGTAATAATCATCAATGATTATGTTTGAATGGAGGTCAAGAATGCTGACTGATCTATAGAATGGAAGAAATAGAAGGATCATAACAATGTTCATTTAGCCCACCTATACATTAATAACATATATACCTCGTTTGTCATGTTTTCTTTTTGAGGGGTTGTCAAGGACACTGGAGTCTGGACACGCCCAGGAGATCAAACTTTCTCTGGAAAGATTTAGATGACTATCTACAAGCTTCTTAATGCAATTTCATATGATTGGTCAATTAATAAAATCATATGGTGAGAATGAAATGTTAAGACTAATTTGCATTGTACCCCATATAGGCATCACATGGTGTACAATACCTAATGAATGGGATACTAACTCAATATATAGCCACCACGACATTGAATCAACATTTATAACTTTCATTAAACCAAATACTTTTTACTCCCTTTAAAGCAAATAATTTCAGAACGGACAAGGCTACATAATCGCTTTTGATCTACTTCAAAGGTTATGAATTACTACATTAGAAGTAGTAAAAAAACTTTATAGTATTACAAATCTAAACCTACACATTGCTCTGATCAAAGAATGTGATTGCCAGAATCTATATACTGATTTCTTAATATCATTTACAGTGATCACTTCATCACAGATGGGAGTAAATGAGATAAAATTTTACCAGTTGAATGAATCAACCACTCTTCCAAGGGGAGCGTTGGCAGGATGGGCAAGTGTATCTGCTTTAAAGCCGAAACATCAATGATGTCTTCCAATGTGCAACATTGTTTTGTTAACAAGAGGCAACTCAGCAGTTTCATTTCGGAGCCCCAATACTTTCATACTGCCCAATGCACAAAGACATCATCATATTATTGCCTCTTCAGATACCATAAATTCGAAGTGCATAAAAAAATCAAATCATTTCTAGCAAAGGTATCCGCAAGAAAAGAAGGGCAGAGCAAGCTCTGCACAGATATGTGCCTGACTTCTTGTTAAACTTCAAATATATAGCACTAGCACCATCTGTAAAAGATTGGCAAGTTTGATTTCTGATGGTCAATTGAAAACTTTGCGACCTTAATTGAACACATAGCTTTGATCATTACAATAGTAAAGTCATTGAACATGCAGTCATCCATTGGCATGTATTACACTAAATATAATACAAACATATATACAAATCAAGAAAATTACTCAATCAACAAAAACGAATAGTTTACAACTAAATCGTCATTTTTATACCTGGTATAAGGCAAGGGGCAAAAGATAATCAAATAATCAGCACCAGCACAAGTGAAAGTACTCGTCTTATCATCATACGCATAGCTATAAGAACGTGGACAAGCATGCTTGAAGAACAACGAATAGTCGGACGGATGACACGTGTCAGGCGTATTATAAGCTTCACTACAACAATACACGGGATCCTTAAACGCTTCACAAGCACTCATACAGGCAACACCCTCCTTCCCACGCGCCACTCTCAAACCTGAAGCAGCGGAACCATAAATTTTATTTAGGAATGACGAATGAACTAATATTTTGAAAACGAACGAACAATATAATTTTTGAATAAACGAATGTTAGAATTCTACTGTATATTTTAATTAGGCGGGAGACTGCCCTCCCTCTTGCCCCCTTAGTTACTCCACTTACCTGAAGGACACGCGCCGTTCAAATTCACCAAACAACCCGTCGAGGCACAACCACCACTGCCTCCTTTAGCTACAATAAGCATAGGAAGGTTGTACCCATCCACAAGGCTGACGTCATAAAAGTCAAGGCCTTGGTCGCCGTTGAGTGTGAACTCCGCCAGTGTCGCCGGAGGTATGGCGCCGGCGCCGGAACACTCCACTTTTCCGGAGCCACAATCGGCGGTGATGCAAGAAAATTTTCCGGTAGGGTCTGTTGAGCAGTGGGATCGGGCCCAGACCCGGCCCGACCAGGATTTTGGTACCGAAAGAGTTTTTGATTTGCCGGGTTTGAGGATAAAGCCCGTTGGGCTTAGAGGAGCCCGATCGGCGCCAGTTAGTATACCTGGCCATATAGTGTGGTGGCACTTGTTGACTATCTTGAATTTCGTTGACTGCACGGCTGTTTGACCAGTCAAAGTCCATAATCATTAACTAATACTGAATCAAAGTCAATTTTAGACGTTTTCGTTTTTATACGTCAAATTTACGAATATTAATTTTTAGTTATGGTATAAAAATTACAATAAATTAATATTATGAAAATATTTAAAAAAAAATCAATGATATTATATCTATAATAATGAATAAAAAATGAAAATATCGATTAAAAAAGAATTGGGGGAGTAGTAAAACAGATAAAAGTGGAATATTTACTTAGAGTCCGTACGTACCAAGAATGAAGAGGAGGAGGAAAATGAATAACGCAGCGGCGGAAGAGGGAGGAGCCATTTGGGCGGCGGCGAGTGGCGGAGGTAGGTTGCTGATTTTTAATAAACTTGCGCTACTTTCCAGTTTTTTGTTATATGTTTTTTTTGGTTTGTTTATTAATATAGTGGGGAATAAAGTTGGCAAGCAATGAAAAAGGTGGTCTCCTGGGATTTTATAACCTCCCTTTGCTTTGGAGTTTTCATCGCTCAATGTTTTCTTATTTTCTTGTACAGTAACATTCAGCCTCTGTTTGGATTGATGAAATGAAAATAGTAGTAAACTAATCTACTTCATTTTTTCAGTTTAAGGTTGCATGTATCATCAGAGGTTCATATTGTTAGTTGTGTTGATATGTATAGCTTAGTTATCGCGAGTCGAGCATCATGCAACAAGTTCAATGCTAAATTAAACCAGGTTCGAGGCTTCAATTCAAGCCAACTCTGAAATTAATACCGAATTTGATATCTACCAATAATGAAAACGTTAGCAGTAACAACATTACATTACGAAGAACATGTGGTTAACATACCTATGTACTAATATACACTCCCATTCTCCCAAAGTCCTGTAAATACAAGCTATAGTTACAAAAAGCCTGAATCTTGAATTAGTGTCAAAACATGAAGTTTATAGTAGTCTATAGTCAATCAGTGATAACCCATTGGAGCTCTAGATTGGAAGAGATCCAGTCTCTTTTTAGCCTCCGATATTAACTCTTCCACAATTGGGACTTGCATTAGATGTGATTGTTTTGTAGCCCATTCAAGAACATTAAGTACCTGTTCTTGAGCTAATGCTTCATTGTCAGGAAGACTGATTGCAATGTAACAAAGAAGAACTAACGATGGAATCTGAACCAGCAGCTCACCAAAATAAACCAATGGGACCAAATGCTTAACACCCCCTTCATCTATAAATGTCTTCGAGTGACTTTCGTGGAGGAAATTATCAGGGCAGGTGAACTTGTTGAGTGCGATCACAGCTTCATTCATAATTTCAGGTTCTCTATCATCCAACAGCTTTACCAACGGGGTGATAATTCTTGTCTCGGTTGCTCTAAAAGTCCTTGATAAATTCCCAATAGATGTGATGCTCGGAATGAGAAGTTCCGAGTCTGCTTGCTCGATTATCTTCAAGAATTGCTCGACCACGGCTTTTGCAACTTGTGCAGTGGGCTTGAATGCGGAGCGCCTTAGCTCGGCATTCTGCTCTGCTACTACTGTGATCTCCATTAGCGTCAAGGCGGAATGATACTGAACGTCCTCCTCCCCCTTCTCTAATAATACTGACAAGCATAAAAGAGCTCTTGATTCGGTTATATTCTTACAAATAGAAAGATTTCCTGCGCAGAGGAATCGAAGCGCTCTTGCAGCCATGGCTTTCATTTGGGCTTTTGTAGCTGGATCTTCGTATTGTCTACCCTTAATGCTAGTCCCCAGCAGAGCATGATGGTGTGAATTTTTTGGGTTTTGATGATGTGGGTGGTGGGGGTGCTGTTGTTGGTTTGAATTGTGATCACTCCGTTGGCTATGTTTGTTTGAATTATTTGCTTGAAGTTGAGAATTATTATTGCCTTCTGAAAAGTCATCAGGATTCTTCATAGCCATAGTGTTAGCCACAACATTATGTATTTGGGCGGATGTTTGATTTCCCATTGTATGATGCATTTGTCTATGAACATCTTTATCATACCCCATCCCATTGTTGTTACTACTTGTGTTACTAGAATTAGCCATAACAACTGTATGTATTGACATATTTTGCTTGCTAGGAATCGTATACTTGCTATGCTCTTCAATGGTCTCAAAAGCAAGATGACTTACCAATAGCCTTATTGTATTGTTCTGAGCAAAATGATCCTGGCATTTTGGATGATGTGCAGCCAACTCCGACACAGCCCAAGCTACCACAATCTGCACTTTCATGTGTCCTTCTTTCAAGACCTTAGCGAAAACTGTACAAACCCCGCCGTTCACAATCTGTTCAACGCTCTCCGGATCTCGTCCAAGAAGGCCAATGGCTCTAGCAGCATTCTCTTGACCTTCCATTTTCCCTTCCTTAGCCAATTTTAGCAATGGGACAACCCCACCCTCTTCTATGATCAATTTTCCATAACGATCATTGTCACGTGCCAATGAAACCAGAGATGCAGCTGCATCTGAACGTTCTTCTAGTGATCCACAAGACAAAATTGCAATCTGTTCCCAGATAAGGCATAAGATGGGCTCGTTGGCAGCAATTGGAGGGAGGCCTAGGTATTCGTCATCACGGTCAACAGCCGGTGTGGAAACGTTAAGTAACCACGACACATCACCAATGGAATTCTCAAGTTGTAGAGAGATCTTCCTGAAGGACGCGGCATTGATGATGGTGAAAACACGTCTGATGCCATTAACCTTGCATTTGAAGATGAGGGTAAGGGCCTTATCAAGGACTTGTTCCGTATCATCAATGATACGGCGTGTAGGCCGCTCGTACAGATCGCTACTTGCACGAGCGGCTACACGGAGAAGCCCTACAAGCCTCTCGCATTTCCCTTTGATCTCCAAACAATCTTGCTTGAAATAATTTGTATCATCAGCTTGCTTTACCACCTGATCTGCCAGTTGTATCGGCCTCGTTAATATTTGTTTCACTATGTCCGCCATGCAAACAGCGGACCAATAATACTATCTTTATCTTTACAATGAAATATTTGATCAAATATCAAATATCATAAAAAAATAAGAAGAGATTAGACAACTCATTCTTCCATAAAGATCTTGAATGTTAGTTATATTACATTCTTTCTCTTAAAATGTAGCTTGCTATATATATGTTGTCTAATATGGATAGAATGATTAGGTATATGTTTTTTATCCTCCTCTTGAATGTATGAATCAAAGGTAAGATAAATTTGAAATGGCCATCCAAGAGAAGGGTGGCCTTGCCCTTGGCGGAGATAACAGGTGGTAAAGGTGATTTTGGCTAATCGGAGACTTGGTGGGGAGATGGAAGAACTGAGAAACTGTTTTACGTAAATGTCTTTTATTTTTGTAACAAAATGAATAATCATGTTACAACCTTAATTGTAGGAAACTATTTTGGTTGGTTGTAAGGTGGAAAGACTCCCCTTTGACCTACTTCATTATCAATTTATGGGTCTTCTACTCTTCTTTTTCAACTTGCTTATTAGTTTTGAAATTAATTTAATAAGTGTGGTGCATTCATAAATGTGTATTTTACATTCTCTTCTAGAATTGTTCAAGATGTCTCCTGCACAACCCACTTTAATTAGTCTAACATTTTAGTAAATAATAATATCGATTTAAATTAAAGTTATCTATAAAAATTTGTTATTTTTAATTATTGAAAAATAATTGTACATATAGATATAATAGTATTAACAAATAAAATCAAACACTATGTAATCATCAAATAAAGACAAATATGTTACGACGAAAAACAAAAAGTCACATATAATTATATATCGATTTTAGTTTATTTTTTAATTAGATAAGATTATTTAAAACATGATAATGTCCCAATTTAATTGATGGTATATCTTAAAAGTTATTATTAATGGTTTAGTGTAAATTCAAAGACAACAAATAATTGATGGTATATCTTAAAAGTTATTATTAAATCAATAATTAATGTGTTAAGTTCAAAATAATGAATTAGATGCGTATGAAAAATGAAACATTAACAAGAGTCCAACGAAGAAGGTTATAAGAAGAGTAGAGTTGAGGTACTACAGATAAAGTTTTAGCATTTTGTATTTGGAGCGCAAGATCTACACTTTCTGGTAATTCACACTATTTATTTTCTTTTTAATTATTTGTTGTCTTTGAATTTACACTAAACCATTAAACCCTACTGAGATCTGGTACAATAGCTTGCCTCATTTTTTTTAATGCTTTTACTCATAAATTAATGTTTATCTTTTAATTCTACAATTCATTTACTTAGTTTCTCAACAAATTGTGCTCTCATATGCTAAACCTTTATGTTATCTAGATCTGCTGGGCATGTCTTATATGCTAAATAATAATATTTGCTGTTTTTACTTTTTTTGGTGATTATTTTTTAATAAGTATATTGTCTGTTCTAAGTTGCTATTAGTTCTATAATAAAAATCGTTTCTTTATCTAGGTGATTATTGGAAATTAGGGGTTTTATTATCGATTCTATAATGGATAATGGGATTGGGAACACTCCCGGAGAACATTTGGGTGAGATGGAAAATGGGATCGGGAACGGTGATGGAGCACACTTTGTTGAGGTGGAAACTGGGGTCGTCGTGAATGAGGACAAGATTAATAAACAAGTTCAGAATTCTAGTGGTTCTATAGAGGTTAGTGCTAACTTAGACGATTCCGAGGATTCTGCACGGGTTGAGATGGACATTGGACTTTCCACTACGGTTCTGGGCTGCGCTTATGGAGTCGAAGATCGAGCTGAATTTTTGGGGAGAGAGTTGTCTTCTTCTAAGGATGAAGCACCAGCTATTAGTGATGTTTCGAATTCCGATGTCGAATCTGCTGAGAATGCTGAACTAGTGGTGAGCAAGGAAATTCAGGTTATGGGCCTTGCTGATACTGAAAATGTGGTTGTCAACGAGGCTCAAAGGTTGACTGATAATGTGGTAGTGACAAATGGAGGGATTGAATTGAGGGACGATGCTGATGAAGACTCTGCTGTGAAGATAAATATACTGGTGAACGAGCAGTCTACCATAGTGGGCCAAGCTGTTACCGAGGAAGTTTATGATGATAAAGTTGAAGAATTGAAGGATAATTTTGTAGAAAATGGAGACTCTAATTTGAGGGATGTTATTGAAACCAAAACTACGATGAAGACTGAAATCTCTGGTGATGAAGATGTAGTGGTTAGCATGACCGATGAAGGTCACAAAGACCATGAAAATGGTGTCTCTCATCGTGGTCTAATGGATCTGGTCCGTGATGGCATAAAAACCAGCATCCAGGAAGAACAAGTTGTTGGGCTGCCAAAGTCTATAGATGTTGATGACTCTGAAGGTGGAGATACTGATGTTCAAGATGAAGTGGAATACAATGATGATACTGGTCAACAGGAAAAGAGACCCGGCCTCGACAATCATGCGGCTGAACATGGTTCTATGAATCATGATGACAAGGCTGGGGAGAAGGGTGTTGGTGCTAAATTGAAAAATGAAATAAGACAACTCAAAATCCCAGACATGATTATAAATGAGGCACAAATTGTACAATTAGAATACCTGCATAACGAGGACAGCAAGCGTAATCCTCCAGTTTCTATGATTTATCAAGATGAAAAGCCTACTGTCAAAGAGGACATCAGTTCTGTAGTGACCAAAGTAGCTGAAAGACTACCTACTGAAGAGTCACCTAATAGTTTAGACAATTCATCTGTTGAGGAAAGATCAAAAGCTCCAGAGCGTGAGGTGTCTCCTATGCTACAAGATATTTTGCCAAAAGAAGTTTATGTTACAGAACCCGAGTTAATTCCGTCCGAAAAGATAACATATAAAGATATACCATGTGATCCTAGTATGAGAGGACAGGAAACCAAACCTCCTACAAATGGTTCATCATCAACCGTGCCGTCTGCCACTCGTGCTCCTGGTCATCCTCACCTTCCTGCACACCCTGCTGGCCTCGGACGTGCCGCTCCATTGCTAGAGCCTTCTACTCGAGCTGTTCAGCATCCTAGAGTGAATGGAGCCCCATCTTCTTTACGGAATCAACTTGCTGAAGATCCCTCACATGGTGAAGCTGAGGAATATGATGAGACTCGTGAGAAACTCCAGATGATACGTGTCAAATTTTTGCGTCTTGCTCACAGGCTCGGACAGACTCCACACAATGTTGTTGTTGCTCAGGTGTTATATAGACTCGGACTTGCTGAACAGCTACGAGGCAGAAGTGGAGGCCGTGTTGCTGCCTTTAGTTTTGATCGTGCAAGTGCAATGGCAGAACAACTTGAGGCAGCTGGCCGAGAACCTTTGGATTTCTCTTGCACCATAATGGTTTTAGGTAAAACTGGAGTAGGAAAAAGTTCAACCATCAATTCCATTTTTGATGAGGTCAAGTTTGGTACTGATGCATTTCATATGTTGACAAAGAGAGTTCAGGATGTTGTGGGAACTGTTCAGGGGATCAAGGTAAGAGTGATTGACACACCTGGCCTTCTGTCTTCGTGGTCTGATCAGTGCCAGAATCAGAAAATCCTCCGTTCTGTTAAACAATTCATTAAGAAAACACCCCCAGATATAGTGTTATACCTTGATAGATTGGACATGCCGAGCAGGGATTTTAGCGACATGCCTTTGTTGCGTACTATCACTGATACTTTTGGGCCATCTATATGGTTTAATGCCATAGTTGTGTTGACCCATGCAGCATCTGCTCCTCCAGAAGGTCCAAGTGGCACTACAAGTTATGATATGTTTGTAACCCAGAGGTCTCATGCTGTTCAACTAGAGATACGACAAGCTGCTGGGGACATGAGGCTTATGAATCCTGTTTCTTTGGTGGAGAACCATTCAGCATGCCGAACTAATAGGGCTGGCCAGAGAGTTTTACCTAATGGTCAGGTTTGGAAGCCACACCTGTTGCTGCTATCCTTTGCATCAAAGATTTTGGCTGAAGCAAATACACTCCTTAAGTTACAAGAGAGTCCAACTGGAAAACCATTTGCGACTCAATCTCAAGCTCCTCCTTTACCCTATCTTCTTTCATCTCTACTTCAATCAAGGCCACAGGTGAAATTGCCTACTGAACAATTTGACGATGAAGATGACTCTTTCGATGATTTGGAAGATGACCGAAACTCTGAAGATGAATCTGAATACGATCAATTACCCCCATTCAAAAGCTTGACCAAGGCCCAGCTAGCAGAGCTTCCTAAAGATCAGAGGAAGGCTTATTATGCTGAACTAGAATACCGGGAAAAACTTTTCATGAAGAAGCAACTCAAAGAAGAGAAATTGCGTCGAAAGATGATGAAGAAGATGCAAGCCATGGTGAAGGATTTTTCAGATGACTACAGTGAAAATACAGAAGAGGAGGGTGGTGGTGCAGCATCCATACCTGTTCCCATGCCTGATTTAGCCTTACCTTCTTCCTTTGATTCTGATCATCCTACTCACCGCTATCGTAGTCTTGATTCCAACAATCAGTGGGTTATTAGACCTGTTTTGGAACCCAATGGCTGGGATCACGATGTTGGCTATGAGGGAATAAACTTGGAAAGATTGTTTGTGGTTAAGGAAAAATTACCTCTTTCATTTACTGGACAGGTCTCTAAGGATAAAAAGGAAGCCAATCTTCAAATGGAAGTAGCAACTTCTATGAAGCATGGGAAGGGAAAGGCTACTTCTCTAGGTTTTGATTTACAGTCTGCTGGTAAAGATATTGCTTACACACTACGAGGAGAGACCAGGTTTTGTAATTCCAGGCAAAATAAGGCAATTGCTGGTACTTCTTTAACTATTTTGGGTGATACAATAACAGGCGGAGTGAAAGTGGAGGACAAATTGATTGTCCAAAATAGAGGGCAGGTCGTTGTTTCTGGAGGTGCGATGTTTGGTCGAGGTGATGTAGCATATGGTGGCAGTTTGGAAGCCACTTTAAGAGACAAAGATCATCCTTTGAGCCGTTTCTTATCAACTCTTGCGCTTTCAGCCATGGATTATCATGGGGATCTTGCTCTTGGTTGCAATTCTCAGATCCAAATTCCCGTTGGACGTCATACCAACTTGATTGGTCGGGCTAATATTAACAATAGGGGTGCCGGACAAGTCAGCATTCGCCTCAATAGCTCAGAACAACTTCAGATAGCTTTAGTTGCCTTAGTACCTTTCGCTAGAAAGCTATTTGGCTATTGGCAACCAGATGAGTATGCATAATACATAATGTAGCTCCATACATGATGTGGCAGGTCGGAGACATTGGAGTTAATGTATGTTATGTCCTTCCTGTATCGTCATCTTGTCGGTGAGGATCTCTCTGGTACTTGTGTTATGTAAAATTCTTCAGATTGTCTATCTCTTGCAATGACATGTAATATTTTAGCATGAGATGTATGCATCCTGAGCTGTGGCAGGATAATAATCTTAACTTATTGCAGCTTCATTGCGAGAGATAGAAGGATTATATGTGGTCAAATTCGGTCCTTTGCATCGTTTAAGGGTCACATTGGTAGTAGCAGGAAAGTTTCCTGCTAATCTTGTTCTCCTTGTGTGGTAATAATACTGAAGTCATTTGCAGGCACATATGCAGTAGGGAGAGATCTAGAAGAAATGGAGACTTGGGGCTTGGACACCCTACTAGACAATGAGCTAGAGCAGACTTCGAGATCGTCTATTTTTTGTCCCAGCTTTCGTGATAATAGACCTTGTGGGTAGATTTATGTGAATATAGACATAATATGATGAGTACTTGAATAGTTCGTGTATCAGATGGTACTTCGTTTTTGTGTAAACAGAGCTGGTTTGATCTTACATTGGCGAAGCTTTTGTTTGCTTTTCTGCCAACCTATCCTCAATTCACTTTGTGATGATATTTACCATTGCATCAATGCCCTACCCCAAAAGGAAAACTATATAGTGAGAAAATTAAAAGAGTATCAGTACAAAACTAAGGAGAAAATGTCATGAAACTGACTTGCAAAATATATAATGAGTATAGTGATGCACTGGCAGCTCCATGACCAAACTAAGCAGTAGAATATCATTCTTAATCGACAGAATCATACTACGAATACAAATGCTCATTTTGACTACATCAATCAGATGATCTAGACACCGATGCAAACCCTAAACCAGGTCACTAAAAAGTTGAAGAGCAAGAACACCTTCATACCATTTATGAGGAGATCCCTCTTGTATATGTGACAAAGATATAACACAGCTTACGCACTCCATTACAAGCTTTGCAACACTTGATGCAGTTAATTTGAACTTTGTGGTCACGCTGAAAATGATATACAGAAAGATTTGTGAAGCATCAACTGATCATAAAGCTGAAGTGCTCATCCTCAAAATAAAGTCACATCCACATCTCAATACTATCATTTGGAAGAATCCGAACTACGCAATGTTATGTAGTGTGCATCATCCCAACCATTTATACCATCAGCATCATACCATGTTATGGCTCCTACATAAAATTTCCAATGCTTTCATTAGCGTAGTTATAAAGCAATTCCCAAATAACGTTAACCCAGGATGAAGCATTTTCTTGAATATAGCAGATTAGCAGGCTAGTAGCAAAATATTTGATAAGCTATCTCAATTAGAAGCCGCTGTAAAAAATAGATTGAAATTCGAGTAATAAGTTCAATGCAAGTATTTTACACAACCTCTTATTTCAAAACATGAATGATTCTCTTGGGAAACATAAACTAAGTTGGACTTCTAACTACTAGCAAAAGTAAAAGTCTGAACTTCTCATGGTTGTTGGTTCAGGTTTTCACCCCCTCTCAAGTCTCAAGTGCATGAAACTTTTAGATGTTGGCAGTATGCCCTAATCAAATGACAAAAAAAAAACTAATTTATAATGTACCTTGCTGGCCTGATGATTCTTGTTCTCTTGTTATATGAAGAATACTTGTTCCCGTAAGGACTGTGATGAATCCACATATCTCAGAGGCTATGCTGCTAGCATCCTGACCTGACCAGTCCTGTAAAATCCATGTGAAGTGTTCCTTAAATTATCCAGAAAAACGTCAAGGGAACGTGTCACTTGACCAGTGTGTTGACATATACCTTGAACATTATGACACTCGCAACAATAGTCAAGGTCGTAAACATCACATAGTATATGGGAGAAACAATTGCAGCATTGAAGGTATCAAGAGCCTATACAGAACCAAAATGGAAACAAAATCAGTCAGATTGAAATGTTGTATGTACAAATATTTCACAAGTATGTAGTAGGTGATAACGTAAAAATAAATATGACCAATATTTATAAACAACAATATCAATTCATGTTGGACCAAGAATATGCAGATAGAATGATAGATAAGTAGCACATCATTCGAGAACAATAACATATATAATTACATAGATAAGTGGCATAAACACTCTTGACAGCAATGTATAGTACTTCGCCCTTCTCATTTTAATTGGGAGGGTTGCGTCTGTTCTTTTCCCATACCTATAACTTATTTAAGTTGTTTTTCACTCACCAAAGTACTACATCTATTCATTCTATTGCATTTCTTAAATTATAACTTTAGAAACAAATCGAAAAGGCAAACCTCCAAGTTTAAGTAGCAAGGAGGGTATATCATTACCTTATTGAGGTAATTTAACTGCATAATGACACAGATTACAGCAACTGTGATGAAAAACCAAGTTTGGGGATACGTAATCTGACTGGTTCCCTCCAGGGTAAGTTTAATTGCAATCCCAATAGCCTTTATACTCACAACCTACATATTAGAACTATACTCATAAACACTGTGCTGCAGGGTTGAAGCCAAATATTCCCAGATGGAAAATATATCATTCGGATAGTTTCAAACAACATACCGTGATGGAACCCATGAAGGAACAAATTCCTAAGTACACCAGTATATTTGTCTGCCCATAACGAGGCTCAAAATGCAAAATCAAGGATGCTACAATAGACAAGGTTGCTGCCACGAAGATGAGGAATGCTGAGGGGAAACGTGATAGGACAACTTATTAACTAATTCAGTGCATTGTGAAGACTTATTAGATATCTTACGGTGCAAGATTAAACTCAAATGATCTGGAAAACACTGGGAGCTGACCGGGTTGAGTTGCCAAATTCCAGATTTCTTCAACAGAAGTAGGTGTATGTTCCTGAGGAGCGTGTAGCACTATGATCACTGATCCTACAATGCAAGACAAACAACCAAGCACGCCCAACTTCTGCAATCGTTCCTTCAATAACAAGTGTGCCAGAACAGCACTATTCAGACAGATGTTAGCTTTGTCAACATATCACAACAATCTACCTAATACCAAATAAAATACATTTCAGATACTTCATACAAATACCTGACAATTATACTTAATGCTCCAAGAGGAGTTACAAGAACTGCCGGAGCATAGATATATGCCACAAAATTTGCAATTTCACCAACAATCACTGCATACAAAACAAAATTTGCACGCAAATGACACAAATTTATCACAGTTTTGTAGTGAATTAAAGCGAAACATGTGCAGAAAGGAAGAAACTTATTACTCACTCGTGATCATCCCCGCCCACCAAAGTGGTTGCAATAAGTAAGCATAACCTCCAACCCCTGTAACACAAATGCAGGGGAAGATTAAAAAAATGTATGAAGACTAAAACAAATAAAATATGTAAAGTTGTAAGAGTATTCAAATATGAACCTTTTTGAACTTTGATCCCCATATAAGTATACAAGTAAAATTTTAGCAAAACAGTAGACCAAGAGGCAGAAATTCAGCTAATCAAATCTCTAGTTCATAATAAAAATTGCAAGTTTGACACAAAACAGAACCAACAATTGAATCAACCTGATTATTGTACTAGCTTGAACTACAAGATGTAATAAAAACCCAAAACATTCAAAGAGTAAGAAACCTGGTCGAAGACCAGCAGCACGTTTGAGACCTTTCTTCTTCAAGATGAAACTTGTACCAATAAACAAACTCGATAACATTGCTAGTACTAATCCTCTCACATTATCTGACATACCCATCTCTCTATTTATAATCTAAAATACAATACTTGAAGATTTATCTCTCTCTATCTACTCACAATTTTCCCGCCTGATAATAAACCTCGAGAAAATAAAGGAATATCAATTATGGGTCCAGATAAAAAGTTTGGCTTTTTGATTGGTAGTCAAATCATGGATGATCAATAAGGGGGTCTCAGTCTCAATCTCAGTCTCAGTCTCAATCTCAGTCTGAAACAACTAACATATCAATAAACATATTCCTATATTATTATCATTATTTAATTAAGTGATGAGTGTGGGAAGAAAATAAAGAGAGGTCCTCCAAATCTATACATGGAATTATATTATAGTTAGCGATTTATTTGTAGAGGTAGCTTAGGATGGTACAAATGTGACAACAACAATGCTCGAGTGTCTAATATCGGAAGCTTCGCTGTTTGTACACTGTTGGTCTTATTATGTAAAATGCACGATTGCTAAAGGATACTGAAAAATATCAATTGAATCGAGGACTCGTTTACGGCTCAATAACGGAGCCTAGAAATGATACCCTATGAATGCTCATCTTTAGTTGGACCAATCATTTATCAACTTCTTCGACTGCTTCTGTGTATCATATTAACTGGTGAACTCTAGTTTTCGATTTAATTTATACTCCAGTTTTGTCATTTATAACATTGTGATTTTCTGACAGATTTCAACAAAATATCATTTGATTTAAATTATGTCACAAATGTTTGACAACAATCACATCTTTTTACTTGTCAAATAATAAACCGAATCACATCTTTTTACTCTCGATTGTATTCTTTGGGATCTGTAAATCTTGAAATATGTTCGCAATTAGAACGTTTTTGTTTGGGCTAATTGAGAAATAGGAAGATAATTGAGAAAAATAAAAGCAGAGAAATTACTTGATTATTGATGGCAAAGATAACAGTAGTCCCAAGACAAGAAAAGACAGAAATAAAAACAATAAAGAAAGCATAAAAATCTAGAGTTGTCCACAATCAGCAACAACGACAGGCTTGGAGGTCCGACCAGAGCTAGAGCCAACCTTCTCAATAGCCTTAACAACATCCATACCCTCAACAACCTGACCAAACACAACGTGTTTCCCATCAAGCCACTCTGTCTTAGCAGTACAAATGAAAAACTGCGACCCATTCGTCCCCGGCCCCGCGTTCGCCATCGACAATATCCCAGCCCCCGTGTGCTTCTTCACGAAATTCTCATCAGCGAATTTAGATCCATAGATCGACTCCCCTCCGGTTCCATTTCCGGCAGTGAAATCCCCCCCCTGGCACATAAACCCCGGGATCACACGATGGAAGCTCGACCCCTTAAAGTGCAGGGGCTTCCCCATTTTCCCGCTCCCTTTCTCCCCGGTGCAGAGGGCACGGAAATTCTCCGCGGTTTTGGGGGTCACGTCGGCGAAAAGCTCCATCACGATTCTGCCTGCTGGAGCACCTCCTACGGACATATCGAAGAACACTTTAGGGTTTGCCATTTCCAGAATAATGCTTCTTCTTCGCTCCGGAGGCTCAGGGTTTATATAGGGATATAAGACGGTTATGGCTTTCATCGTGCCCGTTCATTTATTACACGTGTATGCTTCGATCATGGCTTTTCAAAAGGAATAGGGTTGCATTTTAACCGTGGTTAGATTTGAGTTGTGACCTTGGTTTATGGGGGTATATGCGTTTTTTATCCACCAGGGTAGTTATTGGGCCATGACCCCAAATATTTTAACATGATGAATCATCCGATATGACAAACACTACCTGCCCATCCAGATCGTGAATACTGGCTGCACTGGCTTAATCGACGACTCAATTTACTTTATTATTGCGGCTTTCTCAATATAAGATTGGTTTATGAGACTAAACCCATACTGCATGGCGCATTACCAAGACTCTGGGCTTACCGGGGCTTAACTACGCTGGAAGATAATGATCTTCACAGGACACCTAACTTAATCGTAACCATACTTTAAATGGATATAATATACTCCCTCCAATTCAATATGAAAGACGTTTGAGCTCATCCACGAGAATTAATAAAAATGTTTACATTACTATTTTAACCTTCCACTAGTAATGATTAGAAGTACATAATTCAATAAATTAAAATGTTTACATTACTATTAAGAACCAATGTGAAGTTTCAAAAGCAAAAATATCCAATTATGAATTTTTAAGATTTTGATCTTTAATACCCGATCGAGGATCATATAATATGCTACATTGATTTGAACAAGATTCCTGATAATATAAATTCTAATATCAGTTTTATTTGATCAAAATGAAGTCTGTTGCCGATAATGAAAGCAAAGCTTATCTCAACCACTCTGAAAATGACGAAGCCAATTCTCCTAACTTGCTTATTGATCTTGAGCAATTACTAGAAGAAGAAAACGAAGAAGAAGAAGTCCATGTTTACGAAAATCATCTTGAGCTATTCCTAGAAGAAGTATGAGTCAACCTCGATGAAAATGATTCTCTGAGCACCCATAAGCAAGAAGGTTATGAGGAGGAAGAGCAGTAGAGGTCAGTAATCAATTTGATAGAGCTGTGTATCGTTATTTATACTTTATCTAATACATTTACAAACTAAAGAATATGACACGCAAAAATTACACCTCAAGATTACTGTAGATTTTATATCAACTTCGTTTTAGCTAAGGGTTCAAAAGTGCGAAACTTGTTTAGTCGCCACTTGCTTTTGCAGCTAAGTAGTAAATTTGTCAATTGTTTCAAATTTCAAATCGGGATAAATTATAAAAAGTATGTAGTCTCATGTTGCTGTTTTAAGATACTTATCAGACTCAAATACGATAATAATAAGTGCACGTTTTGTCCGGGGATATATTCATGTGATACTAGGGTTCTAGTTTCTATTTATAATTTCAAGATGAAACCGATCGTAGTCTTTTTAGATCAAGGGCTTATACACTTGTAAATCAATTTTAACCATTGTAAACGGTAGACTACAATCAATGGATGTGTAACAATAATAAAAGAAAGCGGTTAACAAATGACAAAGATATTGTTTATTGTTCCTTATTTCTAATAAGTGTTAATGGAAAAATTGAAAGAGATTTTGCAATTACGGAGATGCAAATACATTTAATCTCAAGTGCAACTAATATGGAAAAGGAAAAGAATACCTACAAAGCGGGGTTCGAAGAAAGTGAAATGTATTTAAAAGAGTTCATGTAGATATTGATCCGATTCCGTTGAATGAACGGATGTCTTGGATTCACTTCTTCCAACGTTTACATGTTAGCTACCAACATTGTTTCGACAAGCCAAGAAAGGATTATTACCACATTCAAATGTTATCAAATCACATTTATGGAAGAAAATAAACTACCTCATTTACAATTTTGTATATTTACGTTAGACTCCTACCTTTGCCTAGTGAGCCAAAGTTTATTGATATGTATAATGTTGTTCATATTGATGAGAAGTGATTTTACATGACTCAAAAAGAATAATAATTATTACTTGCATCCATTTGAAGAAGAACCCTTTTGTATTGTCCAAAGCAAGAATTTTATAGGGAAAATTATGTTCTTAGTCAAAATATCAAGATGGAATTAGTACGAAGAACTTAAAGTGACTCCTCCGTTTCAAATTTCTGAGAAATATGTTGCTTCTTAGGCCTTTGGATCTCCGCCAATGACGGTTATTATCTTTACTCCTCATCACCACTCTTCATTTTCTCGATTGCTTCCGTAGATACTATAAAAATGGTTTGTTAAGGTCAACTCCAACACAAGAATCTTTTTCTTTTCAGGATATGTTTTTAGTTTATGAAGAAGAAATTGATGCATTTTTTGTTTTAGCATCGTTGATAAGCACAAAAGTTTTTGAGAGAGATATTATTTTAGGTAAGAAATAACTGCGAAAATTTAGAATAGCTTCAAAATTAGTAAGGTTAAAAGGAAATATAATTCTGGCTACTTTAGAAATTGGATAACGTTAAGATTTGAACACGCTAGAAAGGTCTAAACGCCCTCTTATATTGAATTGGAGGGAGTATTCATTTAGTTTTTATTTATTTTTATTTATTAATATACTCACTAAGTTAAACTCTTCTCCCATTAATGTCATTATTCCCAAAATCATCTTCCATAATTGTCTCTCCAATGTGTAAGTAATACAACCGTCTCATCACTCATGGAGCCCCGTTAACCGAGTTAAATTATTCCCAAAATCATCTTCCCATAATTGTCTCTCCAATGTAAGTAATAAACTGTCTCATGGAGCCCCGTTAACCGAGTTGTTAAAAGAAGATGTACGCATGCCTGAAAGCTACTCAATTTATTTGAATACGTAACAAAAATATTCCTTTCCTTTTTACTTGAACATATATAACCAATACAATTTTACGTTTATTTTTCCACTTATCTCCTTAATAAATACTTTTATTTTCATTTATTAATTAAAATATTTTGATAAAATATCTTTGTAAGTATCTAATAATATTAATAAAGTCCATAATAAAATACTTTTTACCTAAGTAAAAGTAGTGCAATTGGGACGGAGAAGGTATATTTCAACTAATTGTGTGTTGGTTTTGCCTCTATCAGGATGAATTCTTCACCAGAATCAACCATAGAGCCCCAGAAAGCACTAAGGATGTGCAAAACTAATGCCAAGTGCTTGGATGCAAAATGAAAACAACTAATAAGTCTAACTTGGCTTAATGCTGTAGTTTAACAAGTCCAACTAAACTCATACTGGAAAACAAACATGAATAAAGCTCAAATTGGATGAATCAACAAACAGTTGGATCTCACTGAAATGAACTAAACTCGAGCAATAAACAAAACATGGAAACGGCACAAAGCTTCAGTCATTTGAACATAGCTCATCGGGTAAAAACCAACTACTCGGGTACAAATTAACACATTAAAAGTATGCTAAGAGAATATCTTCAATGTACATATTCAGTATATTCTGACCAAGCTGCAGATTAGTCCCTAAACCCAAGAACTCCTAAGTTCGTTTCCCTAACTATAAATTGGTCACTAATTAAGCCATCATGCAAAAAAACATACTACCTTTTACTGGAAAAATAACTGAACATTGGCTCGTACTAAGTATGAACAACCATTACCAGGAGATCAAGGCTGTAGCAAAGAAGTACAAAAGCAAGTCTTGCAAACAGAGAGGACCAGACAAACTTGACAAGAAAACACCAAAATTTGGTACGCCATAAAATGAAAAAGTAAACATTATATAAATAGAAAACTTCATGTCCCAAAAGTACTGTATATTCTATGATTATGTCTCAGCTCAGCTTAAAAATTATGTAGACTAAAAGATTAGCAGTTTACTCCTCATGCTACAACATTGTGGTAGGTCTATTGCACCTGATATACCTGGACATCCTAAACCTAAATTGCCTCAAAGAGTCTTTCACCTTGTCGAACTTAAACATACAACTAGATCAAGCCAACCAGTCATCTACTTCTTTTTCTTTGATTTGCTCCCCTGTGATGAATATGCGGTTCCCTGTCAAAGTTGGTGAAATACGTGTGAGCAATTACCACAAATAATTTAACATCATTAATATTACGCATACCATAAACAGACACCAAAATATCTAAAAATTACAAGCCAGACATAACATAATAGAGGGTGCAATAAGCTATAATGGTTCAAAATGAATGCCAACGAGATGCATCACAAACCTGCAGCCACTCATCCATTGAGGCATCAGTTGTTGCGGTTCCAACCTCCACCTTTGGTGCCCTCTTAGTTTTCTGTAGTAAATTATGAAGAAAAGTTTATTAAAGTAAAACTCACAAGAAAGAGGTTATGATAGGAAAATAAAAGAAGAGTTGTAATATCATCTTTGATGCGTACATATTATGATTGGAGACTCAATAGTAGAAATAAAGTCACCAAAACTTAGGTGAGCATAACACTAGGGCGATGTTTATCGATTCAACTTAGACATATGGTTTGCAGCAGGTAACTAGAAATATCATAGTTTCTAGCAGGTAATCACCGGTTTATTAGCTCGTGTGACCTATTATGTTTGCTCACCGGTTTTTCAAAAGTAATTTAGACTTTTATCGTGTAGTTTAACACTACAAAGCAAATTGTGTTCCTGTTCTCTGGTACGCATATCTAATAATATCAGTGGGTTATCTGATGCTCACTATGATACCATGATTATGCAGTATAATTACAATTTAAAATCTTAATAACTAGAATGCACACGTAATTGAAGTGGGTGAAGTATTATGACTTGATACACGAAGATACACCCAAACAAGAAGCATCATCTTCACATACATCAGACAATGATTCATTTGTTTACTAACGTGAAATTTATTCCTCATTCACATGGACAGAATGGGACAACAATTTGATGTTTTGAACAAGTGGGAGTATAGCAATGAAAAAAGGAAATGGTGGATGGAAGGTGGCAACTTCATATGATTTTTTTTTATTACATAATGGAACCCCACAGGCCAAAACAGCAACTAGAGACTTATGGATAGTGTATACAACTGTCAGAGCCTCAAAACTCTAATAGCATACTTCACTAGTCAATACAAATTACCTTAGATAACTGTTGAATCTGGCTGTTAACCCAGAACCCAAGCAATGTAAGAAGAGCAACACCAAGGCAAAACAGGAATACAGACTCCACACTGAAAAGGCCACCGGCCTCCACAACTTCAATAGTACCATTAAAGAACGTGTTTTGATAAGGAAGATTATCAATTTCATAAACAATTGTACCAACAAGATCAAATGTCCCAGGCTGTGGAACATAAACAGGCATTTCATTTCAATATGTCAATATAAATCCAAAAATAAAAGTCCAGACATACTGAATTGTAAGAACCGGTCAAATAACCTGCAAAAATTTGCTGACAGCAAATATGTATGGAAATGCAGCTTGAGCTGAAGGAGGAACTGATGCTTTGTTAAATGACTGCATGGAAAAGTTCAATTCATTAGCAAAATTCTTAAATAAGCCTTAATTAAGGGTAGAAAGAAAAGATTTGACAACTCAACGTATGCAATACTCAAAATGAATTGGAGGTAGTATCTTTTTTTCATACTGTGCATAAAGAAAAACAGAAATCACATTCTTCATCTAGTGGTTAGTGAAGAAAAAAATAACATCAAAATAGAACTGACCAAAAACCAACATTTACCTGGGTAGACAAATTCTGGACTAGATATTGGTGATCGGCAGGGAGATGAACATTGGCATGAATAGCAATTACATTCACTGACGATTTCCCTGACCACATTAGTTAAACAAAATCAACAAAAGAACAACAGCATAACAACAGAAAAAACAGCTATAAAACAATGCAATACCATCATTTTTAATTCCAACTAGTAGTTCACTTTCTTCACCAGCCAGTATCACTGCAATGAAAATGCACCATTCAATCCAAATCCACATTCGGATAATTCGCAATACAACCGATCAATAGTTAAGACGAAAAAGAAAAAGGAGAGACCGACATTTAGAGGGGTTCTTTGGAAAAACGCAAATGGTTTCGATTCCTGGAGCTGGACCAAACGAATCACTACCATAAGCCCCATCACCCAGATCTTGAGACTCATCACCAACAATCCCAATTTGTCCACCATCCTCAGATACTTCAGCATCTGGGTCAGGTTCGCATCTCGCAACTGCCACATAAAGATATAACACATAAACAACTAATACATCGTACATATCTCATCAACTAATCAAAAATCTGAAACCAATTACACAAATTGAAGTCATAAAGATCTCAACACATAGAAGATTAACACAAGTTTGAGCTAACAATTGGTAATTCAATCAATATTAAATTGTCCAACAAAATATAATTCGGATCCAATCAAATCCAGTAATGGAAATCCCAAATCTGATACATAATGACTAGACATCTCTCAATAATAAATTTACAACAATGAAAAAATCCAATCTTTACACAAAAAATCAATATAAACAAACAAAAAAAATTATGAAAACCTTGGAGGAAAGATGAGGAGAAAATGAGGAGTGCGACGATGAAGAAAACCATAAAAGTCTTCATTTTGGATTTTTGCTTCGATCAAAGCTGAGCTTTAGACAAAGATAGTGAAGTCTTCTACAATCGGTTCGTAGGTTTGCTTTGTTATCTGAGTTTGAGCTGTTATTGGGCCGATGTTTGTGTCTGAATTTACCATTGACGGCCCTTTAGACCAACCGATGGATCACCTTACTGAATCGGATTCGAGCGCTTACCAATTAACTCCATTCATTGTTTTATACTCTATCGAGTCTATTTATTACCCGCTTGTTTTGAGTATCCAATAATTTTATTAACTCGAATCTGATCCGGATTTCAGTCGTACGGGAATACAGTCGGATTTTTTTATCGAGTATCGAATAGTTTCGGATGTCAATCGAGCGGCAAAACGTACATTCTACCGGGTCCGACTAGATAACCAATGGACTTAAGTTACCTGATTGGCTGACACCCCTACTCTCTCGTCTTCCAATTTTCTCACTCTTTTGGTATGAATAATTTATCGATTTGGGTATCAATGTTCTCAAAAACAAGGTTAAGAGTTTAGATGCGCAATTGATGCCAATTGATTTTCCGACGATGCGTTTGATTTGTTCTGATTTTTGTACTTGTATAAATGGATAGTTTATAGAAGTATTGTTTGTAATGATAAAAGAAAGAAACTCTGAACACCTACAATTTCCAAGTATTATTTTACTATTATTTTAACTTCAGAAAAATCGGATATTTAATAGTTCATTTTAAGATGTAAAAATAATATTTTACATTTTCAACATTATTTTTTACTAATTTCGTTTATTAAATTATCAACCAATCAACGATATTCTGTGAACGACAAGTAAATGTATAATTAATTATTATTTCAAACACTTTTAACTATTTTTTATTCTTTTAATTAGACAGATATTCTAAACGATGATTAAATGTCATCAATGAAATTGCAATAACCAAACAACATCAAATACAGTACTAGATAAACAAGTGAGCAATGACTCAATAAGTGGAAGTGGGTTAGTCTCGTAAGAAATGATTTTGGTAATCAAATCTTGACCAAACTTTATCCTGAGCCCCACCACAGCCGACAAAAGTCCTTCATTGCATAGTCTATAATCTACATAGATAGATGGATGAACTTGAAATAATTAAGCCATTGGCCCCATTTCCAATTGAGTGGGTGGCTTTGCTTTTGCCATTCCATCTTTTTATGAATTAAAGTCATAATCTGCAGCTTTCTAAGGCAGAAACACGGTTGAGTAAAAACGCTAACCCATTATTATTGTCCACGCAAGAGATATCCCAACCGACACGCGACTGCTTACGGTAGTTACTTCTCTCACATCGACACCCGTCAACCTCTACAGCCGATGATTACGGGGTCGTCTTGTGTATGGTTTGCTATTCTACCGTTTCTACATTCTACAAGCGTTAGCCCTCATCCCCGAAGACATCCCTGCTTATCCTCCGTCGGTCAAGTGACTAAAAGCAGTCGGGGCTCTAAACGAAATGACATCATTTTTTTTTTTTTTTGCTAACCCATTATCAGTCTTACTTTTATATTCAACCATTACGATCATTACGAAATGCTTCACATCGACACCCAAGTTCGAACTCGGCAAGGTTCGCGATCCAGGCCGTTTTGCAAGGAAATTAAGCACTATTATTCTCAAGATTTCACGCGGTGCTCCCCTGCAGACATCCCGATGACCCTCCTTCATGGGCTGAGGACAAGAAATGCATACTAAAATGAAGCCGATAATATTTTTTTTTTTTCGTTAACCTTATTATTATTGATTCAAATATAACCTTATAAGATCTTACAAAAGATCAATTATATGTAAAACATGGATTTACTAAGGGATAAAAGTGGTTGATCAATTATGCAGGGAGCTGATTTTGGCACTCAAGAAATTAGTCACAATCAAAGCATTCAAACAAACATGGTGATTTCATAATAATAACCAACAATCAAAATAAAAACAAGCACAAATAATCCATGATTTGCACAAAACAACAATTGAAATTATAATATCCAAAGCTACTCGTCCTTGTACATCAAAACGATTCATCATGAGCTAGTTACTTAGCAAGTTACTTGACATAAATATTTGCTTATCAACGTCTTCTTAGTTCTCACTTAGGAGTGTAGTTTCTACTCAAAACAATTTATGATCTAAAGTAAGATAGAACCACTATTGATGACATATAAATATCTACATACTTATATCAACCGAACCAATTTTCAAGAAAACTAGATTGATACTGCACCAAAACAAGAAGCAACACGATCAAGGCGGCGACACCCCATGGTGAGCTCCCTTCAGAAGGCATTTGGTAGTACATCCTCCGCCGACGATCAAATGGTGAAGACCCAAAAAGCCACCCTCCAGGAATATTCTCAACCCCTGACAACATCCGCACAATAATCAGTATCACCAACGGAGCAGCCATAAGAAACCAACCCATGCTTTCTTCAGTGGCTTCAACGATCGACTCATAGGAGAAATAAAACTTCATGCCGAGAAAGAGAGAGATAACGAAGAAGACGAGTAGGAGAGGGAAAGGAAGAGGGTTTAGGTACAAGAAATCCATTATTGAGGAAGCTGTGCTTCTTCTGTGATGCATTTTGGATCAGGTTTCTTTTGTTCTTTCAACTGTTTAAGAGAATAGGAAGCTTGTACTTTGAGAGTTTTTGAGTTTATACGAGTTCAACTGTGGCAGTTGAGGATTGATGGAATTTATTGCCAATCTTTTTATAGACGCAACAAGAAGTTATGGTCAGGGTCAGATGATTAATTTTGGATACATGTGTGTCGGATTATCATTGAGGGAATGAATCATCATCATCTCCCTTACGTCTATGATTCTTTATATGCATCGGTACTGAAAAAATTGTACAGATTATATTCACAAAAACATGGTAAAAACACACGGTAAAAGCACTCACATCAGATTATCTATAAAATTTCCTTAAATTTAACTCTTTATACTATTTTATAAAATTTAAAATTTATTTTTAATATCACATACAAAAGCAAATTCTCTATATTTTCCCTCATATTATTAATAAGATGCATAAATATTCATCAATTAGAACAAGTTTTGTATCATCAATTAAAAATTAATAAATCAACAATTAAAAATTGAAGGTGGATATTTAAGAAGTAGAAAAAATATGAAAAATAAGTTATTTACTCTGCAACCAAATAATTAGTTTATGAAGATGTCAGTGGAACCTTGATTTAATTTAGATTTGCAACCAACTCATTTGATAAAATTAGTAAGAAGGGAGATGCGTTGTGTGTGATAGTTTTGTTACATGTGATTTTATTGTTATAATTATAAAATGTAATATAATATTGGATAACTTTGTTATACGTGATTTCATTATTATAATTATAAAAGTTAATATAAAATTGTGATAGAAAAACAAAATTATCGAATAAATATCTTTCGTATATTTTAAAAGAGTATCGATTTAAACTTAAGTAAAGAGCGTCGCTCGTTTTCGTATGCTCGCTACGTGCGTCATGCAAGATTGTATCAATGTATTATGGTGATCGATTAATAGTTATCTTGAGCATTTAATGGAGGATCTTGCTTATGGAGATGGTAAAATCACGATATACTCTATATATTTTAAATTTTATTATCTAAAAAATTCAATTGTCATATTTAAATGGTAAAATTTAAATGCTTTTGTCTTTTTATTTATTCTTAAAGTTGATATCTTCGATGCGTAAATCATCTTTATGAAGATCGATTTACTACATTTTTTGTTCTTGTTGTTTTTATTTTTATTTTTTATTGAGTCGACATATATTTTTCTTCTTGTACCATTTTTATTATTATATATAATTATTCACTACATGCGGTTTCAAATTAATAATTTATCTCAACCTAAAGAATATTAAGAAAGCGATGTTAATCCTTTTGTATTTTTTTCTAATAATTTTGTTGCCACAGGCATATACCGATTAGTAAAGAGAGAACCGATCTTGAAATCTGTGTACTGGTCTCTTCGTAGCAATGTGGGTTCGAGTCGTAATTGGCGAGTCGAGTATTGAAGTGTTTAAAGGGAAGCTCGAGTCTCACGACCAATTGAGGCGGCGTCACGTTACGCCCTGCGTGTATCTCGAGGCGTAGGCGTAAGACCATAGGTTAAGGGGTTTGACACTTTTCTAATAATTTTATCGCTTAAATTATGAACTATTATGCATAGTTAAAAAGAAAACTGATATGAAATCATATCATTGTTATATTTCATCCATAATTAATTATGAACTGGCTCGAAATAAAGATGGAGTTTAAGTTTTTCGCAATGATTTTATATTTGTCGAAATGTCGGTCTTCTCGATTATGTTTATACGTATGTATGCAGTATTTTGGATGTATTGTTCTATTTCTTGATAGTTTTGATTTGAGTAGTTATAACACAATTATTTTTCAGTAGAATTCTTTGCTCTTGTTATGTTCTGCCACGATATTTAATATATGGGTGAAAAGCAAAGAAATAGTGTGGTAATGTGATATACAGTGTAACGCCCAGGCCGTGGCGTCGGGTTGGAGCGTTATTAGATTTGATAGAGGCGGCTTTCATGAGCAGCGCGGTCTTTCCGTGGCGTTTGTACTGCTCGGCGTGCTTTCATTTGAGAAAGCTTAAGGTGGGTCGCGTCTAAAATTAAATTCGGCGTTTAACTTGATGGGTTAGCATAGGATGAGAACACACGAAAAGAAGATCATCTTGGTGGTATGAGTAGTACCCGATCGTCGTATCAACGTAAACACACATTTTTCGCGATTAGGGTATTACATCTAGTAAAAATTCAATAATGTAAGAAACATGTAATACGTATCTAGCTTGTATGTATATTACTAATGATATCCACATCATTGTTTCAAATAAAAAATTTAAAGCGAGAAGAGTTTCTCGCATATATAGCATAATATAATATGAAAACTTTATATGTAATAATTGATATAATATGTATTATTTAATTTTAATAAAATGAACAAACACATCCTAGTTTAGAAGGTAGTACCCAGTAAAATAATTTTATAAAAATATAAAAGATGAAATATGTATAAAATATAATTAAATTATTATAGCAGAAGTAAATCTACAATAATAATTTAAAATAGTTTAGAAGGGATGTCGTTGTGCGTGGTAGTTTAGTTCACATGATTTAACTTTATTAATACTTTCAAAAATATAATAAAAAATTATAATAGAGAAAGCAAAACTATCTAATAAGTAAAATTTACTAATTGTAAAGTATCATTTTGCTAAAACTATGAAATTATATTTGAAAATATTAATACGAAATTTATTTCACAAAAGGTCAAGATTTATAAAAAAATTCATTATCTTAATTGACTTATACAACTTTGACTTAGATCAAAATTTTCATGCTAATAGTAAAAATATGTTGAAAAATGTTATCTCGATATATTTTCACTAAATATTATATTACAAAGTATTTGAGTTCTGATAGATTCGATTTTTTTACCAAATTATTTTGAATTATTAAAGGCCGAGAATTTTCCATTTTGCATTATTCTATGGCTTAATCATAATATTTTGTATTTTTTATTCATTAATAAACTATAGGTGGAAAGAGTGCTCTTTTTCTACTATAAGAAGGTAGATCGAAATTAATATGTATTTTCGGTTTATAACAATAAAATAATATTAAAAATTTATTATTTCAAATTAAAATAAAGTACCGCATTAATTTTAACGTCTTGTAAAATCGTGATATAAACCCCAAAAACTAGAGCCGTATCTTGGAAGCGTGTACATTAGCTCCCACTAAATTTTTTAAATACTTGTTCAGAAATCGTCGTTTTCTTATTTTTAGTGGTTGACTTTTTTATGTATATACTTTAACGAACTTTCTATTATTCGCTGAGAAACATAAAATCAAGTATTTCAATAATGAAAGAAAATATAAATAATATAGAGACACAGTAAAAATTTAGGCGTGTATAAATTTTTTTAGGGGCTCAAGTTATTTTAGGGGAGCTGAAAAAGCATCATTTTATCAATTTTTAATTTTTTTAGCCACTATTATAACTTTTAGAGGAGCTGATGCATGCTCTTATCCTTTCTTCAATCTACAACACTTCTGTTACTTGTGTAATGCTAAAGATCACCTCTTAGAGAAAACTTAGTTGATTATAAATTATATTTGTAACGCTAATGAGTAAAGACCACTCCATCTAAATGGTATAATATATAAGCTATATGTAGCAAATTTACTTATTGACCTTTATTGATTGTCAGTGTTAATCGGCTGAAAATCCAAATTCAAACTTATTTGATTCTTATGGATATAAGTTATTGTCGTAATTATTATTTCATATATATTAGTAATGAAATTATAATACATAATAAGCAACAAAATTTATATGATATTGACATAAAATTAAGAAACATCGTGTCTTGATCAATAAAAAGCCAACTTTGTACATGCTTTCGCTCCACCGATGAGTAATCACATATGGAATGAAATTCTTTTCTTAGCATTGTAAACACATCTTTTCGGTTTAAAAATGAATCGCGTGGTTTGAAAATAGCCAATGATAACAAGCTAATAAGATGATGAAAATTATACGCATATGTTTCTTTTTATATTACTCAGAATTATATAGTTTCGATAGTATTGTATTTTTTAATATGTGGTATAACTTTCAATTCTTTAAACGTTGTCGAGTTTTTGAATTTACATTAGTTGACGCTATAAATTTGGACTCAGTATTCTTTTGATGTCTAAAATTATAGTTTCAATAATTATTGTATTTTTAATATGTGAGTCTGGCGCCAATTCTTAAGCGTTGTCGAGTTTTGAATTTACATTAGTTGGCCTTTATAAATTTGGACTCCAATATTCTTTTTGATATATAATTTTTCAACGTTTTAAATATTAAAGTTATAGATATTACATATAATTTATCTCTAAAAGATAAGTAAAATTTTCTTTTCAATAATTAAAATTATTTAAATCTAAAACCCGTCAAAATTTCAAAAATTATGAATATTATATACCACTTCCATCTTTAAAAGGTTGTTCGAATTTCTTTTTCAATAGTCAAAATTATTAAGAATTTAAGCACTATATTATGAATACTACATATAAACTCCATCTCTAAAAGAGCAATCAACTTTTTTTCAATAGACAAATTTTTTTAAAGCTTAACCAACAAACTTAAAAATTATGAAAATATCATAGTACCTCCATATCTAAAAGTTTAATTGATTTTCTTTTTGAATAATTAAAATTATTTAAAAGTCAACAATCAAAATTTAAAATTTATAAATACTAAATTTCGTTAAATACAAAGATCGTTCGATTTTCTTGTTGATAAAGTCAAAATTATTTAAAGCGAACCAACGAAATTAAAGAATTATGAACTAAAAAATTATGAAGGCGCATATCCTCCATCTAAAATGTTCATGAATTTTTTTTCAATAGTTAAAATTATTTAAAACTCAACCACCAAAATTTAAAATTTATAAATACTAAGTATGCCGTCGTTCTCTAAAAGATTGCTCAATTTTCTTTTCAATAGCACAATTATTTAAAACTCCACCAACAAAATTGATAACTTATGATTATTATATACTTATTAGATTGCATTACTGAGATTTTCGATTAGTCAAAATTAACAAATTATTATTAGAGAAAGATTGTCTAAGATTGTTTTTTAATGATCAAATTAACAAAACTTTTATTAAATCCTAATTTATACTCGTAACATTGATTTGAATAACAAATTATAATATTTTAATAAATTGCTTTAAATATATTAATATTTTAAATATTTTTCATAAGTATATTAACAATATTTTCATCATATTTTTAACCTAAATTATTCTTAACATACTTACTTTTGATTATTCAAGTAAAAATAATAATGTCAGTACTGTATTAAACTTAATAATTTTATTAAGTAGAGTCATGTAATTCCATACCACATACTTGTAATAGAGTTCCTACAATAAAATAATTCTATTTACATGTAGAATCCTATATTATAGGATTTGTATTTATAGTCTTTTATTTTAACTAAAATTTATCAAAATATAATTATACCCTCCATTAAGGGTATTTAACTAAAATTTATCAATCTGATTATCTGCTTAGATTTAAAAGGGTATTTTAGTCCGTTCAAAAAAAGGAGAAATTTTTAAAAGCAATGCGATAACTTTATATATATATATATAATATATATATATATATAAATAGATAGATAGATAGATATAAATATAAATATAGATATAGATAGATAGATGTGAGGAATAGATCCATTATTATAAGAATTCAAATAATCCTTGAAAAAAAAAATCCAAAACTAAATTACTGAGATTTCATTTGCACCAAAGGAATCCAAAAGAAAAGTTGGGAAGAAACACATAAAAGGAGGAGATTGAATAATCTGCTTTTTGAGATAGTATTTTGAGATGAGTAATCTACTTTTTTCAATTTTTGTCCCTTTTTATCTAGCCTATTTTAAAATTTAAGGATAAGGAGAGTTTTACACATTTTTGATACAAGTGCTCTAAACAATCTTTCTAATAAGGTAAATGATTGTTTTCCATCATTGGTGTGTGAATATGTGATTTCAACAAGTCTATACTACCTCTCATTCAAATTATAAGTCATTTTCGTTTTTATTTGTGTCCAACTTTGACTATCAATTACTTCGTATTTTTTAGTTTTAAAAATATAAATTTGACATCAATAATTTATCTTTAAATATATTTTCATAAAAGTAAATTTTTACAAATTTTCATCGTATGATGCTTAGTTATTGATGATCGAAAGTTGAATCACACACGAAAAATAAAAGGTATTATGTTTTGAATTGAAAAGAGTTGTATTTAATGTGTATTTCACAATTGGCGTCATAGTTCATACAAACTATTCAAATCAAAATTAATTATGTCAACAAAAATACTTCGTATTCACTAATCATCAATCGATAAACTCTCTTTTAAAATTTGTAAGTATCCATCAAAAGTCTGAATACAAGAAAAATCGCTAGTATTTATTTTTTCCTACTCACTACAATACAACTAAATAGACCCTCATTAGCAGCAAAGGAAAATTTGCTAGGGTGCTTCAGCAATGATATTTTAATATATGTATTATTAAATAACTCTAAATGTTATGTTACTTGAAAATGTATTCTGAAAATTTAATATATCTATAATTTCTAGTTTATCTTTATGTTAAATGAGTTTTTATCAATTTATTGTCAAAAAAATATTTTCAAGAATAATTTAACAAGATAATAGTATTAAGGGATAAATTGACAAGTTGATAGTATTAGAGAAAAACAAAATCATAATTTAAGGGGGAACAAAGATTTAAACCTTACATAAAATACAAATCCAATTCAAAAGAATGATCTATTCAGGGAATGTTTGGCTACTCTAATTTTTTATCTCATATCTCCCATTTGGATTGTACACATCAATCATTTTAGCTAAATCCATCACCACCACCTAATAATTTCACCTACCACTTTTGGACTTGCTACAACATTCACGTGCACTACTACTCTACTAGAAGCGATTTCGTTGTATGTTTTTGCATAAATTTTTGAATTTAGTAATAAGATGAGTTTGAACCTTTTAATTACTAGTAAGTGAATTTTTAACTAAACTATTCAATTAATTTATATGTTTTTACATAATTGAATACTAGACTTTTAGCTTCACGTCATTAGCTATTAGAATTTAAGATTAAATTAAACTTTCGAGGAGTTTAACTGATTAATAAGATCGGCCAAAGGGGCTAAAGTCTCTTGAAAATTAAATGAGCCAAAGATTTATACAGGTTCTATACCGATGTGAAATTTAATTACATTCTTCTTCTGAGATCATTAATTAATCGGGAAGATTATTCTGAATCTGCAAGTACAAACAGTCTTTCGGGTTAGTATTTTCTTATCATCGAAAATCACCAGCCAATGAAACTCCTACCAGCAAAGATAAAGGCCTCCCAAGTTCTTGAGAATATTAAAGCCCTAATATTGTTTCTATGATGAATTATTGTCTACGTTGTATTTTGTGATAATCGACTTCATATGAATAATTTATCATTTATAGGAAACGTAACTGGATTAGAATGTTAGAAATCACAGCTAAAAAACCGTCTCGAGTTGAAATAACACGGATTTTTATGATTTAAGTAATAATTGAGTGCTAACATACTTTAAAATGGCTCGAGGCCCAAATGAAGTGTATGGTAAGATGCTAAAATGTTTCATACTGACTAAGAAAGGAAAGCGACACGCCGTCTTCAAACTGGCTCTGCTGCTTCTTGGAAAGGCATCGTCTTTGCTTATTTTCTTGAGGCTAAACAACTTCATTTATAATTTAGTCTCTTCCTTTTCTCCGTTAGGGATTTCACTCCTCTTCCCGCTTTCCTAATTTTTTCCTTTCCTTTTGATGTGATTCTCATGATAAATCGTAATCTTAAAGTTCTTTTCAGAGTTCGAGAAAGAAAAGTGTATAAGTATATCATGTTATTGGTTATATAACTAGTTTTATAATTATGTCAAGTTACTTTAATTAGCTAAATTCATCCATTAAGGATATGTAGAGTTCATATTTAATGGTTTAAATATAAGTATGTTGGTTATAGGGTTACTAAATTATCTAATTAAATTCTTGTTGAAGTAAGCAGTAAATTGATTATTTGTAATATACATAAACTAAATTATAGAATCATATGTTAGTTCTAGTTTAAATATGTAATAGATTTTGGATAGTAGTATTCAATTTAGATTCTTGTTATAACTAATATAGTTGGATATAGACAAAAGTTAAAATGGGTATAGTAGTATATCATAAAATGGGATAAAAATTAAAGCCAAGTTCAAGAGTAGTTCACCAATTTGAAGTAGTTATTGTTAGTTAAAGTTATTAAAATAAATGTAATTGTTATTATTATGTTAACTTTGGGTGTGGATATCGAATAGTTCTTGAGTAGTAAAAGTTAGGGATATTTGGCTTGAGAGCAGGGTGAGTATTTATCGCGTGACATAACTTTCATATATATTGTGTATATGTAAGTTGTATAGTTTTACTAAATGAGTTATATATGTGATATGTGATATTGAGACTTGCGACGTTGAGTATTGTTATATATGATCGGTATGATACGAATTGTGATATATGATGATGTGATGATTGTTGATGTGATTTGTTGTTGAACTATTAGGTTAGTTGGTAATCTCTGCGGAGTTGAGTTGTTTTCCCGTTCTTTGAGTAGAAACGCTTGAGTGGCGTCGTTTTCTTATTAGAGGGAGTAAAAAGCTAATAAGAGAATTTGGAAATAGAGTTATTGTTCTTTAATGTGATATCTTGGATGTTATTATTTGTGTGTGTGTGAGAATCTATTAGGTTGGATTCTTGATATGATTAGATTATCGAATATTATTGAATTGTCTGGATTATTTGAGAAGTGGATTCTATTAAATTGTTGGTATATGTTTACATATGCGCTATATGGGTGATTAGTTATAGTTCGTTATATAAATATTTATTGAGCTTTTCGAACTCACCCCGCTATTCGGGGACCCCCGAGAATTTTGTAGTTTGAAGGGAGGCGTTAGGTGTGGCACCGTCTTTTTGCGGCGCGGAGGCGAGTATAATCGTAAGAGTGGTCCGGTCATTTAGGATATCGCCAACCAATACTTTTTATCTATTGTTCCCTCTTGTCGAGTTTTTCCAAAACTTTATGTTGTCTTTTCGATGAGTCATGTAGACCATACTATTCTTATGATGTATTTTGGGGATTATGTAGTTATGATGTTTGAGTCGTATTATTAACTTGATGTATGATGATTATGAATGTTGTGTTTTAGTGGTGAGTTGTTGGTTTCTGCGATGGACAAGTGTTTGATTAGTATTAATATAAAATGAAATCGCATGTTGATGTCAATCGATTGGTAGCTTTGGTGTTCGGGGTTGATGGCGATTCGTATAAAGGCGCACTGCGGCAGTCGTTACGCAAATAATCGGCAGTCGTCAAATGTGATTAAAATCTCACGGCCGTTACGAGGTGATTTTCTTTCAAAGTGAGCTCCCTCGCCACAAGCAGTCCACGAATGCCCCTGCAGAAGAATACGTTGGGGGGCCACTTTGCTAGCTCCAATTCCGTAAAAAATATGCTTTAATCTTCAACATAAGCCACTAACAACAATTTATCCTAAACTATAAATTCAACAATTTATCATTTTAGCTAAAGCCATCACCACCACCTAATAATTTCACCTACCTCTTTTGGACTTGCTACTACAAGATTCACGTGAACTACTACTCTACTAGAAGCGATTTCGTTTGTTGTATGTTTTACATAAATTTTGAATTTAGTAAATGAGGTGAATTTCATAGAACCTTCTAATCACTGGTAAATGACTTTTTACTAGACTATTCAATTAACTCACATATTTTATAATTGAATACTAGACTTCTAGCCACTAACAACAATTTATCCTAAACTATAAATTCAAGAAGCACACTTGTTATCTGAGATCCTCGGGGATGAGGATCAAGTTATCTTAATGAACACTTTGATGCTCTATGTCGACAATGTTACAGAAGATTTCGGAGGCGGGAGAACTCGAAGGGGCGTGGATAAGGTGCGGCCGATGGGAGCGTATTGGAAGTTAGGAGGATGCAAGGCTTCCCCGAGAATATTTGGAGGGATATGGAAGGCAGGAGCGTTCAGGATGGCTGCGAGGCAGTAGGGCAATGCAGAACGTATGAGTATGATGCGTGTTCGAGTTAGTCACAGAGCCGCCCCCCGCCGAGGGAGGTGGAAGAGCTTAGGCCGCTAAGGTATAAATAGGGGAGGAGTGCAGATTTCAACAATCATTAAAGGCCGGCCAATCCGATAAGGCTGCTTAAAATTTTCTTTGTAAAGTTTTGTTTGTGTAATATAAAGTTAACTTTTTCACGGCATCTTTCACTGTCTTTTCGTATTTTCCTTCCCCAAGTCGCCCAGGTATTACATAAGGATTGAAGATAGCCCGACTTAGCCTTGAGCAAGCTAAATAACACACGATTTAGACTTAGGAAAAGAGTCGTCCCTTGACCATCTAGCTCCCTTTTTGAGTGAAAGACGGTAAATTAAAAAGAAGAAAAACACATGGTTCGAAGTGGTTGTCATTTGGGAAAAAATGTTACATACATAGTGACGGATTTGGGTCAATAACTTGAAAATATTATATACAATAAAACTTGATTTTTAGGTTTCTAAATCAAAGTAAAATATGCGCTTTTCGTTTAAAGATTAATTGACGTCTTTGCGATTAAGGTATCAAGCTTTATTAAAGTTACACTTTCTTCATTGGCTTAAAAATATAAAATTGATATAATTGTATTTATTTTTAAAAATATTTTCATAATATTATTTCATTACCATTTCATAATATATATAAAGTAATTAAGTATTGAAGTTGTATGCCGAAAGTGAAATTACAGTAATTTGAAATGAAGGTAGTATAATGCTTAGTAATTTTTCCTTCAAACGATACTATTAATTCCAAAGTACCTTTCAACTTAAAATTTGAACTACCTTGGATTTAAATTGTCTTTCGCAAATGCCGATTTAAGTAATCGTCTAGTAAAAATTTTTATTTTTTATTATAAGAGTGATCTTTTCGTTTAGCGATGCGACTTTGCGTTGAAGTTTATATTCTTTTAATATTATTTTTACATTGGTTGATACTCTTTCTGCTCTTTTTTAGAAATTATCTGATCGATGATTTTTAATAAAATCTTTATTACAACGTTAAATAAATTGGGCGAGTACTCAGAATAAACTATCCACTTCGCAATGCTCCACCTTCCATCAAATGGTATGTTCACCAATTAAAAAATAATGGCAGCATAGAAACTTTGACTTTAACCCCTCACAAACAGTTGTGCGGTTGGCTCACCACCTTCCCATGGGGTTAGAGTAGAAAGGGTACATTGATGTGACCAAGCTGTGAAGCTGGCATGCTAGTCAGCATCTGAATCACAAGAAAGATTACAGAAATTGAATAGTAAGCCCACTTGATTATTTTTGGACCCAAACAAAACAACAGCTCTGAATATTCAATTCCAAAATCACACCTACTCTCTCATACACTAATTCATTGATTCTCTTAAACTCACACTTGTTGTGATCTTCCTCTTTTTTCTTCTCGTCCCAAAACCACCTCACTTAAGTAAGATTTACTTCATTTATTTTTCGTATTCATTACTTCTTTATTTTCGAAAATCAAACAAAAAGCTATTCCACTCTAAATCTTGATGTTCTGGAATTTCATCATGCATGTCGCTTTGTCATGTCCGCCGAATGTTTCCAATATGTCTCTTTTAATATTATTGTTTTTAATTGTTCAATTTCTTCATGTTCTTCATTTATAGATATCATAGATGGCTAAATTCTGAATAAAGAAAATTAAAAAATCAATGGCTTGTACCTCATTAATGTCGGATTTATGTATACATAAAATGCAGATACGATCATCGTTGAACTGATTTCAGCCTTTCTGATATAAAACTGAAGAATTGAAGGATGTCTAGATCAGTAGATGTGACCCAAAATGGTAGTGTTAAAAATGTGAGTTCTGCAAATAGTATGGCTGAATTGGAAGAATATGATTTTTCGAGGTTGCCCGATAGGCCGAAAACCTTGAATATTGAGAGGCAGAGATCATGCGATGAAAGATCACTAACTGACTTACCGCTTTGCTACTCACCTCAACCTCCATCTAGACCTGATAGCTACTTTAGAATTTTCGATAACATTGACGGGTTGAACTCCCCTGGGAGAAGGTCTGGTTATAATACCCCAAGATCGCTGTTTGGGTGTGAGCCAAATCCAATGATTTCAGAGGCTTGGGAACATTTGAGGCATTCGTTGGTGTATTTCAGGGACCAACCCGTTGGGACCATTGCTGCATTGGATAATTCAGACGAAAAGCTTAACTATGATCAGGTATCCTTACCATTGTGATAAGTATGTTTGATGTTTTATGATCTTCACTGCAATCATGTCATACATTCAAGAGTTGTGTAAAGTCCATGCCTGCAATGTTTAGAATATTTCTACTTGAGCAGGAAAAGTGTAGTTTCACTGTCAGAACTCTATTCATTCAATCCCAAACCAGTAAAATCTATCATCGACAGACCATGTCTAAAACAAATTAATATCTACTTCTCTTAAGTATTTAATTGGTGCATTTACATTCTCTGGTTTTCTTTTCACTAGCTATGGCATGAAGGCTGACAACTTCCTATTATCTTGTTTTATCATATTTTTTAGAGTATCTTTGAGAAGGTCACAGCCCTTGGTTTTTAGGTGATTATTATTCATAAATGCTACTTCGTAGTAAGGTCTCGCAAACAAAAATTTCCTTCAAATATATACTATTTTGTGAAAGACATATGTTTCATCATGACAAGGCATTTAGGTACCCTCTGTTTGATGTGTAGTTGATTAACAAAATATTTTCTCAAATAGGTTCGTTTATTTTGATGATTAAAGAACTCTTTTCTTAAATTCTATTTTCAAGGTATTTGTCAGAGATTTTGTCCCGAGTGCATTGGCTTTCCTAATGAATGGAGAACCTGAAATAGTAAAGAATTTTATATTGAAGACTCTCCGTCTTCAATCATGGGAGAAAAAAATTGATAGATTCCAATTGGGAGAAGGTGTGATGCCAGCTAGTTTCAAAGTCCTTCATGATCCGGTCCGAAATACTGAGACGCTAATTGCTGATTTTGGTGAGAGTGCCATTGGAAGAGTAGCTCCTGTAGATTCTGGTTTTTGGTGGATCATATTACTTCGGGCATACACAAAGTCAACTGGAGACTCATCCTTGGCTGAGATGCCTGAATGCCAGAAGGGTATGCGTTTGATACTCAGTTTATGTTTATCAGAAGGTTTTGACACATTCCCAACACTTCTATGCGCTGATGGATGCTCTATGATCGATCGCAGGATGGTAAGTCCTATATGCTTAGGGCTTACTGTTCCTTCACTTTAATGACTTCGTTTGTACCTTTTACCATTGCATAAATATCATTTGACTGCTATCTCCAGAGTCTTAAAATGGAAGGGGCCTTTTCATATATTGCTTCTGAGATAAATCGCTAGGCCCCTGAAGTTTACTCATATAAGTTGGGCAACCTCTTTCCATCCTCCCTCTTTTATCTATATTTGGTTATAATACAAATTTGAATAACTGGTGACAAAGTCTGATTTACATTCACTGTGTCAGTTATTGGTTTAGTTGATTAACATGTAAGAGTTTACATTAATTGGACTATTCATTTTAAGTATAGTCACACATTTAGCCATAGAAAAAACATTACTCTAGAGGAGCCAACACCTGGCTATTGCAGCCATAATTACTTGAACTTCTGTTTATTACTCGGGAAGGCTCCCAGGCACTGATCACATGGCAACTTTAGGAGATGTAGTTAAATGTGGAGCACATTGCTGTGATTGTTGTGAGAAGTTGACAATTGAAGTAGATGCGATCAAGTCCTCTTGTTTTTCGATAAGAAAATTTATTTTATTTCTTAGTAAGGCCATTTTCCCTGTGTATTTATTTATTATGAAGAAGATATAATCAAGTATAGTACTCAATTTTTGCTTATATGTGTAACTGGTACATCTACAGACATGATTTTTAAATCAGTCCATTTAACACTTGTGGTAACCTTACGAGTTGCAACGGGATCATGTATCCTCTTTTTTGTTGTAAAACCTTAAAATCTGAAAACACTTGGACTGTGATATATGTCTTCAGGGTGTTTATGGATACCCCATCGAAATACAAGCTCTTTTCTTCATGGCATTGAGGTGTGCATTAGTGTTACTTAAGCAAGACGCTGAAGGGAAGGATTTCACTGAAAAAATAGTTAAGCGGCTCCACGCCTTGACCTATCACATGAGGAATTACTTTTGGATTGACATGAAGCATCTCAATGATATTTACCGCTTCAAAACTGAGGAGTACTCCCACACAGCAGTTAACAAGTTCAACATCATGCCAGACTCTCTTCCTGAGTGGATTTTTGAATTTATGCCTACTCATGGGGGTTATTTTCTTGGGAATGTCGGTCCCTCAAACATGGATTTCCGCTGGTTTTGTTTGGGTAATTGCATCGCAATATTGTCTTCCTTAGCTACTGCTGAACAGTCCACAGCAATCATGGATCTCATTGACTCACGCTGGGAAGAGTTAATTGGAGATATGCCTGTGAAGGTTTGTTATCCAGCTATAGAGGGGCATGAATGGCGAATTGTTACTGGATGTGATCCTAAAAACACTAGATGGAGCTATCACAATGGAGGCTCATGGCCAGGTATCTTTTCCTTAAGTGTTTGCTGGTAACTAACAATTTATTGATGGTCAATGATGAACAAATTGATTAATGATTTCTTCCCTGTAGTGATAGCTTATATAATCTTTACTTATGGTGTAAAAAGTGGTTGTTTACCTAGATTATATCCCAGATGAAGCTTTATGTTAGATGGTATCTGTTCATAGTCACCCCATTAAGTTTTGGTGTTATTATTTTGTTTTCATTCTCAAGAATTACTAGGTCCCTTGGGAAGAGAAACCTCACTTTTCATTGTCATTTGTGTCCAAGTAGATCTTCTTATACTTAGTTGTCTATCGTTGCAGTACTGTTATGGTTCCTCACAGCTGCATGCATCAAGACTGGGAGGCCGCAAATTGCTAGGCGTGCTATAGATCTAGCAGAATCCAGGTTGGCGAAAGATGGATGGCCAGAGTATTATGATGGAAAACGTGGTCGATTTATTGGTAAACAGGCCCGTCGACACCAAACATGGTCAATCGCTGGCTACTTGGTGGCAAAAATGATGCTTGAAGACCCTTCACATTTGGGTATGGTTGCGCTTGAAGATGACAAGCAATTGAGGCCTGTTTTGAGAAGATCAGCTTCATGGACAAACTAATATCTTTGGATTAGGGCTCCTTGAGTTAACCGTGCGGCGGCAGTGTTGTCAGTTCATGTGAACAATCACAGGTACTCCCTCTAATTGGAGGAATGTTTGAAAATGAAAAGATACATGAAAGCCACCAGCAAAGAGAAATTTGTACTCCGTGTAGTCTATGGTTTCTCTGAAGAATTGAATGCCATATTGTTTTTCATTATTTCAGACCAAAAAATTATGTAATTACTTTTCTGAAGTGTCTATTATGATTCAATGTCTGTATTGAATAAGGGATGACTAATTTTCCATAATCCTAGGAACTCTGGCCATTTACTCTATCCCTCCGCTTATATTTCTTTTTACATTACTAATTACTATATTATCCTTGTTATAATACTTATATTTTTTTTTTTTACATTACTAATTACTATATTACACTTATTATAATATTTTCTATCGTATGAAAATATTTATTCTAAAATTTTAAAAGTTAACTTCTATAACAATTCAATAATTAATGTTCTAAATTTTGCTTAAAAATTCATTCTAATAATTAATAAGTTCTAAATTTTTGGTTCTAAAATTCTATAAGTAACAATTCAAACATAGTTGGAGTTATCTATCTTCTTATAATACGCTAAGTAATGGCTTACCACTATCTATCTCCTTATAATACGCATACCGCTTTTACCACTTTCATACGTATGCTAATTATTATATGTTTATTATCAACATCTTGATCTAATTATATAAAAAATATTCTAACATCTTTACTAATATATAAAAATGTTTGATAATATTATCTTTCATTTTTTGAATTTTATCATAACCACAAGTAAATTTTGTTTTAATGCAATGAGTTAGTATAGTTATATTAATTTTTTTTGTATGATAATTATTCAATTATAAATTGAAAAATAATTTTTCTAATTCAAAAAATTACTATTAAAAGCATTATATATCTAAATTATTAGCGTGGATATTTGTATTATATCTCAAATCCATTGAAAAAAAAGTGTGACCTCTCTTGATCAAGCTTACACTAAATCGGTATAATTTCATAAAGCTTCTTGATATTATTCAGTTTTGTGCAAATATTATTGAATCAATCATCAATTAAAATATGTTAAAATAAATACATAAAATAAAATTAAATAGTAGAACTATGAATAATTTATACTACTAATCAATCGAGGTCGAATGCTTTCTAACAATAAATAAAAATAACATAAGGTGTATTTTTTTATTTAAAGAGAAAAGTGATATTTTCTAACAATAAATAAAAATTATATAACGCGTATTCTTTTTATTAAACCTCACAACGAAGAGTAGCATTGAATAAAACTTTTAAATCTATTATTATTAAAATTATACTATTAAAAAATTATAAGGAAATAAAATAACTATATAACCATGAACAAAAGTTAATTATAATATAAATCAAAAATATAATTTATAAATTCTTACGTAAATAGCTAATTACTTTATTTATTATCTCAATTTAAATATTTAAATGATAAATACTCATACGAAATTTACTCTATTTTACTAGTAATACAAAATTACGTACTTTGAAGTGTGAACAACCTCGGATCCGACTACCCGGGTATCTTCTTCTACTACATTATTTAATTTTGTTTGGAGTATTTTTTAATTAATGAAACGCGGGACGATGGGAAGGTCATGCGTGTCTCACATGGTTAATGATTGAGAAGATGAAGAATGAAGACAGCTCAAATATGCAGTAGCATGTAGTGGTATATATGTATGTATTTATAAATAGAAAGTATATATGGAACAATCTCAGAAGCATGCATGAACCAGCAAACCAATACGGAGTACTTTTTTCCTTCATTGGGGAAACAGAAGCAAGTCAAACAATTGAATTTGCTACCAAAGCACCAAACTGGGATTATTTTGACTAATAAATTCTTACTTCATAATATCAATTATTTGCTTCACCAATATAGCAATTAATAATTCCTTAATCATTGAGTTTTAGTAACTACCGATTTGCCTCAATGGATCATGATCATTCATGTTATACGTTTATGTGAAAAATGTGAAAGCATACCCCTTTTCTAAATGCTTATAAAATTTCCAGACCTTGTTATTAAGTACGTACACACCAATCACCTCACCGCACCGCACCTATCGTCGGTCTACCAAATGATTGAAATGACATTGACTCGCCTTAGCTATGTGGAAAAAAATATATTTATTCAAACTAAAACATAAAAATATATTCATTACTTGTACCTCTATCCACACTCCCCCCCGCTCCCAACATTAGCATTTAGAGCAATAGCGCCATGTTCATTTTGGACCATATCAATGATTGGACGGAGTTATACGTGAAAGTCATCAATGAATTGTTCTGATATCATGTTAAAAGTCAGTGAGGTTTTATCCTAAAATTAATTGATAATAGGAAGAATGGCGTAAGATCTTATTAATTAATTTATATTTTAGTAATATTTCGATGTTATACCGACTCCATTACAACTTGTTCTTTTCGAATTCAAACATATCACATACAGTACAAAGTTTGTACTCCTATCACAAAATCTAAAGGTATTTTTTTTTTACAAAAAATCTCAAATTAAATTCTTCCATATACCATATTCACTTAAAAATGAATTACAAGCCATACACATACCATATTTATATCATGATCATTGCTAATACTAATTTGGTCTCACGTCGACACAATCATTTTCCGTTTTCATTTTTATCTCGTGCATCGTTCTGAATTGTTCAACTTGTGTGCAAACTCCTTCCCGGCCTGAGCTCATCTTCATGCATGCAGTGTATCATGTAGATCTAATAAGACATATATAAAGAAGAAAATTATTTATCTTCTAAAAATCCAATCAACTATATATATTTATAATATGTCTCCTTTTTTGGATGTCCCTCGACGTGCCGCCCACGATCTCTGGCCTCCTGACTCATCAAATCTTTTGATTGCTAAGCCTAGATACCACCCGAGGGATCGGCCCCCTTTCTTGGTCCCGATTCTGGGCCTTTGCCTCGCACTGAGCCTCTTGCATGTCAGTCCCGAGGTAAGCTGACACAGATTGCCTCCACTCATCGGGCCTCCAGCTACTTCCAGTCGGTACCGTCTCCCTCAGCTCCATTACCGATTGCCGATAGCTCATGAACTCCTCGAGGTGATCTCCCGAGGAATGGTGGTACCCCAAACCACTCTAATCGAAGTCGATCTCAACTATTCACGCCAAGCTTCGCCTCGGATTTCACACCCGCAGTTTAAGTACGAATTATGTAGTTTATGCATTATCTCTCAATGGTGTTTACGCATTAATGGGTATTTATGTGAAACGGCCTAAAGGCTTGAGGCCCTTATTTAAAATACGTTGTCCCCATCCTGATGCTCTATCATGGACTTTTGGTTGCACCATTATTATCATGCCGAATGGTGGTACGTTGTAAATCCGGCAAAAGTTAAGAATATATTTGGTGTGACTCATGTGCGACGGTGTGAAAAAGTGGCTTAATTTGGTCATCTTCCGAGACGCAGTTATTCTCGCTTAAAATGTAACATCTGACGAGAATTCTATATTTGAGTCAAATCCATAACCCTACAATCAGCCAAGCACAAGAAGTTTTAATGTAGACTCGTGTTAATGGGCGACAAGTGTGAGTAGCTCTTCTTACCACACGAGGCGTAAACATCAAAAGTTCCATCCCCGTGATGAACATCACAGCTGTGGCTCTCGATCACCCCGTAAGAGTTAATTTCACGGCACTTCCTTCGAGGTACGGCATGGTGATACGTCATTCTTCGCTTTTATCGGGTCGTTTATAGTTGATCCCTCACGAGCGCTTCATAAAAGAAGTTGTAATCGGTATCGAGTCGGCCCAATGGCTCACGCCACGGGAGAAAACTAATTACTTTTGCAAGTTAATCGCACTTTGAGCCAGTTGTAAGACGTGAGTGAAGAAAGATCATTACCGCAGCTCGGATATTCAAGCCGAAAAGCATGTCAATTTTAATTTATGTGATAATATAAAGTTTGGGGAGTCAGTTTGTGAGAGGGTTCACCAAAGTGTAGGGAGTTGACTATAACGAGATATTCTCACCAGTCGCACACTTCTATCGTGGTGCTTCTTGTCAGAAGTGTACATCGAATCTCGAGGTCGAAGAATTAGATGTCAAGCATCTTTCTTACATGGAGTAGCTGGATGAACAAATTTATACGACTCAGATGGTTTCCAGAACCCTTTAAAGGAAGATTATGTTTGCAAAGCTGTTAAATTCGTATGGTTCAAGCAGCCTCCGAGGCAAAATGTACAAGAGAGATTTGATAGCCATACTGAGCGTAGATTGGGTATTCGAGGAGTCCATATGATAGTCAGGTTTACTGGCAACAAGGTTAGTTCTCAGATGCGTATCTATATGTCGGAGCAGTCGCTAATGAGAAGTCCGATATTCAAAAAGTCAAGGGTTTACTTAGCCGAGTTTGAAATGGCCGATTTCGTGTGATCGCAAAAGAAGATTGGGAAAACTTTATATTTGTGATAAGCCAAGAAACTTTTCTTATCACAGTAAAAGACTATGTCGAGGTGCCTTTCCTGCCGTATTCGTATGATCAGTCAAGTAAACCAATTGAAAACTCATGGGCTTCTAAGCAACGTTGCCTCTGCTGGATTGCATTTGCAATCTCCAAATCATCTCACGTGGTATGCATAAGCACGGAACACGCACTTTATGCCAGCGCCAGCTTGGAAGTTCATGTACGCTATGGTCCTGCACTAGATCCTCAGCCTCCGCATTACGCCGTTAGTCTCTGGACAATCAAGTATGACCGATCTCGGTTAACACGGGCAAGTCGCTAAGAGGATTTTTTCGGGCTATCCCAGGCACCTCCCATATATTAGTCTTTGTTACGCGTGCGATAGTCGATTTAATTCTCTCGATACTCGATTCCTCGATTTACGCCGAGAATGCATTGCAGGGCATTCGCCGACCTGCTATGTTTTACTCTTTGGTGGTTCCGCTGCTAGTCGGGAGGGCTACGCCGGCATCCACAAATACTTTTGCCCATTATCGAGGCAGCCAGAGTATGGCACTTATAGAAGCCGCCAAGGAGGGTACCTCAATGGCGACTACAATGATTCTGATTACATCAATGAATGAGGGTCATGGATATATCGGTGATGCTTTGAGTTCAATACGCTTAACCAAGCGGATCGTTTCATCATGACAGTGACGAAAAGACATGATAGATATCATTTTCGGTATGGTAAGAGTGATTAAGCGAAATAAAGCGTACTACGTATAACCCAGCTGGAGCATGCTTTAATGTTCTGCTCAAGAGACAGCTTCTTTTATCAGTTCTGATTTACCGAACGCTAGAGTCGGGAGAAGTTGTTTGGTCAAGTAACGCTCGAGTGTAGCGCCACATCTCAGCGCATCCTCGGCACATCCTGCTCACTATCTAAGTACATTCGTAATCGCTAAGACATCTCACGGTGACATTCCCGGTGATTTTGTTTTCTGGGGAAAATTTTCACTGAGACCAGGATTCAAGTCAAGCATGGACATTTGTCGATTGCTGACTTCTGGAATACTCACATCGAGTAATCCTGAAATATTATGTCTCCAGATTAACCTATATATGATATATACCAAATAATTTGAGCGCTTTGTGTTAATTTTAAGAGATTACTTCAACTATTTCAGCTAAATCTTGTAATATGTTTTTTCCTCATTATAGTGAAATTTTTGAAGGTCATGACAATTCTAACACATCGGGCATGGATACCACGTTAAATTTCTATTGTTATTTACAAACTGCATCGAAAGCAAGAGCAATATCCAAATAAGACGAGAAGTGTAAAGGTTTGGAAGTGTATAAGTTTAATGGAGAAATAGTTTCGTCTATGGCAAATCAAGGCCGAGAGCATTATTGAAGCTTATAATCCTGCCTCTCTTACGAAGACGGGTCGCACTGCTCGGAAAATTGAGATTCTTGTGAGGAGAAGTCACTCAACGTTGTTGTCGTCTCCTGGAGGACGGTAGATTATTACTTAAGTTTTTGGTTATGAGACAGCTTTGTCGGATCAAAGGGGTTAAGTCAAGTCCAGATACGAAATAGGTTTTAACCAACAGCTGTCACGAAATAACGTTGCTCCTGGACGCTGCATTTGGTGAAGGCAATGCATACTCATGACTGCACGAGAAATTTTGATTGAAAGATATGTCAGAGATAAAGTACGATTGATAATTGAATAAAAAACACGAATTCGAATCATATTTTCTAAAGTGTATTCATTCTTCAAGAATTCAGAATTAAATACATATACATTGCTTATAAGGAACGAAATAATCCATGTAAAGTTGATACACATTTGGAAGATCAGTATTTTTCAATTCTCATCATGTGTGATGGAGTATATATTGCATGCCCTGCCTAATTTCTGTATTTTAAGGGAAATAATTGACGAAAAAAAGATTTCCCCTCCTATATTTTGGTTATGGCTTCTATTGATTTCTCAATTTAGAGAGAAGAAGGAGAAACGTATCCTCATCACAAGGAAATGTCAAGCCACCAATTATTGGATGATCAAATCCAAATTCTTCCTCTGCCTGATTCAAAAACTTTTGAAACATAGGATTGTTCAGGTAAGACAGGGGAATCACAAATCGCCTTTTGTCATCCATCCCCACATATACTGCAACAAATCCTTTGGGTACACGAATACTATCACATTGCTCGTCTTTAACCTCTAGGCGACGATATTTATTCAGTTTCCTGACTCTTAGAATCACTGATTGCAAACTTATTCTCATTATAGTAGAACGAGTTGGAGAAATATATTGAGTTTTAATACTTTTCTAGATAGATGGTGCTTGTATTTGAAGAGGATGCATGTAATGAATTGATGGTTTTTAATTTATATACTACGTATGTTTGAATGTTGTACAATAACAAGTACGTACTAGGAAGTGCAAAATGACGCGGTGTAGCTTGAATAAAATAGTGTGATGAATATAAGAAGTTAACGCGGGACAGTTGGTTGAAAGATGATGGGGCACATGGTCTCAACTGATCGTTGATATATTCTCATGCACAGATAAGGAAGATAACTAAGCTAAGATATAGAAGAAGGAATTGAAGACATCTCAGTATTGTACAACCAAAGAATCGCACCCAACTTTTGGCTCATCAACCGCACCATAATGATTGTCACAATTATTATTAGTTGTACCTCTCAATTCAAAACTCATAAAAGTGTTCATACGATCGAATTAATAAGTGGTTGCGTCATAGAATCTTTTATTATTTCACCAGTAGTCCAGTACAGTAGCTTGCTATCGTATCTACGAGTTCAGGACTTGGAAACAGAACCACAGAGGTGTTTATTTGCGAAAGATAGCACACCCAGGTTTTATTTATCTGTCTGAAATACACTAGTTAAAAATGTGAAGGTTTTTAGGAGTTATTTGATCGAAACCTATATGATTAGTCCATGAAATTTGACAAGAGTCGAGATTTAACTGAAAATGTGAAGGTTTTATTTATCAGTCTGTAAATTTGTATTATTATACATTTAGTCCTTGAGTTACATATAAATTAAAGATACGATTCTTGAAGTTATATAAGTGACACACATGATTCTCCATTACTATATACATTTCTTATAGACAAAAAATAAAGAGCTATATATATAATTGTTATAAAATATTAGAGAGAATAAAAGAATAGAGGAAGAGAGATTTTATTTATACATAAACATAATGTTAGATTATTTAATCAATTATAATCTAATTATGGTCCATGTAATACTAAAAGTCTAATTCTAATATTATGGGTTTAATATGATGGTTATTATACATTAAAGATTAGAATTAGTGGGTGTTATTTCCACCATCTCTTCTACCTCATGAATTATAATTAAGGAGACATAATGGGTGACTTTAGTATGTTAGACCTTTGGCTTAACTTGAAGTACTATATAAATGGCCTATCTATGTACATGTCTTACACCATCTAAAAAGACAAACTAAAACTATCTAAGAGGAGAGAAGAGAAAAAGAAGAAGTTAAAGTTCATCTTCATCACACTTCAATTATCATGGATCAAGGTATGTTCTTGTATTATCATACATGTTAAAGTTCTTATATAATTAGAGTTTAAAGATCCTAAAGTAATAGAAATATGCTTACACATAATAAATAGGGTGCCTATATATAAGCTTCACAAGTGATACACTAGATAATTAACTCCCCCTATTGTTTAGCTAAGTGATTGTCATCCACTAAAGTGATAATGATTCATAACACTCCCCCTTGGATGTACATTCATCAAGAACACGCCTCGTTAAAACCTTACTAGAAAAAACCCTTGTGGGATAAAAACCCAGTGAAGGAAAAATAATGCATTATTCTTGACATATGCATACATTGTTGCCTCATTAACACCTTATCAGGAAAATCCATTTGGGACAAAATCTGATTAAGAAAAAAGAGTACAAAACGTATTAACTCCCCCTCATGATCACATCACTTGACATCTCTTTTTAGCGATCGTAGTCCCATACTCTTGATAACTCAACTGAGGTAGTGTGAGTGCCTCAAAAACATCAACGGATTATCACAAGGAACGAATTTGTTGAACATCGATTTCACCATTCTTTGAAGGTCAGCGCTTAAGAAGAATTTTAAGTAGATATGTTTGTTCTTTATCTCATTTGATATATCCCTTTCAATCGTGCACACATAAAGCGTAATTATCTTCATACAAAAAGTCGCCGGAATCAATTTTTCTTCGATGGTAAACTACATGTATCTCTGATACGACGATCACGTCAGGAAGCCGACACATTCACGATTTGCTTCATGTATTGCCAATATTTCAAACATGATTTGACGATGTAAAGCCGAGTATGTTTTTGTTTCATAGATCACATGAAATAGCCATTCTACCTACTAAAAAATAAATATTCCCTGGGTTCTGTGATATTCCACATGGATCGATAGATATCCCATAAAGATATCCAATTAGCTCCGCCTTGGACAAATCGATAAAAATAATCTCATATCCATTTTTGCAATTTTAAGGAAGTGGCGATATGTTTGGGACCCATCTCCCAAGATTCGCTGGAAATCACTGAAAATCGATTTCCTTTATTAGCCTTCGCTGGCATAAATCGCTGTGATCAATTCATTTAATAGGTTTTGTTGGAACGTGATTAACATCGGAACTTAGCGCTCACCTTAGTAAATTGTATATATTACTAGTGTGGGTCACAAGTGATAAATTTGGCGTGTGGGTTATGAGCGATTGCTGATTTTATTTCATTAATCGCTATAATACAAGAATCGTCGATTATTATTATTATGCCAACTTATTATTATCTTAGCCTGGGCGTCACACATATAATGATATTCAAATTATATTTCATTAAACGAGATTTGTAAACCTGTTATTTATCTCCAATATATATATCGCACAAATATATAATGAATGAAACACTCAACTAAACTTGGGCAGTTTAAACTAAATTTAAGTAATTGAAAATTCTGATGAATAACTTTGATAAAAGTTATTCTTTGAGAGTGACTTCAGTATTTTAATTGATTTGTCAAGTTAATTTAAAATGGAACAACTCACTAGTGACTCCTTATTCTATCATCAATTTTGCACTTATTCTGATATCAGGAACACTTGTCAAGCATGCTACTTCAAACAAGAAAAGTATTTCTTATCTTTAGAATGGTATGTGTCAGAGCACTATCTTGAAGACATATTTTTATTCATGTTGTTGGTGGCTACATGCAAATTCATTGTTCTCATTATACAAAACGAGTAATATTTAAAATTAAGAAAAATGATAATATAGTTGCTAAAACGTCATTAATAAATCAATATGCCAATGTAACACATCGATGATAATCCAAATAAAATATCATTAAATAGTTCAATCAAACTAGAAAAAAATGCCACAATCCAAGTAGCTTATTCGAAGAAATAATATAAATGCAAATAGTTCTAGACGACTTCATCTTCGTCGACTTTTCCTTCCGTGTTAACTAGAAGTTAGTTAAATATCCAAGTCAAGGAATCAAATTGTCCATGGTTAATTTCACCCATGTCCAATGCAAAGTTTGTTTCCACCTTTTCTTCCCCGATTTTCATTGATCCATGATAAAGATCAACAAGATGTTTTGGGGTACGACAAGTATGTGCCCAATGATCTTTACCGCCATAACGGTAGCATATGTTCTCCACTGATTTATTCTTTGCTCTGCCATTTTTCTCAGTTTTATGGTTCCACTTCTTGTTAGAAGATGTGTTCAAAGTGGAGCCACTCATGTCCACGCCCGAGCACGCATTTGACGCCCATGTATGACTGGACGAAAACACGATCTTATTCATGTTGATTAAAATGGAAACAACTCACTAAAGGACTCCTTTATTCTATCAATTTTGCACTGCCCGGGAGCATTGGTGGAAACACTCTTGTCGCCACGCTACCAAATAAGAAAAGTATTTCTTATCTTTTGTGAATGGTATGTGTCAGAAAGCACTATCCGCAAAGACATATTTCTCATTTATTCATGTTGTTGGTGGCCACATGCAAATTCATTGTTCTTTATTATACGAAACGGGAGTAATTTAAAATTAAGAAAAACGATAATATAGTTGCTAAAACATCATTAATAAATCAATATGCCAATGTAACACATCGATGATAATCCAAAAACATTGGGGCCAGTTCAACTCAAACTTGAAAGAAAATGCCACAATCCAAGTAGTTTATTAAAAAGAAAATAATATAAATGCAAATATTCTAGACGATTTCATCTTCGCTTCGATTTGTCCTCCCGTGGTTAATTCAGGGAAGTTAGCAGCATCCAAGTGGGTGGAATCAAATCTGGCGGTTAATTCCCCACCTATGCCCAATGCAAAGTTTTGTTTCACCTTTCTTCCCCGTGATTTTCATTGATCCCCTCGAAGCAAAGATCAACAAGATGTTTCTTGGGGTACGGCTGCTATGTGTCTAATGATCTTTACCAGCCACAACGTAGCATATGTTCTCCAATCGATTTATTCTTTGCTCTACCATTTTTCTTTCTCGCTTTTATGGCTCCACTTCTTGTTGTAAGATGTGTTCAAAGTGGAGCCCACTCATGTCCACGCCTCGATTTTATTTGACGCCCATGCAGTGGTATGATCGAACAGAAAAACACTTACCTTATTCATGTTGATTAAATGGAACAACTCACCAGCGACTTATTCTATCAATTTTAATCGTCTGATATCGTGAAACACTTGTCGCTACGCTACCAAATAAGAAAAGTATTTCTTATCTTTAGAATGGTATGCGTCAGAAAGCACTATCCAGAAGACATATTTCTCTTTATTCATGTTTGCTGTGGCCATTACGCAAATCTGTATTGTTCTTTATTATACAAAAACAGAGTAATATTTAAATTAAGAAAATGATGTAATATAGTTTTTGCTAAAACATCATTAATAAATCAATATGCCAATGTAACACATCGATGATAATCCAAATAAAACATCATTAAATAGTTCAATCAAACTTGAAAGAAAATGCCACAATCCAAGTAGTTTATTCAAAAGAAATAATATAAATGCAAATAGTTCTAGACGACTTCATCTTCGAGACTTGTTCCTCCCGTATAATTGTGAAGTTAGTAACATCCAAGTGGGTGGAATCAAATTGTCCATGGTTAATTTCATCCATTTTTAATGCAAAGTTTGTTTCCACTTTTTTTCCTTTGTTTTTTCATTGATCCCTGATAAAGATCAACAAGATTCTTTGGGGTACGACATGTATGTGTCCAACGATCTTACCGCTACAACGGTAGCAATATGTTCTCCACTCCATTGGCTCCTTTGCTCTACCATTTTTCTCGCTTTATGGTTCCACTTCGTTAGGAAGATGTTCGGGCGGGAGCCCACTATATGTCCACGCCTCGATATTTATTTGACGCCCATGGTATGATCGACGAAAAAACACGACCTCGCCCAATGCCTCGCGACCACGATTGTTTTCATTATTTTGAATTACCTCATTCGGGCTTCAGTGGGAATGCCTGGATCCAATGATTTTAATTCATGGTTTTTCATCAATAGCTTATTATTTTGCTCAGCTAGTAACAGCCAACTGATTAGTTCAGAATATCTTTTTAAACTTTCACGACATTGCCGCAGAGCACATTAGTAGCGTGAAAAAGTAGAGAATGTTTTCTAGCATATCTTTTGGCGTTGATATTCTCGACATAACTTCAATTATGAACTAATCTTGAAAGTGCAGACTATTGTGAGATGATATTCTGATATTGGTTTAACTAGATTAGAATATTAGATTGACCAAAACATTGAGTTGCTGAGCTGGAAGCTACCATTAGCCCAATCTCACAGAATCATGTTGAATCACGAACCCTAGATTCCAACTCCCAAATCGATTAACAATTGAAATTGATCATAGATGCATAATACTTAACCCATTCCGAAAAACCAATTACTTGATTACTCTGAGCGTTAAGGACCATTTAAAAAGAGTAGCTTAAGGCTGGTTGTTGTTAATCAGCCATGATACTATATGTACAATAAGCACTATAATTTTATGATAACTCATCTCATAAAAGTGCATTTGTTGTTATAATAAATTACTGTGATTGAAATAATTGGGAATAATGGTGTGTGTTGCCCACATCAGCAATGTCCTTCCAGAGGTATATGTTCTTCTCTCCTTTTCTTTTCACCAGTGCAAGTGCAAGTGCAAGTGTGCAACGCACGATCTTAGTATAGCTTATTATACATTCAGTTATCACCCTTTATTGCTCTCTAAATGTTTTTTAAATGCTTATAAATTTGGTGGTAAATTGTGGACTATCATGTTACATGTATTATAAATTCAAGTATTAGGGGAAATTTTGGCAAGATTCATGGTAACTAGTGGATTGCCTAGGAGGGGTTTGCTTGAAAAAAGTTTCGGATAATTTTAAAGATCATAATGGATGTTAGCAAGTGATGATCGTCACTGTGTATTATCAGAAGATGTTTTATTATGGGTAAATGGTTGCTCGCTTTTGAGAAAAACATAGTTTTTAACCAAACCATACCTGAGATAGCTTAGGTGTTGGATTTCCAAAATGTGTAGTTCATTTGTTCAGGCTCAAGAACAAGAAGAATTGAGCATGCTGTGGTATTTCGTGAGTAGGTCATGAAGGAATATGATACCGATTGATTGATTTTCCCTTGGCAGACGAAGGCTCACATGTAGCTCATGATCTTTGTCAATGTTGGAGCTGGTTCACGCCAGGACAAGAAACCATGGCAGATGATTTGATGCATGATCTTGAGCTTCAGTTGTGGTTATGTGACCAAGGATGGTGTATGTTATAATCTCCTTGTGGCAACTATTTCGTTACTTCTCACATTCCTGTATATATGAACTTATAAATTCGGGAAGTGCACTATCTTTGATTCGGAATTCTTTGAGTAGGAGGTGCGTCATCAGGAGAACAGAAATGAACTTGTGGCTCTGTTATAGCATCATCAACCCTGGTAACTTGGATTCTTAACTTAGTATTTACTTGCTTAAAAGCTAAAGTTTATCTTAGGTCTAATAATTGTGCATTTTGGTTGGTTGAGCTTTGTTGGTTTACATTTCTTGAACTGCAGAAGACCGACTTGGGTCATCGCATTTATCTTATAGTTACTACCCCCCCAAATAATTCATGGCATCATGAACCAGTTTAGGCTATGTTTGGTGGCATTCAGGCTAGAAATTAATGAAAGGCGAGGGGAAAATCCAGAATTCCAGACTCCTTGTGAGTTGTGAGTGTAACTGGGGGACTTCTCATTCATGTATATCTGGTGTGAAAGATTCATAGAGAGAAGGGGAAGGGGTAATTTCCTCTTTGTTTTTCATGTTGATCGAGTGAAGGGTGGATTTCTTGATGCCATATCGGAATATTACCCTGCCCTCCAGACAGTAAATTTTAATATCAATCTCATGCATTGTCTAATCCCCTCCTTCCCCACCCTTTTCTTTTGATGGGAACCAAATGTAGACTTAAAACATTTGCTAGTTTTGGGTGCCTCAATCAATATCACAAGGTCATACGTTATTTTCTGGACCCACTGCCTATGGTAAGAAAGGTGTAGGTGCACATGGAGGGGCTGGAATTACTGTTGATGAAGCAAATGCAGTTGGTACTGGCCCTTACTATGTTGTCTTCACTGTTGGAGTTCTGAGGCAAGAGGAACATGGCATTCATGTGCGATACGGAAGCCTAAGTCACCATCAACTTTATCACCCCAAAAAAGAAGCTTTTAGATTGGTTTGGATCATTAAAATTGCTGGCCACTGCATTTCATTTGGGGACAACTATAATTTGACGAACTTTTCATCCAAATTTGAGCATTTTAGATTTTCAAGACATCTCATATTTAGTGATCTGCATCTTGGTTCGTTTGTGAGTGCTCTTGTTCTTGCAATTCAGTAGACTTTATTGCCTGTTTTACGGAGAATCTGTAAGCTTTGGCCGCGATATGGGTGTAGTATGTGGTTTCTCTGGATGTGGGTACAGTATGTGGTTGTTCTCTTCCTCCCCCACCGCACCCACTCTCACCACCACCACAAAAAACTCATTCAAGCATGTACTCAATTTCATAGCCTTAATGGTAAATGCTTATTAGCCATAACTAGAGAGGGTTTGAACATGGACGAAAATAGCTGATACAAGACTGCACCATTTGCTTGAACTCTTCATCGGTTTGAAAATTATGATGAAAGCCACAATTTTTATTGATTGGTTCATTCTATAAATAAATATTCCCACCGAACTTATATTTTTATTAATAACCTAAAGGAAAGTATCTAGAAATTGCATCTAACCCCTATATCGTTTAAAAAGTCAGACTTATTTCACTATACTATTTAATTCAAAGACTTTAACTTCCCTCGTATTACTTTAAACTATATACAGCATTAGCCTCGCTCAGCGCAAATTATTTTATTATTTTTATAATAAAATTGAAATGAATTTTTTTAAAAAAAACCTAAAAAGAAATAAGATGAAAAGCCACTATGGAGAAAATAAAGAGTATAATCACAAAAACAACTTTTTATTTTCTCATGATAATTACTTTTAGTATTAATACGAGTAGATAATAATATTTATAGTAGTAGTTTATGGATAATTATTCTGTTGCGCTTAAGCACCCAAATAAGCTTGCTGCTTTAAAATTAAAATAAAAAATAAAAAATTATTAGGAGGGTAAATAGGAAATATATTAGACTCCTATTTCACTTCAGAATCATTAATTCACCTCGTATTACTATATATAGTATAGATATTTGCACACCATTCTAAACATCAAAATCTCCATCAAATTGATAGCAAGTATACTAAACTCTTAGTATTTGCTGACCTGAGCGGTGGCAAAATAATTATTTCTCCAAACGCTAGAATGTTTGCACTCATTTTACCTCGCATTGATATTTACTCTCATTACTTTTAACCTTTTATAATATTTTTATTTTTACAACATGCTCACTCCATTCAAAAATGATATTTTGGCTTTTTACAATTAAGCTTTCACCATTAATTATTTTTTATTTTTAATATGCTATAAAAAATTGATATTATTGATTCGGCTTTTTTTAAATATTTTTATAGTATTTTTTTTTATAATATTCATTTATCAAATCATGACACGTGAAAAGATAAAATATCAATTAAATTGAGTTGAAATAGTATATAATAAGCACTTGTCATCACCAAAGTCTTAATTTGAAAAGGTTTAGCATTCATAATTGCAAGAAAGTATTATTATGAAAATTACACGTAAATAATATTATGAAAATATTTTAACAATATATAAAATGATACAATTTATTTTTGTAATTAATGCTTAAAATATAAAAGAATTGCCTTAAGTAATATTGTATTTTTTATTTTCTACTAAATTATTCAAACTAAGCTAATAATTCGAGATAATAGCTGTAATATTTAAAAATAATACAAAAAAGCTACTATGACTAATTAAACAATCCAAAGCGTATCTGTGACAATCTTATAAAACAATATACAGTGTTTGAAGTGCAAATTACCCATAAAGTACCAGGATAAGAAATTGAAGTATTTATGAGTAAAACAAAAAGAGAAGACAGAGATGCTTGATGTAGACACGGCAAACAGAGAATATCTAGCATCAAAAGGCATCAAAATCTTTTTAGCTTTTAGCAGATAAATTTCTGAGAGCCTTGGAACATGCAGCAGATAGAGAGATTATGATTTTTTTTTTTTCATTTTCCTTTCCGTAATGAGGCCAAGCCATGACAGAATCCCTGGTGGTTGTGTTCATTTTGAAATTTTCCTGCCTATGATTATCTAATGCATACTACATCAATTTTGATGGCAATATTTCAATGTTTCTGTAAGGACTTAGGACCACATGGCCACCTTCGTTTTCACGTACAAATGTTTTATGGGTTGATCGTAATATTTTGATCATTAATCTGTTTGCTTAATAAGAAATGTAGAAAGAATCGTCACATACATGTGCTCTAAGAAGTGAATACTTTGTCCGTACGGTATAGGCTAATGGTAAAATCATCATAAGATTGGATTTCAAAAAAATTCATGTTCAAATTTTGACAATTACAATATCGAAATTTCACTTTAAATGAACTTATTATAGCTTTGGTGCAACTCCTTTTCAGCCCAGACAAAGAAATGAATAAAATTTGAGAAGTGAAATCTGCAGAAATCACGTACAGCGAGAGAGATCATGAGCACATGGGAGTTCTGAAAAAGGAAACATATACTCCCTCATTCTCAATTTATTTGATCGTTTAAAAGAAAAATATTTTATTAATAAAATTATTGATTGTACAATTTTCGGCCGTAAAAATTATATCAGTCAATAGAAAAATATTAGACAATATAAACTTCAATACAAAAAGCTAGTATCGAGCAATGAAACGATCACTTATAACGAAGTTAATTTTTTAAGTTGTTTATCAATTAAATCGGTAATTTTGAAAGAAGTATAATTTCTGGTGATAGTTGCCAGTTTCCGAATCATGTAGAGTAGTAAAAAGAATCACAATGCAACTCTACCCAACTAGGGAAAACGAACTGCTCTTAATCGTACTCTTCGGTACAGTCAGTACATACAGTTTATTATTTAGTCCGTGAACTTCTTTGACTCGATCTCCCTCATGAAACTTAATTAATCTTTATATGTTTGTTCTCAAATCTCAAATAATGAATTTATGTGTAACCGTGTAAGAGGACATTTTTCACCACACCTTCATAGGATACTACACAGTACACATTATAAAACAAATATAAATATTTTCTAACATAATTTACAATTAAATTGATAATTTTGATTTAAATTAAAGTTTTGAATGTCACTATTGTTATCATGAAAATCAAAATTGATAATCTTTTGTGGGATGGAGGAATATTATCTAAATCTGATCTCTTGCCTAGGAAATGGTTATCGGGTTCGAAATTTTCCAAAACGGCCTATCGCAATTCACAGTCCTCAAGTAGCATGCATGATATGACACAAGAATTTAAACTCCTTGAAAGGGTTACATGATGTTGGGAATGAAAATGAGCTAAAGGAATCAGAAATTTGAAACAACTTTAAACAATGAAAGCTATGTTCATGGGTCGCAGTACGGCAGCACGTAGTTGTCACTGGAATTCTGGAAACCACCCATGTTCCATTAATCCATTTTGACCACATAGTGAGTACCTTCAATTTCTTGGAAGAAAAGTGATAGCTCCAGTATTAATGTTGGATATATATTTCATTGGCACTACGCCACTACATCGAAGTTGATAATCTAAGTAGTGTAACTGAAAGTCATGATCTGATCTATATTACCTTCATCTCAATTCAATTATAGATGGTAAGGAAAAAAGAAATGGACTCTGCTTCCTTGATCAGACTGCGTGACTGTGTGAGAGCTAGACCTTATGGTAGATCCGAAGACTACATTACGTTCCCAATAGGATCAAATTAATGATCAGTGAAGTATAAGCATGACATTTATTCATCTTTGGGTAACAAGACCCCTCAAGAGTTTTCATACACTCCATACCAATAAGCTTCATTCGAGTAATGAATCAATCTAAGATAATTTGCTCAATAGATCTCAAAACATCTTAACTAACTCTAAGTATCGGAGTGGCTACGACCGACTTCGATCGTGGTCTTAAATACAACAACTTCCCTGATTTCATCAATGGAGAGCCAATATGGAACAAGGAACAACTTTTGCATAACCCGAGAAACAACTCGGCCAGAGTCGTGGGCATGAATAACCACCTCGGGACTCTACTTTCAAGATATCTCACAGGCCCAAACCAAAGGATCCGATCCAAACCATGAGATAGCAGAGAGCCATCACTCGAAAGAACTCATGACACCCAACCTATAGCAAGTCAGCGAATCCAATGACCGTGGCTCGAGACATTCTCTCTCTCAAGAGATTTTGAAAAAAGACACACCACTTGGCCACCGCTGGGATCAACCTACCCACGCTGAATCCCGAGGACATGCCCCTGGTGGATGCCAGTCATTGTCATACTCCGATTATATGGATCCCACTCAGGCCCTGTGAAATGTAAAAAGGAACTTTAAGAAAAGAACTGCATCATCGTAGAGAAGAAATAGAAGAGTTGGATAAGAGTAGTGGCCATCCGAGAATTGCAATTTCTAAATGGATCGCGAATGTAGTAATGGTAAAAAAGTCTGAATGGACAACGGAGCACGTACGCACTTTACCAACCTCAACAAAGCTTGCTCCAAAGACTACTTCCCGCCACCTCAGGCGGGAAGATTGCCAAAGGAGCGCCGGTACGGTTTCGACTTTCTTTACGCCTTCCTCAAGGGTATCATCAACACTCTTGGAAAGCGTATCAAGACAAACCACTTTCATCTAGTATGGGTTGTATTGTCGACCGTGATGCACCGGGTTAAAGAATGTCTGCAACTTATCAAAGGATGCCAATTACACTTCGCGATTAAATAAAGTAAACATGAAAATCTACGTGGATGATAATGCTATAAGCAACAAGAAGAGGGAGAATTGGAGAATCTTCGAGGAGACTCGGTGAATTAAAGAAAAGTCACCGCGTGATCAACCCAGAGAAATGCTCGCTTGGGGTAACCACGGAAAATTCTTGGGTTTCATGATGTTGAACTGGGTATTGAACCTAATCTCGACAAATTTGATGCTATCAGGCGTATGAAAGCCCCGAAGCCCCAAAGCATGTACAGCTGTAGGTTGAGCCAGTTTTAGTGGTACTAAATAGATTCATGGTCTCGATCAGGATATAAATCTACTCCCTTTTCCTCCGAAAAGCCGAGACAAGCTTTTACAAGAGGAGTTCATATGGATGGAGAATGTCTCCAAAAGCCTTCGAAGAATTAAAAGCATACTTGGGGTCACCAAAAATATCAATTCACTCGAAGGAAATGCAGGAACTCTGGGGCTTGTATTTGCATTGTATCCGGCTGAGTTCGCGAAATGTGTCCTTATAAGAGAGGAGGATAAGGTCCAAAATCCAATATACTATGTAAGCCACGCATCTAATGGACCCGAAAATTCACCTCTCATTGACAAATGGCCGGGCTCTCTCATCAGTGAAAGATACGGAGTCTACACCGATACCTCTGGAGCGACCCCCATGGACATTGTATGTGGATGGGGCCAGTAACCCAAAAGGAGCAGGGGCAGGAATCTTAATCCAAGGACCCGAGGAGTCTTGTTTTGAATATGCCTTGAGATTCCAGTTTCAAAGCCGCCAATAAGGGTTACATAATACGGTTATAGACGGAAAGTTAATATTAGCCTAAAAAGCCCCTGGATAAGCAGGATTATGGTAAGAGGAGATTGCAAGTAAGTCATTGAGCAGATCATAGGTGATTATGGGGTAAAAAATAAAAGCGTAAGGAAGTCAAGCAGTTATTACAATAATGGTCTCAAGATTTGATTACGAATTCGAGCATATATCCTGTTGAAAATGAAAGCACGCCATCATCTCTCCAGTTGGCTATACTACTTATTACAGGATGTTCCTCAAGGAATTCACATGTGGAACATCGGAAAAAACTCATCCACGGCTAAACAAGAATGTTCCTTAAGTGGAGAAGAGGGGGAAGACCTGGCACAACCCCTATAATCAAATTCTTGTCCACTGAAAACAGCTTGTCCCCGAGGACAAGGTCGGGGTTTAAAATCGCAGCAAAACAGAAGTTACAAGTTTCAGATGTTTCAAGGGGAATTATACAAGGCTTCCCGCTTAGGGGCCTCCCCATTGTTCCTCAGATCCCCCGAAAACAAAATACAGCAAACTATGTTTGAAGTTCATGAGGGAGATGCGGACATCACATCGGGGGAAAGTCTTTAGCCCAAAAGATTACCCGAACAGGATACTTTTGGCCCACTATGATGAATAACTCCTTGGAATACGTCAAATGGTGCAACTCCTGCTAAAAAATGAAGGCAAATCTTCAGTAAACAACAGAGAAATGACTGGTACCGTGTCCCATAGCATTCTCTGGCGCGGGTATCGACTCTGGGCGGACAGCCATAAAGCCCGCCACCAAATACAAAGACGCAGTGGTGGCAGTAGATTACTACATTAAGTGAGTGGAAGCCGCCTCGTAAATACCACCGCGGGAAGACACAGGAGTTTATCCTGAAAATATCATTACTCGCTTGGTGAATAACTAAGATCTTGGTATCGCACAAATCTGCCCTCACTCACGCGATTTTACTTCGATACGCGGCAAACGCCTCGATCGCATATTCCTTGCATCAAGCGCTACCCCCAAGCCAATGGACATGTAGAAGTCATGAACCGGACCATCTTTCAAGGGATTAAGAAGAACCTCCTTGAGTCGGGGGCAAAATGGTATGAAGAACTCCCACGAGTTCTATGGTCTTACTTTAATGTTCCCTCAAACGCCAATGAGCAGACCCCTTTTAGCTTGGTGTTTGGGGCAGAGCCTGTATTACCGGTAGAAGTTTGCTTACCAAATGTACGACAACTTTGTTTCGATGATGAAAAAACGGGGAGCATATGAGAGAGTGCCTCAACTTCACTGACGAAGTTGCGGATGCCTTTATACCGAATGCAAACAAATGATTCCATGCTTCTACAACCGGCACGAGTTCGGCAATTTAGAGAAGGAGATCTCATGGCTTCACTCTTTAAAACTAGCAAAACCCAAGAAGCAAGACCAACCAACCTAAAGTGTACCTTACAAGATAAGGCGAGTCATAAAGCCCAGTGGAACATACGGTACTCGGAAGAGCTCGAAAAGTTATCAAGCATGGCACATGGCTTAATATATCTCAAAAAGGATATTATAATTTCTTACATGTCAATGCATGGTTCCCCTTTGTAAACGAACTTTGGAGTTAAAAGTTTGATGAAGAACAAATGTGCCTTTTAGAAATAAGAAACCTTGAATACCAAAGACATCGCCGAGACAAGTTGTGTCGAATAAGATTTCACTTAACCTCCTCCAAGTGAGGGAACTCGAGTGAATTAGATCACTCGTGGTCCCTTGTTTAATTAGACTCATTCTGGGTTCAAGTGAATAAGTTCACTTAACCTCCTCCAGTGAGGAAGTTCCCGAGTGAATTAGATCACTAAATGGGTCCCCGAGCCAATCGATCATTCAGTGGTCTGGGCGGGACAAGATCACCGAACTCCACCAAGGAAAAAAACCCGAGTGAATTAGATCACCGTGGTCCCTGGGCGACTAGGGATCACCGTGGTCCCCGAGTGAATTAGATCATTCAAGCTAAAGTGAAATAAGATCACTTAACTCTCCAATTGGGTGAGGGAAAGGAGCGAATTAGATCACCGCATGGTCCCCGAGCGAATCGACTATCTGAGGTTCAAGTGAATAAGATCACTTAACCTCCACTGGGACAACCCCGAGTGAATTAGATCACTTTTGGTCCCCGAGTGAATCAGATCATTCGGGGTTCAAGTGAATAAGATCACTTAACCTCCACTCGTGAGGGAACCCTGCTTAATTAGATCACTTGCGCCCCCCGAAATGTAATCGATCATCTCGGTCTGCTTGAATAAGATCACTTAACCTCCACTGTGAGGAAAACCCAGTGAATCGAATATTCTCGTGGGTCAAGGAATAAGAGATGATTTAGGATAACTCATGATCCCGAGTTAATCATATCATTCGGCCGGCTGGCATTACCTCGTGGTCCCTGAAAGACGAAATGCAAGGAAAAAGGTAACAACTATCACGAAGCCAATCGCCAAAGGGAAAATGGTATTCTGATAGGGGGCAAAGTGTTATCACAAAATAACGAACAAATCAGAAAGGAGCAGAGCAAAAGAAAGAGCTGTTGATCGGTAGATATAGAAGATAAAAAGAATAAAAGAATTGCAAAAAATAAAGAGAAAGTGACGCATTATTACTAAACCAAAAGTGTATTACATAGTAACGGTAATTCGCGACTAATTGCAAGTCTGTGGAAATATTATGAACAAGAGTTAGAAATATTGACAAAAACATGAACAAAAATAGGCTGAAGAGATCAAGACTGATCCTCATCTTCTCCAAGGCCATCATCACTCTGATTGGCATCCCCGCCATCATTCTCCTCTTCCTCTTCTTCCCCGTCAGTCAAAGGCACAACATACTCCTCCCAAAATATTCTTTCACGAACTTAGTAAATACGGATAGACGCCAGAAATCGGGATACACCTTAAGACAGAACGTCTTCATTATGGATACGCTCTCATCAATAAGGAGATCCTTATAGTTTTGGCCCTCCGCAACTTCTATAACAACTTCTGGATCAAGTCTCGTAGATAACTACTCCAATCATTTTTTTAGTCGACTGAAGAGACGCCGAGAAAAGAATCCAACTGAGACTTAAAATCCCAAGATCTTTGCTCGGACTCTTCAAGAGAAGCCTCAAGAGCAGATCTCATCACAATCGGGCGGAGAGGTCGGATTTAGACTTCGCAAGCGCATCACGAACAACTCGAGGTCTCATATTTACCCCCAACTCCACGCCCCTTAGGCTCCGCCTCGTCTCTCTCTCTCTCGTGTAATCCCCGCCAACCGCTTCCAAAGAGATCTTATCGACTCAAGACGAGTTCGGGACTCTTCGTATTCCTCCATTTGGTTGATAGCCCGTGAAGCACACCCCCAAGTGGCCTAAGATGAGCAAGGCAGGTTCATAAATTAAAAATAGAAACCAGACAAAAAGACGGTAAAACTTAAGGAAGAAAGATTTACCTTTGAGCTGAAAGTGAGAAAAGGAGTCGTGAAGATCTCCGGGGAAGAATACTGCAAAACTCCCTCCATCTCTTTTTTCAACATGCAGTTCTTCAATAAAAGAGAGGCAAATATCTTTCTAAGAAACGGTGTCCCTGCCATCGATAATTCCAAGTGAGGCATTGTATGAATTTCAAGAGGGGACCCGTGATAGGTCGAAGGAACTCCTCGTGAGTAAAAAGTTAAGGAAGAGAAGGTTCTACTCATGTGAGCTCTCGGTAAACAACCCGGTCCGGTACGAATGGCCGCTGTGATTTTTCGGGAGAGGGAAGAGGGGCTCTGCGTCGGAAATCGTAGTATCTCGACATTTCTATAATTGTGCCCGTTGCTTAATGTATTGTTGTAATGCACCATTTACTAGTTTTAGTTAAAATGAGATTATTCAAACTAAGTGTTCAATAAATAGTAATTGTAAATTACTGTGGGTCGGGAAAACTCACGATAATATCGTGGGTTGGCGCCGGATCGCTAGATCCCATGCATAACCTATATAATAATCAGGCAATTGTCAATTAGATTATTATTATACGACTAATATTATCCGAGCCTAAAAGATCAAAGCACACGCATAATGACGCCGCCAATTATATTCCATGTATGGAATTAAATCGAGATTGTTAAATCGGGAGTTGATTGAAATCAACGAGATACCCACCGCTAACTTTACATCGATAATGTAAAATACAAATTGACAAAACCGAATCAATTAAATTGTTATTTCAATTGATGGGTTTAACGAGGGAAGTCGCTAGTAACTTTGTTAGTTACTACCTGCTTAGTAATAAGTTAGTTAACGGCTTAACGAGTTAACTATTTATAAAACGAAATGAGCTATCTTCACCAAAACTAAAGGGACTATATATGGTAAAAATGAAATGAAAAACTTAAGAATTTTCTATTTCATCCTCTCTCATTTTCGCCACCCTCCCTCTCTCTCCTTTTGATTTTTGAGTCAAAGTTTTGACTCAAAATTTTGTCCACTTCTCAGATTCTAAAAGTCCAATCACTTGATTCGACCACTACTGTGTGACCACTCGAGGCATTTCACTCGAGGCCGGCAGATTCAACGGAAGATTCGGGAGATTGAAAGTTCATCATTTCCACAAGGCTTGTAAGTACTGTGATTCATACGCAAAGGAATTGCATTGTATATGTTTTTCGTAATTAGTTATTATATACTTATTCGATCTTAGTTGCATTTTTTTATTATTTGTTATGAAACAAAATAAGGTGAATTTTCCAAATGTACCAAATACCTCAGAGTAAACTCTGATCGAGGAAATTCAATTACAGGGACCGATGTCTTCGGGGCCTTCTTCGACTTCTTGGGAGGAGGGACATCAGCAGGAACCTTTGAGGAATAATCACGAGCCGAAGTTCCCTTTCTTTTTGTGAGATCCAAACTTAAGCATCTTTACCTAAGGTGACCGGATTTAAGTTTTCCACTCTCTGCATCACATACACCTTGGGGATAAAATTTTCCGAGAGAGAAACCCAATTGAAAAATGAAACGAAAGCGTATAAGGAGAGAGAAAAGAGATTTAAACCCAAAAATTCTGGCGGTGGAAGAATACTTACGAAGAGTGATGTCGGGAAACTTGTTGACCCCTCTAGCCAAACCCGCTTTGATCAAGACATCACGATCACAAAAGACCTCGTGAGGAAGAGCCTGGGGAAAGCCCTTTCTCAACTTATCTATCTCTCGGATTGCTTTCGCAAGAGTACCTGCAGTGCGAAGAGATAATGGACCAATGAGCACAAACGTCAGCTATCAAGAGAGCACAAACGCCATCACCGGCCGGCCTTTAGGCGTAAAACCATTACCTGAACTAACAAGTGGGCTCCGCCTTATCCAATTCCTTCTTGGTATATAAAAAAGTTCTGGTGAGAGGGAGAAAGTAACTTGAAACGAGCAAAGCAGGGACCCCACGGATAACGCTGCATACGGTAAATCGAACAACGCCATGTTGGGGATAACCCCGTCAACAAGACTGGCCACCTGGAATACGGTAAGTACCAACCAAGCGAATGGCATTAACTGACCCGGAGCCCGAGCTAGGGTCGCTAACACTGCCTACAAAACCTCGTACGCAGTAGACGAAACCGTGAATTGAGAAATTCAAACGAAAGCGGTATCCCGATGGAAGTAGGCGTACCTTCCTTCGGAGGAGCCACCTTGGTTAAGGGAGTATCAACACTTTCTCCCTCCAAAGGAACTGAAGCCACCTCATCAGTATGGAATAGCGGCCGGGCGGATTTGACGTAGTGTGATAAATCAATGACAACCCCGGAAAGTTCGCTTTTACCCTTCTCCAACTCCGCTTTCTAGCTGATTTGAAGAATTAGGTAAAGCAGTTTTGGGTCTGGTGAAATAAGAGGCACGTTAGGGCCCATTCGTGAACTGGAGATAGGTATCGAGGAGCTTCGAGAATCATCCAAGCTGTGAGAAGAAGCAAGGCGGGCGTGTTTGGGGTCAGTTTCAATAAAGCACTTCAAAGTTCGTGGTTTTCTCCATAGTAGAACGGCGGTGCAAACTCACCAAATCCGGTGTTTGAGTAGAGGCGTGTGTTGGTGTTCTTAATCATATTATAAGTTCTAAACTTAAATGGATCTTCGAATCCCGAACACTCATGGATTATACAAAAAAACAATAAACAAAATCGCACTACAAGTGTGTACCTTTGGCTCTAGGATCAACCAATGAGGTTGGCAGCAGAATTGAATTGCTCACAATACCCAAAATAGAGTATCTCCAAGAACGTCCACACCGATAAATTATCGAACCACTTCCGTACGTCTACTAGAACGATTAAAGTATAAAATAGGAACAAAAGATGGAAGAAAAATCTTGTTTTTCTTCTTGGGAATTTTCGGCTATGGGGTTTTGTGGAGAGAGGGTTTTTGATTTCTTGCAAATAAAAAATATGAGCAAATAGCATTAGTTGTAATTGTGTTTGAACATAATACTTAAGTAGATAACACATGAGAGTTTTAAGGAACCAAATCCTACTCAAACTCCAACTCTTTTCCATCATCCAAATAGCCGACCCATACTCGGTCCTAACCGAGTCGAGTTCGAGCCTTATGGCTCGATTTTTCTGTCCCGAATGTTTCCTTCAATTTACACTTTAAACTCGGAAAGTTTATAATACATTTTATTAAGTAGTTCGGTTTATCGTATGCGTGTGACCTCTTAGGACGAATTGACAAGAGTAATATATGAAATATTATTAACCGAATGTTATGTTTAATATATAGATTACGAGCGGACTCTAGTAAGCCATCGTAACCCCTAATGTCAATACGCTTTATTTATATATGTATATGTAAAGCAAAGTGTAGAATATAAGTAGACGATTAAATCAAGCTGTACAAATCTAAATCGTTTCAACGGTGATTTTACGAGATCTCGATTATATTTCCAATAAATATGAGCTTCAACGCTAACGTGTCACCTTCGAGGAACTGCTAATTTAACTGTAAGAATAATATACATGTGGGGAGGATAAAATAGTAAAATGAGTTTTATCGTTGAAACTATATACACCGCCTACTTCGACAACTTGCCTAGCCAAACGTACCTCACGGAGAGTCCCTTCAAGAACTTTAAAGGGAAGAGCAGGTCTCGAGGAATGATTCTTACTTGATTCTACCATAACGAGAGTAAACAAAGGAGTTGCAGAAAATCAATTAAATAGCAGAGAATAAAAAGGGTTTTGCTCTGAAGAAGACGAAGAAAAGTGTAAATTTTGAAATAATAAAAGAGAAAATGAAGAGACGGTTACCTTTTATACAGTCATACACGTGTCAATTGGAGTTTCTTGACCATAAAGATGGAAACTAAGTGAAGTTATAGGATTTTAACCCTTCAAATTCCACTACCATTTGAAAATTGGCGGTCAAATTATTGGGATTAAAAGGGACAATTGATATGGAATTTAATAGGTTCCATCTTGTTGGACCAACTTGATCCATTTAGAAGACTTTCCGGAGGCTTTAAGCCCATTTGCAAGGACAGCATTGCCATACTTTGGTTTCACATCTTGCCATCACACTCAAGTATTTGTTATAGATACCCATACCAAAGCTTCATTTGGAGGTAATGTAAATCTGAATTGATATACTGTTCAATAGCTCTCTCAAAACACCCGAACTAACTTAAGCATCAAAGTGGCTACGACCGACTTCGGTCGTGGTCTGGGGTACACCTGGCCAATTGGCCATGAACAAGGAGCAACTTACAACTGTGGAGTAATGTACCGGGTCGAGCTGGGCATCGCAACAACTATCTCTGTGGATTCCTACCTCAAGATATCCCGATGCCCAAACCAAAGGCTCCGTCCGTATCTGCTGGGAGAGCCAAATACCGTAAAAGAACTCATGATACCAACCGGCAGTAAAAGTTTCTACAATCCAAGGATCGTGACCGAGACATTCTCTCTCTCTAAGAGACTTCGGGGGAAAAATACACATCACGGAGTACTATATTGGAACCTGATTGAATCACGAAATTTCGATTTACATCCGATGAGATTAAAGAAAAATGGTTTTATAGTTTAAGATTAATCCGACGAATCGAGAACCTATATAAAGTATTTACCGTATACGGAATAAATAATCCTGAGATGGTAAATTGGTACAATGGGGTGGGGTGGGTTGGGACTGGCCATGAAAATGTGTATGCACCCAATGGCTCCCACAACATGTGTCCTATTTCGGTAATAATACAAACACCCCAAAACAACCGTGCTCTGTTCACTGCTCCACAAACCACATGATAGTAATTACCATTGTCAAAAAGTTGAAATCTCAACCTAAGAGCTAATATATTATTCATATCCCAAGCCTGCATAGCGTGGTACGAAATCAAGTAAATATGTTTCAATCCAATGCACTCTTTGAGCTTACTTTGAAACTAATTCAACATTTGCATTTCGCCACTTTTACACTGAACTCCACACCATAAAAATAATAGGGTGATAATATTTAACACTTAAGTTTTTTACCAATTAAATTACGTTTCAAGACTTCAAACTTCAAAGTTGTATTTCAGGATTTAGAGGACGCGTATGCTTTGAGAAATGAGGAGGTGTCACTTGCTTATGGTATGTATGTGGATTTGTAAATTGAATTGCATCTCCAGAAAGGTGTATGATAAAACTGTCACTCTATGTTTCTTATCATAGCAACATAAGCTCATTTTTTGATACTTGCATGCATATATTGTAAACGATCCAAATATTAAGTAATTCCATTTAATTAATTTGTTATATCCTCACCAAGTTCACTGTATGAAAACTTTTGATTTTGCACAAATTGAGATCAGTGGTAGACTTAGTTTAAAACATTGTTTATTAAAATATGTAATATATGAGGATTTTTCATTGTACATCGTATAACCGTATCAATATTTATTTAGAACTATACTGTACCATTTGAACGTAACCAATAGTGCAGTGAGTTCACTTGAGTAAGAACATACGGTTTGAGTGAATGCGTAGTGTCAAATTAAGGGTCACATAAGAAACAGAGTTGTTCATTATTATGACATGATTTAACATAATAATTAGATCATTCAAAATGAATTTAGACCTAATGAATTTCCGGTGTAAGATCGTACAGTATATATGGAAAGCCTTTTAACCTAGAAGTCAATAAATATTTGGTATTATTCAGACAGAACATATGAGTTACGACCTCCACCCTCCCTCTCTCTTTAAGTTTTTCACCCTTCATTATTCTTTATAAATACCCTTTATGATCTTTACATACCTATCTCCTCATCATTCATCACCACCTCTATCTACTTTCTTCTAGTACAACTGAACTGTACTAGGACATCCTTTCTCATCACTCATCTTCTTAATTCATTTCTCCCCCAACAAAAAATCTTAAAACAATAAAAATGGCTATCAAGAAAATGAACAAACTCCCACAAACAGCAGTCCTAAAGCAAATCCTAAAAAGATGCTCAAGTTTAGGCAAGAAAAATGGAGGGTACGATGAAGATGGTCTTCCGGTTGATGTCCCAAAAGGGCATTTCCCAGTTTACGTAGGAGAAAACAGAAGAAGATATGTTGTCCCAATATCATTTCTAACTCACCCAGAATTTCAAGGCTTACTTCGACGTGCAGAGGAAGAGTTTGGATTTGATCATGATATGGGACTCACTATCCCTTGTGAAGAAGTTGTTTTTCGATCTCTAACTTCAATGATTCGATGAATAATAAACAACACATTAAGTCATTATATTGACGGAACATGATTTTTAAATAGAGTGAGCGACTGTATGTTTCCTTACGCCTTCTTCTAATTCCTTGCATGGAAGATTGAGTACCATTTCCTTTTTATTTTTATTTTTACTAGTTTTATTAGGTACTAGCTAGTTTTTGTTTTAACTTTATCCCCCACATGGGTGTGTTTGTGTGGTGCTAAAGTTACCCGACGCCCGTGGTTTTTATTTTCGACCCCTTAGCATAGGTTGGATCGGAATGACTTTTGTAAAATTAAGATAAGAAATCGTATTTTTCCTTATAGAGGTGTTTCGTTACGCCCTATGATGGAGTACTATCTAATGACTATGTGATTGAGAAAATGTTATTATTGTTGAGTTGTGAAGATTAATCACAACTAAGTCAAGATTGACAAAATGACTATGTTTTGGAGGAAATTTGGTATTTAAGTTTAGAGTTATTTGATGTATAAGTTCGCGTTACTACGACGTTTCATAACTTGTTTTGGCAAGCTGTACATTTGATTACAAGTAACAAGATGCAAAATTATCACCTTGTACTATATATATTTATACAGAGTCTTCTGGGCTTAGCATTTATAATACCACCTCAAAAGTGGAAGACATCAAAATATTGAAAAATCCAATGCAGTATTCGCAGAGTTTTATTCCTGGCATCAGAATCGAGATTTTCATTGCCTACGAGGAAACACTCAATTGAAAGATCTTGTTTCTAGATATTTGAGTGTATTAGCACATCAATTGCTAGATGGTAAAATAGGATTCTTGAGTCTTGTAAACAATTATTCCGGTGATAATTAGTGGATCTGCAGCAGCAGTCGATTAGCTCTCATATCAAGGTGAACCAAAATTTTATTCCGTGATTATTAGTGATCTACAACATGTCGATTAGCTCACATCGAGGGACGAACCAAGATAAATCTTGTGTTGTTCATTTTCGCAATTTATTCTTTATGTTATTGTCATATCTGAATTAGTTGATATCAATCCTGATGATCTTAGTAATTAGTGTAATTGATGATACCACAATTGTCGTTAATTACGGATTAAGATCCGGACTTTGTATATCATGGGCGGAATCCGAGTTACTAGTCAATTATAGAATTGTCAATAACGATGTAGGATTGCTAACAATTCTCACTTTTAATTTATTTAGATTGTAGATCTATTACGAACTAACTATTTATGCACTTGCTGTTGTTTGTATTTATTATTTCCTTCATTTCAATTTTTTTTTCAAAATTATTGATTTCAATACAACCAAATCAAAATAATCAAATAGTATTTAATTTTAATGGTAAAGATAGAAGAGAGTTGGTTGAAAAAAATATCATTAATATGTATATATATTTTTACTAAATATTATATAACAGATACACAAATAGTTTTGTTCAAAATGTGAAAGATCATCCATCAAAATATGAAGTTTGACAATCTTTTGATGTAAAACGAAAAAAGTGTCAATTTAAGATACATACAATCATGTAACATGCATGCACATTTTCTTATCATTTTGGTTATTAGAATGATTTTATTACTTTTTTTCCGCTTTGAAAACTCCTATATTTGAATTGAATTCAAGTATGTTTTCAGTGAAATATGTATTGTATATCAAATTTGATTTCAGTGAAATATTTATTATGTATCAAAATTCTTTTAAAGAAACTATATCTTAGTTATTGGTGTATAATTAAGAACATTATTGATTAATGGTAATTTACATTTTTTTTCTTTTTTGAAATTACTAACATAATATATTCGGTTGTAAACGACACCAACTTAAAATAAATAAATAATCCATTAAAATTTATTGATATGTGGTGGTTCAGCGACTTTACCTTATTCTTGTCTGAATTAAATTTGTATACGTCGCTGACAAGTCTCACAAATATGAATTGTTAGTTGTGTTCATCCATATATTACCATAAAACATTAAATATGGATAAAGTAAGAAATGAATTTTGAGTAGTAGTTATTTTTTAATAGTGACATATAAAGTGGGAAATGAATTTTGAATAGTAGTTATTTTTTGTTAGAATGAGGTTAGTAGTTCACAAATTATGACATAAATGGCATGACAATTTTAACTTTAGGCATTATATATGGTATAGATATCATTATATTATATGTTAAAAGAGAGAGTTAGTTTAGTAACCGAACTTACGGATAGTAGTTAAAATTTCAGTTTATTAATAAGTCAACAAGCATATTCGGATAGAAAAGTATGTAGTACGTGTTGGATTCTTTATCGTATTTAAAAGTTATAAATTAATCGGATACGAATTTCAGGAATACTACGGATTATATAAAAACAATAAATACGAATTAGAGAAGAGTATGCGGATTCTTGAATATTATTATTATGGTAGCGAGGAAGCGAATGAACCGTCTACGAAATAGAGTATTTCCAAAAAGTCTACACCATCCAAATTCGATCGAGCTGCTTAAAGTGCGTTTCTTAGAGCGATTAAAGCGAAGCAATGAAATGGAAGAAAAAATAATTCTCTTCCAAAAGGGAGGGTCGGCCGAGAGAGTGGTGAGGGAGAAAAGAGAATTCTAGTGCTTCAAAAAGTCAATAATAATTGGAGAAATTAAATAATGAGGGGTGATTAATACATTTATAGATTTAAATACCATGAATGGTATAAACTGAAACCAACCTAATCCTCCTATAACCTAGCCGTCCCAAATTCGCCCGAAATAGGAATTTGAACTAAATGTTCGCTTTATATTTAAACTTTAGGTCAGAAAAGTTATAATACAATTATTAGTAGTTAGGTTCTTGTTTGTGTGTATTATCTTAAGACGGATCGACAATAGTAATATAAAATGATAACGATTATTATCTTAATATATAAATTATAGTAGGACGCAATGTCATAGCCTAATGTCATTTGATAAATCTTAAATATTAGTTGTAAATGATTAATATATATTGAGCTATAAATTTTAATATATAAATCGATTATCTCTGTCAGGTATTCAGACGTTTTAAATAAAATACATTATCTCGCCGTTACAACAGTAAGAGTAGTTTTATTAATTATTACTAGATACTTTCATTAGATATTATAGATGAATTAGAATCGATTCAATTGAGGAACTTATTAAGATGATGAGAGGTTAAATGGGTTTTTCATTTGAGGACAGCATACTAGTGAAGAGTGTCTCTATGAAATGGTCCTCTTCGGCGGTGCAGTGGCTATTACTTTCAGTGGTAACATGTTTGGCTCTTTACGTTAGAGCCACAGTCTTAACCGCCTTTAACTATAGTGAACTACTCCGTACGTACCATCTTTCTCTTAATTAATTAACTCCAATTAATCATTATGTATACAAAAAAGAAAAGGAAAATATGTATTGATGAATTGCCAGGCTAGCAGGAAATAATTAAATAGCAAGGTAGGACCTCAAAAATCAATAAATAACTATCAAAATCAGATGGTCTCTTTCATACAACTTACGCATGATATTTTCAACAAGCTAGGGAATTGAATAGTTTAGATGCGATTTCGGATACAATATTATTATATATGTCACTTCCAGGTTCTTTTCTGCTTAGTTATAAATTAAAGTAATAAGAACTTCTTAATTACTCATATCAAATTGGAGTTTTAACTTTCATGTATCGCATTTAACTGATAAAAGTATGAGAAATATGTCAAAACTTCAGAACATAAAGCTTAAGTACCTTCGTTCTAAAGAATTATTCATGATTTCTTTAACTTCCATTTTGAGAATCGAGAGTACAAGTTAGGGTTCTTATGGAGGAAAGGAAACTATTGCTTTGATTGATCTATAGTTTTTAAACAAATATAATTGCTATAGAAAAGATGTATAGGTCATTAGGTCGTGTTTCACATAATTGAAGCTGTGAAATTTTTACTTGGATTGAATTTAACTTTGAAGTTGTACCAAAACACAAGGTAGACAAGTTGGGCTTAAATGAATCTGAGCGAGGTATTGTCGGACACTCCCATTCAATAGCCACCTCACCGATCTGTACCCCATCAATTATCTATCCTCCACTTCGATCCACACATTACACATCCATACTAAAGTTTAGATAATTCATCCCTCCATACAATTGTTTCATGAAAATCTATGACTCATTTCACTTGGAGAAAACCCATATACTGTAATATGTTAGAAATGGAAGATATACTCGGTAATAATGTTCAATATGTTTAATAGTGTGGGTAATCTTAGTCCCTAGCCTATATGTTAACTTATAATCCGAGATCTATCTATTTAGTTTGACGTGAATAATATAGTATGGGGCAGGCAAAATATTTTGTCTACAGCTTGCTTTTTATATATATATGACATGTATGTATATAGGTTATTTAAATATCGAAATAAAACTTTGAAGTTTAAACTAAGGCTAACTGAGTAGCGTTAGTTATTATTTCGGTTAAAAGCTTGTAATCTATTTCTTCCATAATAAGTGAAATTTCTAGTGGCTTGGAGCAGATCGATTAGTCACAACAAATCGTTAGGGATCTCGCAGTAAAAATCTTGGTGTTCTTTATTTTTTGTATTTTACAAAATTTATTGTCTGAAATCGCATCCGTTATAACAAATTGATATTAGAGCTTGGGCTTCGAATGCAGCCAGAAGAAGAAGATGAGTGAGGTAGATGTATTAAAATTGATGATAGGAGGTTATTTGGGAGAAAGCAGGTTCGATGCAGCGAATCGAGGCAAGGCGTTCTTGGCTTGATAGGGGCTCACGAGAACCGTCGATGGAAAATCGGCAAGCCAGATTATCGAATAATAGCTCGTCTAAGAGGAGGCAGGGCACACTTGACATTGATTAAACTTTGGATGATGAGGGTTATCACGAGGAGGTTTCGAAGGAGGAATGCTGGCTGTCGAGGTACGTGACGAAGCTTGAAAGTCTATATATGGCGAAGAGCTTGATGTATTTTTGATTTTTGGCTTAACACATGTCATAGGGGAACTTTGAGTGCATGACCAAATGGTAAAATTATTCTTTTGTCTACGGCGGGAAGTGAGATCGCCCCCACTCCATGTAGGGATTTGCGTATTAGTTGTAGTAGTGGTTCTTGTCTTCTGATCGGACGTTTAGTGCACTAGTTTACTTGCTAACATTAGTTGTGATAGACAGTGGAGAGGTTCTGGCAGTGGTCGGGGTTCGAGGACAAGCTGATGAGTGCAATTTCTATAGAGAGTGGGACATTGAGCGTGGTGTCCCAAGTTGAGGAATGAAGAGCGAGAGAGACACGAGTGGTACGCGCCATTGTCGGCGATATGCATTTTGAAGAGGACATGGCTTTGATTGTGAGGAGTCACACATCCGACAGAGTATGTGTGTTCTGCGGATCTACGAGGCGAATGCAGGTGTGATAAAGGGAGGTGATGCTTTGGCGTGAGTAGATTGGGAAGGTGGTTGTATGTTTAAATGAGTTAGTGTTTTTTAGGTCTGAGATGGTTGGGATTGGCTCGGGTAGGAGGTAGGACACATGATGGTGGAGGTTGTACGTTGAGTGAGAAGTTGAACTTATGTGTTTCGCATGACGAGAAATACATTATCTATGAGTCGTTTGGACAAGATAGAGTTTCGAACTACCGAAGAAGGTGGAGGTTGTTCAATACATTTATAGGTTGAATGTACTTAGAAATTGGTGTGGGCGTGAAACTTTGTATTGGATACAAGGTATGGCGTTGTTTGTATTTTACGCTCGACTTTGTGTGAGGCGTTGGGAGAAAATAGGTGGAGCAAAGAATTCTAAAGTCGATTAATTGAGTCGGAGGCCAACTACCGTTTCACTTTTAGCGGCGGTATACTTGATGGCTTGAGGGTTTCATGGAACATCATGGAGTAGCTCGATGATGTCTTTTAGAGGATTACGGTAGTACCTCATGTAATGAATGCGACTATGAAGATGAGTTGGGCAATTGTTGTTGGTTGTCTGGTGGCTCGATTCTCATGGGCCATTTGTTGCTTGGAGTAAGCGTCGAGGGGGAGGTGATCATTGGATGTGTTCGCTCAATATTGGATGAAAGCGGCGTGTTTTGGTATTATTTAGTTAAAATTTTTGTCTCCATGGTGTTGATGTGATTAACCGGGACATCGGCGAGGCGGTGGAGAAGGAGTTCAGCGAGGAGCAAGTTCAACGGCGTTTGTACTTGCTCGTTGGTTTGTTTTGTTGCGGAGATAGGGTATGTGTGAGTGGAGTGCGGTTGCGTTGTCTATCTGCTTTTGGGTGTTCATTTGAACACGTCTGTCAGCAATATAGTACTTAAGTAGCGTCGGTACGCATTAAGTACATCTTGCTCGTCGGCGTTTAGTGCATCACAGTTGATATACGAGCACATACGGTTCACTATCGAAATATCGATACTTCGGGTACATACGGTGCACTTATGGAAATGCTTGTTTATCGATATACGTGAAGATTAGTCGAGGTGGAGATTTGTTGCGTTGGCGTGAATATACCCACATCAGACGAAAGCAAAATATTTTGTCTTTGAAAACTAGCATATATATATAACATATGTATATAGGTTATTTAAATTATCTTAGAAATAAACTTTGGCTGTAAGATTCTTGTAATTAGTTATTTCGAGTTAAAAAGTTTATGTTGTTCTTACGTTATAGTGAATTTTGGTGGAACTGGAAGCGTGAATTAATCTTAACAGCGTCCTTTAAGGATGCTCAGTAAAAATTTGGTGATGCTATTTTGTATTTCTGTAATTCTTTATCTAGATTGCATCCGTTATAACAATATCATTCATGTTATACATAGGGAATCTTGAAATAGAGTAGGTGAAATAAATCATCAAGAGTACGGTTTCTACATCATTCATTCTAGGATAGGGGTCCCTTTGTCTTTCAACCTGGAGATCATTTCTAGGCACGTGATTGTGTGTCCCAGTGTTGGTCCATTTTTTTTCAGAAATATGAGAATATTTTTTGAGGTGCATGATGTTTGCATCGTCCCCACTCCAATTTCTAATGTAGTCATGACCATGGAAAAATCAAGAATTAGATTCAAAATGAACAAGTGAATTGAATATGTAGAAAAATTGATGAGAGCAAGACAATACTAAGAGACGCATATCAGACCCGACCGATCCAGTAAGGTTGACATGTCTAGTGCGCTCCACGTTTTGCATACCCTACTAGGTTACTACTCAATTAAAAAAATATTCCATATGTGGTTGGACTTAAAACCCAATATAGTAGGGCCCAAGTCTAATCATAAGTCAAGTTGGAGAATAATGCTAGATAATTGCAAGTTACTCCGTACTAATACTTTTAGTCTCCCTATAAATACAATGGTAGTCTTTCAAATTACAAACTAACTGGTTATATATACTACTGTCAATCGTTAATGGATCGGAGGGAAATGACCATTAGTACATGTTTGAAACTTCGAAAATTACCATTAAATCAATACAGGAGTTTAAGTTTCGATTTTTTCAAACTCTAGAAACTATTTGTACAATTAAGTCGAAATAATACAAATAAACTAATGTAAAGGTCTAAAGGATATATAGATGACTTCACTCTCCACATACAGTAATACACTACACTATATTTTCATCTCGAGTCCGGAGACCAGACCTTGAGGGAAGGGAGTCTAACCCTATCTATCTTTAATGAAAAGATTAACCAACTAATCTTGTCTTTTTATGACCTTTTAACTTCAAAATAAGTGGTAGGGCTGCAGGTTTTCTTTAATGATAATGAAATCATCAAATCGATCTGATATGGACATTATAAAGAAGATCCAAGGGCTAATAGCCCATTATAAAGAAGATTTAATGAGCGCAGCGAGACTTAGAGAAGTCAAATCGAAATAAGGCAGGATGGTAATGACTTTGTCAGCGTGTTAGGGCCTGGGCCACAGTATTTCACATAAATACATATCATATGTCTTCATTTTGAGTAATCTTGCTAAGCGAGGCTACATTCGATAGCGGTTAAAACATCGAAACTAAGCTTGGCGTTTGAGTGAGCTACGATCGACCGTTAGTGGTCTAGGTACCCTCAGGGTTTTAAATCACGGAAAGCATGGAGCAGGAGGCACCGAGTAACCGCTCGGCGGAGTGTACTCTACAATGCCTCGGGGAATCGCGTCCACAGCCCAGCCTCGGAATGCATCCGCGCCATCGAGGAGCTAAAGCGATAGGCGGTCAGGGCAGAAGAATTGAGAACACTTTCGAGGTCATCCGGGGCACCAATCGAAAAAATAGATGAATTGATGGCCCGAATTTCAGGAGTTTACGTCCCTCGACCGGAAAAAAACACTCATCACGATCTTTTCTGAAGATGATGCAATATAATAATAATTTCTCAATCCTAAATAAAGATTTTCTAAATTTAATGAATAAAGTCGGACATCATTACATACTACATAGCAAATATGTATATGTTAACTTTCTGTACACACACTAATAGTTATATTTAAATTAAAATCGATTAATTGTCTAAACTATGAATCATGTAAAAATTGAAAATAGTTCATCAAACCTAGCTTAGAACTCGTTAGAAGTTTTACCTTATTTCATTTCATAAAGAAAGCAAAATGTATGTAGTGTGAGTATTATTAGACTATTAGTAACCATTTGCTATTCCTGAGAGCTACTGTACCACTGAATTATTGTATACTTTTTCACTTTTGGCTTTTTGCTTTCGGGATAAAAAGTGAGATCGGATAATATATGGCAATCAATTTACAGTAGTCATTTTCGTCTATTTCCAGCTTTCTTGCACTACTACAGCAGAATTATTATAAAAGCATAGTATGCTTTCCAACCAAACACCAAAATATTTTTAGTTAATTAAAATCAGGATAGAAGGGAGTATTAATCATCCACCATGCCTCGCTCTATGTATTTTTAATAAATGTGAATAATGATAAGAGTATATACCAAGATACTAACGTTTCCTTTAAAAATACCCATGGGAGTTTTGATTTGATATTCTTTGGGTTTCGGTCATTTGCTCATCCGGCCCGGCTATTAGGGTGTTAGTAGTTTTCGCAGGCGCAATATTTTATATATCATATAAATTGTAATTAAAGTTGTAGCGTAATTGACCAAAACAATGGTGCAAAAGAAAAATGTGCACGAGTTAGAGTGTACTTGTAGCGATTTTCTTAACATTTTATTGTACTTGATGTTTTCTTTTTAATTTAATATTTTCTTTAATTGAAACCAGTATCTCTTATTTACATAAAATTATTTATGTGGGCAGGCATTTGAGCGAGGCAGTAGTATTGCCCGCATGGGCAGAGCCAATATTCTAATTAAAGTCACAAAAAATTAAAAAGATGGTATTTGTTTTAAACGTGAGCTAACACTTAACCCACAAATGTTGAAATATGTTTAGTAATTAGGGGAATTAGATAGTGTTTCTTTGGTAAAATTTATGCTATAATATCCACTCCCATTTAACACCATTGTAGACACATCAAACTTTCAAAGAGAAATCAATATTTAGCAATTGAAATGCTTTTTGTATTGATTTGACTGATAGATGTCAGGTTTTATAACCGTTATACGTACCAGTCGTCTATATCTAATTCCTTCTTAGGTATATCTTATCCTTATCGCTGATATTTATTTTGTTATATGTTCACTGTATTATGGATAATTGGCAATATCGAGTATTACATAATTAGAGCGGATATTATTTACCGCATTATAGAAAATGATCCGTCAAGTGACGCATAACTAGAATGACTATTATTATTACTATTTCACCTCTTATTATGAGTAAGTAATGACTATCAAATTAACTCCTATAACAAATGTGGATATTATTATTTAGGTGTGGAGAGAGTTAAATCTCCATATCATATTTATTAACTTACTAATTATGTGGAGTTCGAATCTCATCTATCCACCCCGAAGATAATTTCGAGTAGTGATACTAACCGTTATCTTTGTGGAAGTTTAAAATCCTCGTTACATATAATCATAGACATAAATAAAATTAACCGAATCGTGAGCAATAAATAAATTCATAAATCATTCCTGTATCTTGGACATAAATAAAATTCATTCTCATTTACATTATAACATCATGGACATAAATAAAATTAAAATCTTCATTTTATATTGCGTATATTATTGATAAATTTCCATATTCATGTAGAAGTTTAACTTTTATTTCCTATATTTAATGGAAAACACCTCACTTGCATTATTATCTCACTATTGTGTTATCTTCTTTTATTTGTCATTGTGTGAATTATTTGTTTATAATCGTATGTATTATATTATCGTATGTGTTCATTTATACGTATGATAAATTGCATTATGTGCATTCTATAAACTCACGTCATATTTATATGCCAAAAATATTTTCCTCCTATTTTTCTACTTGAAACAATGACGATTAAAATCAATATTATTTTATTATCCTCAAGCGGTAATAAGCGGTAACAATAACGGACACTTCTCAAAATTTTTTCATTCTCTTCACATTTCTAAACATCATTCTCAAAGAATTTTATAAATATTTTCAAGATGGCAGGATGTTTTCTAGTATTTATCACTATAATGGCTCTCTCTCTTTTTCTTGCTGGTTTTATAAATGTAGAAGAGATAGGTAAGGAAAATGTAGCATTTATGGTACTTGGCATTTTACCATTTCTAATCTTAGCTTGGATTGTTTATTTTTGTTTCGATAGAGATTTCCATGAAGAGTAAACATGGTATTTGTAATTGAATAAGATTTCAATTTGTGTATTATTGAATAGATTGGTATAATATTGAATAAATTTTTTTGTCATAGCTTATATATTGGATGTTGATCATGTTTGTTTGTGTTTTAGATATAATCATGTCCAACGTTAAGCATCAATTCAAAATTCTAAACATAACTGGGGACAACTACATAACTTGGAACAACAACTTAATAGAGTACCTTGCATGTGAGGGACTCGACAAAATCCTTGAGGGTGATAATACGGGGACCTCGACAGTTGACCCGGAAGAGTTGTCAATGAAAAGGTCGAGAGTAAATAGGATAATCAAGCACCACATTGATGATGGATTACAAACAAAGTACTCGAATGCAAAGATCCCAAGATATTGTGGAGCGAAGATTAAAAGGCAAGATTTGGACATTAGATGAAAGTTTTCTTGCCCTGGGTGATGGATCAATGGGATAAATTAAGGTTCCAAGATTATAAAAATTGTTGTTGCCTATAACTCAGCCATGCCCCAAATTATAGCATAATTAAATTTTGTGGCATAAACTATAACGAAAAGAAAAATTGGAAAAAATATTTTCAACTTTTCATGCGTTTGAGAGTGTTACAAACAGCAATATAGAATTTGAATAGTTTATTAGGTACTACATTTAGTTTGTAAAATTTCTTACAGTGGCGAGCAAAATGATATTCTAATAAAAAACCACGGTTAGTCCCATGAGGACAATGGCATATCTTGAAATAAATACCCTGATATTTAATAAAGGGCATAGTAGTTTATGAGTGGATTCTAGAGGCGTGGTGGTCGGAAGAAACCATGGTGTAACCATTTAAATTAAGTCGAATTAGTGGGCCAGTTATATGAGTAATTTAAGGCCTCCCAAAATGACCCGGGGTAATAACGATCGACGGCTGGTAGATATATCCAAGAGCGTCCCTCGAGACCCCGTGTCATTTTGCTACGAGATGCGGAAAAGAAAGGCCATTGAGTAAAAAGCATTATAGGACAGGAATATCTCGTAAAGGTTTAAGGCATGTCTGTGGGAAAAGGAAAATAAGTGAATTTCAATCAATTGATCCCAATGATGATACCACACCACCCTTGAGCAGTGATTTCATTGTGGGATCGAATGAAATAGATATGGATTAAGCTACTTAAGATTATTTATTTGAATAATGTGTGGTGTGCACTACTTTTTATGTTTACAATAAATTGTGATGTATTAATGCGATTTGTGGTATGTTTGTCTTATCTATATAAACTAGTAATGTGTGCAAGTATGTTGTTGTGTTTGATTTACTTTCTCTTTAATCTTATTTTCTTCATTTAAGAGAAGTTAGACATGGAACATGTCAAAGACATTGCATTTCAGACGGTGGAACCGCCCGCACTTGATCCTCAGTAGAAATATTTCTTGACATAAATCCTACAAAAGAGTAAACACAATTCGGTCTTGCAGATTTAATTGAAGGAACAGGTAATGTCATGTTCATATTGTCAAATGGGATAAAATTTGTCATTAATGATGCTTTATATTCTCCCATGTCAAAGAGAAACTTATTGAGTTTTAATGACATATATCGTCAATGATATGATACTGAAACTGCAACTAAAGGTAATATGAAATACATTATTCACTACTAATATTTTGGGAAAGAAGAAAACCTTAGAAAAAATGCTAAAATTACCTTACAGATTGCGTGCATATATACATAAAATTGAATGTAATTTGGTAGTAAAAGAAGACCCCAAAACTGTGATTTTATGGCATGAGCGCCTAGGTCGCTGGTTGGCCTTGATGATGCGTTAAATAATTAAAAAGTACCTATGGCCATAAATTGAAAGGCTTAAAAACTTACAAAGAAGATAGACCATGTGAAGTATGTTCCTACCGATAAACTAATAACAAGGCATTCACCAACCAAGATTCGGATAGTCACTGTATTTCTTGAAATATTTCAAAGGTGATATGTGGACTATCCGTCCACATCGGGACCATTTAGGTATTTTGTGGTATTAATTAGATGAATTCGTATGTTTGTTTATTGTCAAGTCGTGATATATGGCATTTGCAAAATTTACGCCACAAATAATTAGAATTGAGAGCTTCAATTCCTTATTATACTATAAAGAAAGTTAGACTTGACAATTCCGAATTACATAAGATACGTTTAATAATCGTTGCATGTCGATTGGAATTCTTGTTGAACATCACGTTTCCTCATTATTGCATACCTGAAATGGTTTAGCGGAGTCATTAATTAAATATCTTTAATATATTTCTAGACCATTGATAATGAGAACTTAAAGTTATCGGTCGTTGTCCACGAGCGCTGTCTGTGGACATCGAATTCGCCACTGCGGTGCGCCTGGCATCGGCGTGGAGTTCGATCCTGGCGGCCCGGCAAGTAATTGTTCTTTGAATCGAGAATTAAATGCCTCGGTGTTCTTGAGGGGTTACGGCTATCTTTGGGCGTTGTGTATGGGGTGGCTTCACCGGACTGTCTGAAGCGCGTCGGATAACCTCCCAGCATTGGTGGCCGAACCGTCTTGAGGCGCCTCGTTGGCGTATCAGCGTAAAGTTGATCGTTGTTTGAGGTCATGCAATTTTACATCTTCTGTCGTTAATTTGCCTAAGGCCAAGTGCTAATCATAAAAGCATTACCCGCTTGCTCGACTTGTAAATGGTAAAACCAAGTATTTCCACGTCTAAAGATTTTGGTTGTCTGGGTATATGTCACAGTAAGCTCCACCACTTAAAGAATAAAAATGGGACCTCGAGGAGGTTGGAAATATATGTAGAGGGTAGATATCCATCTATTATTAGATATCTTGAGACTTTTCTTGGTGATGTTTTGAGACAAGATTTCTTTGATTGTCATTTTGTGAGATAAATTTTTCAACATTAGGGGAAGAAAATAAACAATTGAAAAAAGATCTAACATGGTATGTACATGCTTTTATTATTTGGGATTTATAATAAATCAAGGAAGAAAATGTAAAGAAATTGTGCAACTTCTGAGTTTCAAAGGAATCAATTCATAGGATTCATTTACTAATATGAAAAGAGTGACAAAGTCACATGTGCGAGTATTAATACCTCTGCTCGGATTGATATTCCATGAAATGATGTAACAGAAGACATCTAAAGGCCTTGACTTAAAGCGTGGCAGACTGTAGGTTCAAAGATAAAAATCATGAATGATGAAATACTAAATAATAATGAGTCCCGCAGTAAACGTGATCTTGAAGAATCTGAGATGATGAAAAGCGAAATCATTGACAATCAGAGTGAAAATAAGAATGATCTACCAAAATTTCTATCAATTATGTTAATACGGGGAAATTTGTAAAAGTATGGATATTGTGAAGTTTATTCTGTGCATGTGAAATTATGAATGAAAGTGAGAGATCTAAACCCGAGATCCGTGAATGAATGTCAAAATAACATGATTGGAAAAATTGGAAAGATCTTTGAGTTGAATTCTCTTAAGAATCGAAAAGTATTTGAACTTATTGTATGCACAAAGATTGTGAAACACATTGGAGTACAAGTGGGTTTTGTAAGAAAGCAGGCCAAGAGAAAAATGAAATTGTAAGATCTGAGAAACAAATGTTTGTTGCATGAGTTTTTAAAGGCCGAATTGATTATGAGGTAACTTATTCTCCTGATATGGATGCATTTACTTTTTCATTTATTTAATTGGTATTGTCGGTATCTAATAATCTACGTATAAATCTACGTGGATGTTGTTCTTTGCATACTTATACGGATCACTTGATAATGAAATATACATGAAATACGGAAGGATTAAAGATGCTGAGATATCGAAAATCCGGAGAAATATGTCTGATTAAGTTGCAAAAAATCATTATGCAGGTTAAGCAATCCAGGACGAATGGTATAATAGATTAGTGAATAATTGCTTAAAGAAGGCTATGAATAATCCTATTTGCCGCCTTATTTTTATAAGAGAAAAAACAACATCCGATTTTGTAATCATTCTTTAATACATGTTGATGACTTAAATATAGATTGGAGCCCAATAAAGAAATCAGAAAAGAAACAATGAATTATTTAAGGAAAGAATTTGAAATGAAGGATCTGAAAAACCTAAGTTCTATCTAAGTTTACAAATTGAATACATTAAAAATGGTATATTGGTGCACCAATCAAATTATACAGAAAGGGTATTGAAAAGGTTTAACATGGATAAGGCAAACCCCTTAAGTACTCCTATGATGGGCAGAACACTTAATGTTGAAAAGGATTTCTACCGTCCTAAGGAAGAAAATAAAGAGGACCTTGGTACTGAAGTACCATACCTCAGTGCTATTGAAGCACTAATGTATCTTGCAAATTGTACAAGACCTAATATAGCTTTTATAGTGAATTTACTAGCAAGATTCAATTCATATCCTACAAAGAGACATTGAAAAGGAATAAAACATATATTCGATATCTTCGAGGTACGTCTGATCTTGGTTTGTTTTATCCTAACAATACAAAATTAGTTTTGCTTGGTTATGCAGATGCAGGTTATTTGTCAGATCCACATAATGCTAAATCACAGACTGGGTATGTATTTACATATGGTGATACTGCAATATCCTGGAGATCCCAAAAGCAGACTCTTGTAGCAACTTCTTCAAACCATGCTGAAGTAATAGCTCTTCACGAAGCAAGCAAAGAGTGCAGATGGTTAAGATCGGTGACACAACATATCGAGGCATCAGGTTTATCGTTTATAAGAATCAATAATTCTTTGAAGACAATCTTGCATGTGTTCTTCGTATGAAAGAAGGTTATATCAAAAGTGGCAGAACCAAACATATTCTCAAAAGTTCTTTTTGATTTCAATCCAAAAAGCTTGAAAGAAACAAGGAGGTAGATATCCAGTATATTCGTTCATGTGATAATGTAGCAAAATCTCTTCCACAAGGCCGCCTCGTCGATTTTCAAAGCGTTAGGAGTATCGAATCGTCGCACCCGAGATTTTTGAAGCTACGCTGTTTAAATTTGAGGGGAGCATCTTGTTGCCTCTTTCCTTATGAGGTTTTATCCCATTAAATTTTTCTTTTATAAGGTTTTTAACGTCTGACCGCATTAGCTTCAAGTAAACAATTAAATATATTTCAAAGTGGGAATGTTATAAACGTGAGCTAACACTTAGCCCACAAATGTTGAAATATGTTTAGTAATTAGGGGAATTAAAATATTGTTTCTTTGGTAAAATTTATGCTATAAATATCCCTCTCCCATTTCTTCATTGTAAGACACATCAAACTTTCAAGAGAAATCAATATTTAGCAATTGAGTACTTTGTATCAATTTGGGCTATTAGATATTCGATTTTTATAACAGTATTTAATATATTCAGTAGTGTAGTCCAAAAGTCTGAACATTTGTTCCACTGGATTCTCATTCGCATATTTACATTTTCTCCATTAATCTCAATTTAATACAAGATTGTTTCTAGCTATTAGATCTCGGCTCAAACAAGTAGATCATGGTAACTTAGACTCGTTAACCAATTCGATAGTTTGATCTTATTTTTATTTTCGAGTTCAAACAACTCACCCAAAGGAGCTATTCAAATTCGAAATTGAATTACTCACTCCTGTTACATGTAGCACCAGTGAAAATTACTAAAGGTAATTCTGCTATGATAATAATTAACGGTATCAAGAAGGGTAATAATTTTTGGCTGATAAATTTAACTCCGAAAATGATCAACATTAAGTACGAATATAATGACATTCAACAATTTACAATTTCATTTAAAACTAGGATGACTCGGTTGAGTTGATAATCCACCTCTTCGCCATCACCACTGGCCACTGCCAAAAGAATATTATTACTAATGACTTACAAATCTCTACTAAAATGCGAAACTAAGCCTAAAAACATTTTAAATATTACAAATTCTTGAATTTTGCTAGTCCTCTAACTCGAAGCAGGCAACAGATCGCTAAACATGAATACAACGGAGGTATATGATCCTTTCATATAACCAAGGTATATGATCCTTTCCGATATAGCCTGATATCACTCCAAGTCACCCACGTAACAAAGGCCGAGCTTCAGCTAAAACATCTCGTTTACTCCTTAAATCAACATGGCAACACCTCTTTAACTCATCAAGATTAATATTAAACCGACCGGAGTTAGACGAAACGGACCGGAGAATGTCTTCGAAAACCGATTCTTCACACGGTATAGTCAACGGTCCATCTACAGAAAACCCGTATTCTTCCTCGGCTTGAAGCAAGAGGTTCCTGAAGATGGGGTGGTTCAGGTACGTCGCGCGCACCACAAATCTCGTGCACCTGCTCCCCACACAGACAGCCACGTGTCCTGCTGGCACATCGGACGGTACATGTGCACCGGTGGTGATACGATGCATGGATGAGGATGCAGAAGCCTTAGTACGCCACCTTCGGAGCATTTGACGGAGTTGTATAATATGCCTGATTTTGTTGCATTTTCCGGCACCAGGGGATATCGTATCAGTAGGAGACATTGACGATCTTTTAGGAATGAAAGCAGTATGTTTTTGGTAGAATGTGATAAGGAAGAGAGTGTGTTTCTATGATGAAGTTGGTGTTTGATTTGATCAATTAGGAAACGGTCTTATAATGCTAGGAATTCCATAATGGGCTCAAATTGAGATATATTTACGAGATTGTGTCTGTCTGCCGCTGAAAAATGTTACTACGTATAGAGTGCGGTGTGGGTCAGGACTAGGAATCATGCTAGTGTATAATTTTTTTTTTTTTTTGTTGAAACAAAAACAATTGATACATAATCTTATTGTCTATACACTGAAATGATTTCTGGTTGTAAAGTATAGTAATATAATTCTTGTACCAAATTATTAGATACATTCCGCCAAACAAATGGTTATTAGATACATTTCATGCAAGTCAAAATTATTAGTTTTTTATATTGTGGGAATATTGGTAGTTTTTATTTGATTTCTACATGTTCTCGAACGGGTCAGTGGCTAATTTATTAGAGTTTTAATTATTTGCAAGAACAATTCAATTTTTTTGAGTAAATTATATTCTACTCCACATTTGAGACCATTCATGTTTAACGTATTAGACTTGCAATTGGATATATAGGACAAATTATATTCTTAATATAAGCATTGATTATTACGGGAGCTCAAACAGACAAAAGACGTAATCTTTGAGCATGTGGAGGCTAATCAAAATAAGATTTCTTTCGGCGAAGTTTATTGTCATTACCTCTTTTTAATCATCATACAGATAATTGGCATTTGTAAATACTGCATGTGATTAGCATTGTGCCCTTGTCTAATACCTTCCTTATGATCAACATACTATTATACGATAAGCATTCGTCGCATTAAGGCAACCAAGATGTCTTTGTTTTTTGGTGATGTTTGAAGAAGATTTACCCAGAGCTACACCGAATTATATTTGCCGTCTGATTCGTTGGTTGAATCCCCCCTCCGACATGTTCATAAAATAATATGTATGCCGGAGGAATTATACACAAATTTAGTAGTGTTTATCAAAATGTGAGAGATACATCTATCTTGCTGTAGATTTCACTAGTATAGAAAACGGGGAAAACATTAAGTTCTACTATATTTTCTAATTTCTATACACTTATCTTTGATAATGAAAAAAAAATGTCCTAAAACATTTTTTATACACAGAGAGATAACTAAACCTCGAGTAGACCTGATTGTTATTAATCTATGAAAGATCTTTATGATATTGACATTGATTAAGCTCTACACCAACAAAATTTAGCGGGATTAACACAAACATAAAGCCCATTGGGGTATGGATTCTTCAAAATTACTAATAGAGGTGGCTAATGAACCGAGCCGAATAGACCCTATGAAGGACCACCAATGGCTATGAGTTCCACGAGTCACCGTGTCATATTAGGTCACAATCCAACCGGCGACACCTATATAGGTTGCATAGCAGGGAATGGTTAAAACACAATGTTAGCCTGGATCACTTGATAAAGCGAACTAGTTAACAGGGCTTTAGTCCTCTTTCCATGTAAACAAATGGGCCATCCAAATTGACCTTTCTACCCCCCTTCCACAGAAATGGATATTCTCTTACTACTCCCAGTTCTTGCAACCTTATTCATCTTACATGACATCTGAGCCAAAAACACAAAATTGAATTTGTATAAATGCCTCACCTCCTCATTCACCATCTCCCCGCAATTCCAACATGCTCAATTTCCAAACCCAAATCACTAACTCCATTAAATCTCCATTCGGGCTCACTACAATTTTTAGACCCGACCCAGAAAACAATACCCGGAAGCCATTATGGTAGTTGTAAGAGAAGAAGAGAATCGGTTAAGTGTATGGCGAATCCTAGGAGGGTTAAAATGGTGGCAAAGCAGATTCAAAGAGAGCTTTCTGATATGCTTCTGACCGATAAAGTATTGCAGTATGCTGTGCTGCCCGAAGCTGCCCTTGGTGCTGACCGTTACCTCTCCTCGTTGACCACCATTAGTGATGTTCAAGTCTCTGCTGACTTGCAGGTCTTCTTTTATTAAATCAACAATATTTGTGTTATTACGAAGTACCCCATTCAGCTGTGGAACATGTTTGATAAAGTTTCTTTCTTGCAATATATTAAATGATTTCTGCTCATGTATTATCACTTACATTCCGAGCAAGTTTTTTTTTTTAATGTATGACATGAGTTGAATATGTGCCTTGCTTGTAATAAAGCTGATTTGAATTGGCAACTTCACCGAATCTTTTTATTGTTATGGAACTTTGTTGCCCTTCTTATGGAATTTACATTTTTTTTATAGAATTGCTGAGTTTTCAATGTGTTGAACTTGTTGAGTGAACACAGTATTCAAAAAAGAAAATAAGTTTTAGGAGGATAGGCAACTCTAAGATTGAGTTACTATTGACATGAAAGAAAAGTTCATATACTTCTTGTAATTCGTTAGTCACCGTTTTATCCATCTTGTAGGTTGTCAAGGTCTTTGTATCAGTGTTTGGTGACGACAGAGGAAAGGAAGTTGCAATTTCTGGGTTGAAATCCAAGGCAAAATATGTCCGCAGTGAACTTGGAAGGCGAATGAAATTGCGCCTGACACCTGAGGTTCGCTTTGTAGAAGATGACTCTATAGAACGTGGAAGCAGAGTAAGAGAACTTTTTTGTTCTTTCTCTTTCATTTGCAATATGTATTCCCTTATTTAAGCTTAATGGTTCAATTGGTTTCGTTAGGTCATTGCTATATTAGATAGGATAAAGGACGAGAAAGATAATTCACTTTCAGAGGTGGTTGGCAACCAGGATTTGTCTGATCAAGATGATGACGACAAGAACTGGGAAGGTGATGACCATGATGAAGAGGGTATAATTTATGTGAACTAATTTTCGGTTCAAGACTACGCAAATAGTTGTCTGTATCAACTTGACCATGCCTCTGTCTACATGGTTGGTTCTATGAAATGCCTCGTTGGATTCGTTCTGTATGTAGTTCAGCTGTATATGAATGTATTTTGGTCATCTATCTCAACTATAATACAACTTCTTATAGCCATGGTATTGGATGAATCAATTAGATTATGTTTGATCCACATGCATTTGTTCATTGAACTTTAATCAATCAGATTATGTTTCATTTAAAGTGGTACATATTACAGTGCGTAGCTTGTGATCTTTCACCCTGTGACATATACAGTATATTATGAACCCCTGTGTTCTATATTAACTTGGTATGTGTTTATACAAATCAGTTAACCCCAATAACAATCACAATATGAATACTGTGCCCAATTCACTAGTATATTGTACGGAGTATTTGGTTGGTAATCAAATCCCCATCAGCTTCCTCCTGATGGAATGAGTCGCCACGAACGGTTTATTTTGGTACATGAAATGTGATCAGACATGAACAAAAACAAGTGAAAAGCATCAACTTGACGAATCAAATATGAGTCATTGTAGAAATGAATTATGAAGTGCACACCATCGAACTTGTTAAAGCCATATATGTAATAGTGTTGGGCAAAAATGTGCTAATAGTTACAAGAATTAAATGATGGTAATGCCAGAATGAAACATCGAAGTCTCTTCAACAACTGGAATTATTAAAACAACAGAGACCATCAAAACTCTTCCTTAATTGTGTGCTTTTGCCTCCGCTTTCTTTTGAGACTTGGCCTTTGCCTGAAAATTTGGTCAGCCAAACATAGAAGGGTCATTGTCATTTTATTGTTCAACAGAAAACCTCTACTGCTTCTGCATAACAGAGTAAACAATTCCCAATGCCATAAGGCAATAAACCATACATATGAAGGCACGAAAATCTTATAAAAGAAATTGGCACAAGAGCGCATTACTTTTGAAGTTGTTTTTCACTTTACCGGTAGCAATGTAGCATATACAAGTCAACCAATTTTATTAGCATGGAAAAAAGCAGTCGATGAATCCAGTTATCCATATGATAGCAAGCAAGTAAGGTGTTTTCCAGGAAACATTCAATTTGAAGTAAGGATGTTCCAACTTAAGGATCAATGACATTACCCATTATTATTGTTACTCATGGAAGATACCATTGCGTGGTTGTTTCATAAATCCCATTATTATTGTTACTCGGAAGATAACATTGCATCATTATTTCATAAATCCCATAGTCAATTGAAGAATGAGACCAGATCAGCTTAAAATCCTAAATAGTCCCTATATCAAAAGCTAAGCTAGTCCATTTTTATAAGTATATTTGATCTACCCATCAACATATGTTCCCAACGAATTCCTCACTACTATCACACAGCTAGATGCATAAACATCCATTTTCCCTCAAAATCCCTCTAATTGATACTAAATCTGATTATTTTTGAAATAATTGAGTAATATAGTATAGGAGAAAACGTAAAAAAAGAATACCCTTAAATATTTAATCTTGACGGTTCCATAAACAGCACCAAAAGTGAAAGCTGAAGCACGAGCCACCTAACATAAGAAATTATAATGATGAATGACAAATATACTAAAATGTGGTGAATTGATGAATAAATTATTACCAAGGCTAGAGTGCTGGTTCCAGAGTAGGGTCCAGGAGGAATTGCCATTGCTTTCATTCCAACACAACATTTACTCAAATGTAAAGATCTCTTTTAAACCCTACAGGAATTTCTTTACTAAATCCACACCGAAACAGCTTTTTAAAAAATGAAATGACTATTTTGTTCCACTGGACTTCTTCTTTATTAAGTACTGTTCACTAATTATATTTACTCATCTTTTCAGATTGGGTTGATGGTGACTTCATGACTCGTGTATAATTTTAATTTTTAAATTAATTTACAAATAACATATTAGTTCTCATCATTCTAAACAAATGTCATAAAAATTGTCACCTAAAATGTCGCATATAATTAGAGATCGAACTAATAGTATCAAATTAAAATATCAAAAAGTAGGTAAAGTCTTAGTTTAGGTTTTCTAAGGGCACAAAGGCTCAATATATGATATGACTTATGTGTAAATACTTGTATCGATTTAAATGGTCCGATTGATTAAGCTTATTTTTTCTACTTCTGTTTTCTTGAATTTTAGTGTGTTCTCATTTGTTTTTTCATTTCTCACCTTCTATGGAGTAGTATTTTATTTCCTATAGCATTATATTATTCAATTACTTGAAAATGTTGTAATACTTGGATTGACAATATAAAACTTTGTCCTCATAAGGACAATCCTATCTTTTTAAACTTTGAATATGCAATTAATCTCTGGCAACCAAATGATAATATAAATGAAGCTTTGCCAACTGAACTACAGAAGCTACACAACCACCATAATTTTCCACCTAATCTGCAAGTATTTTCTACCGTCTTGAATACAACTCAGTCACTGCAAATACGCCTTTGAGAACCGATTTTTAATCAAGCCAGCACCAAGATTACACTTCCAGAGCCCCAGACTGAGTTGAAACACAGAGGTTGATTCTCACCGTAATAATTATAAACTACTTAATTGTAATATAACGATTTGTACCATGTTTAGCCCAGTAACTCTTAAGATCAAGCGGCTCTGACAAGTCATGGCCAGCTGCCGCCAGTCTTGTAAGCAATCTGCTGAAAACACTCCCACTCATCTTACGCCCACCTATACGCGCATGTCGCTTGTGTGGTTGTTGTGGTAGTGGATACTCCGAAATGGACATTGTGCAACACGATGATTGCCAGCCACCACTACCCCATTTGTAGCACTGCCTAGGGACACCAGTACAACAGCAGACGGGAATTGGCATGGTAGACTCGTCAAAATTAATTAGGTTTGAGGAGCCGAATTCTTGTGCATCCCACTCGGCTTTTGACCCATCAGTAGTGACATGATTGTTCATGTTCTCCCTAACTTTCTTCACTTTATGAGGTGATCTTTTAATCTTAGCTGATGTGGCCTTGTTCACTTTTGTTTGTTTTACTTGGAGTGACTGAGCAGCTTCAGCAGAAATTGATGTTATTGGCAAGGCATCAGTTACATGGCCTTCCCTTGTGTTGTAAGCGAATTGACATTTGTCCGTACCCCGGCTTCTGCGCTTAGTATCACGCTTTATGCTACACACCACTGCACCACTCATAGTACTCTCTTGAAAATGGAGGGCAGCAAGGGCATTATCACGTTCTCTAAGAGCATCATCCCGTTCAGAAATTGCAAAATCTCGCTCCCGGAATGCCATGTCTCGCTCCTCTAAGGCTGCCCTCTTTGCAGCCAATGCCCTATCCCTTTCTTCAAAAGCAGTATCCCTCTCAGCATAAAGCATGCCAATCTTTGTGCTCATAAAGAAAGCATTTTGTTCCTTCACCTGATTCTGGGAAAGCATATTCCACTGCTATGTGGACACAAGTTTACATAATGCTGAAAAGAATCTTTTAAGTTCTATGCTAATGAAAATACTATAGGGAAGTATAAATGAAAAAGGAAATAAAAGCCTTGTATTTAAAATAAATAAATAAAAAACTTCTGAAAATCAATTCGTCCATGGGCATTGCATATACCTGAAGTTGTGTCCCTCTATGGTGATCTGCATGATGCCTGTCGTTCTCTTGTCGTCTCCCTTCATCCATTATATATTTCAAACAGCTGGAAAAGAGGCTTGTGGACTATGGATTAGATTGTACTTATCTAATACGGCAGCTACTTGAATTACCAGAAAGCATGACACTGTTGAAGAAGAAGAGTGCTAAACTTATTACCAGATGGAAATTCTTAAACTGAATATTAAAAGCTTAACATATGACATTAAAAGAACACAAAAATGCAGCAGGGATACAAACTTGGACAGCAACCTGCCGATCTAGAAATTGCAAACTCCTATTGTTTGGAACACAGATGATCGATTACATCTTGATATACTAATCAATCCACTAACAACGGAATTGCTGCTTCTACTCGATTCAGTTTGATAATCTATAGCTCCTTACATATTTGAGACGCTATATTAAGAAACCAGATATCACGTGCAATGCTAATTGATAGATATTACAATCCAGCACATTATCTGAAACGAGAAGCACCTCGAAAAGGTTAAATTTGGTAAAATATCAAATTCCAGAAGATCACTATTGACTAAAAGGTATACTTATAAGACGATGATAGAAAAAAAAACACCTGCATTAGTTGCAATTTGAAAACCCTTATGAAGAACAATTAATATTCCAGTTAGTATTCCAACACTGGAACATATTCATTCCATTGCTTAGCAAAATCATACACACATCTTCATTAGTCACTAAAAAGGGACAATTTATTTGAAATGGGTTTACTATTTTTTCAATTAAGTCATCAATACCCTCAACACGAAAAACAAATATTCCGTATTCTTTCAGGGGTAGGGTTCATGCGATAACAAATAGACACATAGATATGATTATAAATAATTAAGTAACACAATAAAACAAAAAAAATTTTTAAAAAAAAAGAATATGATGAGAAGCTGGAAGGAGTAGCTTACATGAGTTACATGGTTGGAGCTGGCGGAGATTTGCGTGTAGGATGTAATCCAACTGCCTTACTCCGTCAAACCGCTTTTTCTCTAATTTATTTATTTACTTATTATTATTGCAATTTTGCTAATAAAAGACTTTTAATGTTAAGAGATTGAAAAAAAAAACTAATGTTAAGAGATTGTTATTAATCTCATACGTAACTTGATGTCGAATTATGAGAAAAAGGTTCGACTTGATATATGTACTCAATTCTACATGACTCGATTTAACAAAAAGATAAGTAACACCAAATTCAACTGGATTCTGAGGTTTGATATTTCATATGGTGATATAAATTATTGATTACACCATTGACATGTATCAAGTCGAGTCAACAATTATCTCCAAAAAGCTGAAAAACTAACTCAGTTTGCACTAACAAAGTCGAGTCATTTCGAATCAAATCATGTTGAGCCTTTGATTCGGCTTATACTCCCTCACAGGCCTACATACGAGGGGTCCGCCTTTTTCGTTTATTTTATTTTGGTGTTTTAAAAGAAGAAATTCCTGGATTTAGTATCGTCTCAAATGAGCTCAATACACATTAACGAGCAATACATTATACGTCTCAATAAGGTACCATAAATTGTCGAACTGTTTTTCTCTCCCTTCAGGGGTTACATCATACATAAACGGAAATCCAATCACAGAATGTGATCTTGCTCGTGAGTCGTGAGGGTGGTGCTATTGTTCGTGAGGCTACCAAATGGAGTCCTGAACTGCCTCATGCGAAAAGATCTATACCCCAAAACTTGGCAGGTTGATTGGTTCTGTATTTCCGTTCCATAGTCTTCATCAGTTCCATATCCTCTTCGGAGAGTTCGAAGTCAAAAACTTCGAAATTCTCTGGCAACCTGTCAGGTTTTGATGTCTTTGGAATCACCACTGTGTTTCTCTGGATGCCCCAACGTAGAGCAATCTGAGCTACTGTCTTCTTATATTTGTCAGCCAAACCCTGATGCATCAGAAGTAATTCTATTAGTAATTCTATTTAAGGATCAAAGATTAACATTCTGCTATTTAGGAGTGATTGCAACAAACAGATTACGGATGGAACTTACCTTGAGGACAGGATCATCCAAACAAGACACTGTTCCAAACCACTCTGTGTTAGCCATGGCACCTCCAAGGGGAGTATGGGCTGTTACACAGATCCCATGCTTCTGACAGAATTTAACAAGAGATTCGCGCTGGAAATATGGATGTGTCTCTATCTGATTCACAGCAGGCTTGATTTTTGAATAGGCCAAGCAATCTCTTGTAAGGAATATGTCATAGTTGCTGGAACGTCACAGGATTAAGGTAAGTGTAACTCTATTTGAATAAACAATCCTAAAGAAACAAATAGTTTTTGTCAGATTAGTCAAGCACTTGCTTAATTACCTGATACCAATACTACGAGCTAAACCCAAAGAAACCAGCTCTTCCATGGAATGCCAAGTGGTTTCCAGAGATATTGTTGTGTCTATGTCCAAGACACCATCCTCCCCTATGGCGCTATCAGTCGTGCCTACTCCTGCACATATTTCAAAAAGCATGATATTTGTTTTCTTTTTACATCATTGTCACCAAGAAGGCAAGAACTGCAACCAAATTAATTTACAATTATTACATGCTTAGAAGTAAATTAAAGCTGGGAAGTGTAACATATACGGAGTAACATAGTTCAAGCACATCATCCTAGCTGTGACATGTATACATTGTGAACCCGAGCTCAATGGCTAAAGATATCTGGTCTCCCTCAACCATCAATACACATTTCAGCCACAAACAAATTGTTTGAGTGATATAGAGAGAAATATCTGCCCTCAAATTGAAAATGCTAACAAAAGATGTACATTTAAAATGGAAAGTTGATAAACTGACATAATCGACTGCTAGCATACTCAATGTGAAAATTAAGGAGGGCAAAAAGAGGTGACCAGTATGGCTTGTGGCTACTGGAAAGTGCACAAGGTATAGATCGAGATACTCAAGGCGCAACTTGGTTAGACTGTCTTTACAGGCCTCAACAACATGAGCATGATCGGAATTCCAAAGCTGCAATGAAATAATCACTTCACTATGACTAAGAAAACAATAAAGAATAAACATCTCCAATGCTACCTTTGTAGTGATAAAAAGATCCTCCCTCTTGACTAGACCAGTTTGCAATGCTTCTTCAAGAGCCTCTCCTACTTCTGCTTCGTTCTTGTAGTCAGCTGCAAGCATTAACAATTCACTTATCACTAACAACTAAATACTTTCAGATATGTTCAAAATGCTACAAACCAGCACAATCGAAGTGGCGATAACCAATCTTGATGGCGTTAATCATCAGATTCTTCAGATCTTTGCCTTCTGTACGCCAAACCCCGAGTCCGATCATTGGCATTTTCAACCCATTGTTTAGTGTAATTGACATTTTCGATCAATTTTCGCCTCTCTCTCTCACAGTGTTAGACTTGTTCAATGTGGCAGATTTTGTAGATAAAATATTGTTTATGGTTTATTGGGCTAGGCCCGTTTTATCCACATGAATGATGAATCTAAATATTATTGATTTGTGAGTAAATGATTATTAATGTAGATTTGTATTTTATTTTTAATAATGATATTAATTAAAATGTGAGAATACAACAACAATGATCCAATAAATGGGTTGAGAATAGAGGAGTGAGAAAATCCATCTAAATCTGTGTATACACATCATCTAGTCTCGAGATCTAAAAAAAGATGGCATCTTCAAGCTTCAGCGGCGATGAAACTGCTCCTTTCTTCGGCTTCCTTGGAGCCGCTGCCGCCCTGGTCTTCTCATGTACTCCTCCATCCCAAAATCATTGTCCTCTTTCTTCTTATGACTACCTTACCTTTGATATATATACATATATTAGGTATGGGAGCTGCTTATGGAACAGCGAAGAGTGGAGTTGGAGTTGCTTCGATGGGAGTGATGAGACCTGAGCTTGTGATGAAGTCGATCGTGCCTGTTGTTATGGCTGGTGTGTTGGGTATTTATGGTTTGATTATTGCTGTTATTATCAGCACTGGAATTAACCCTAAGGCCAAGTCTTATTACCTCTTTGACGGCTATGCTCATCTTTCGTCTGGTCTCGCTTGTGGTCTTGCCGGTCTGTCTGCTGGAATGGCTATTGGCATTGTTGGTGATGCTGGTGTTAGGTATTAATTTTTACTGCGCTTCATTATATTTTTTGCCATTTCTTTTTTGTATGAATGGACCCTTGACGGTTTGACATGTATCGTTGACTGTAAATTGGTTGAAAGTGATGAAGTCATATGGTTATCTCAAGCTAATGATCCTAGGTAGTATTAAGGTTGAAAATTAGATATCATCTGTGTATAATGCATTTGGGCACATGTATTTATATTCATGCAAGTAAGCTTTCGAGATATAAAATATATCTATTGTGTTGAAGCAAGTTCTATTTGGGGCCGATGGCCGATAAAAGAGTTGTTCTTTGGGGTCTTTAAAGAGGTTAACTCGACTCTTGATATTTTGGTGTTATATCTCATGTGTCTTAAATGTAAAACCCTGGCTCAGCCCTCTTCAGTGTCATACTAGTATTAATTTTTTTTTTTTTCTCTTTCTTTCCCTTCTTTAGTGTTGGGTTGATGGATAATAGTGCCTTAGGATACTTGAAAGCACCCTGATCTCTTACATACAGATTTTTCCTTGGCCGATATGCAGAATGTCTTCTAAGGTGAGAGTGATGTTTGAGTCCACATGTTCTTCTATTACATGTCCCTGAAATTTATCTTGAGGTGCCTTTTTTGTTAGTATCACATGGGATATATTTGCTAACTTATCATTTATTATGTCTTTCTGGACACATTCATCGGTACATTTTCTTGAACTTCTGCAACTGTTAATTAGATGAAGATCTTCATGTTGCCCAAGTGCTTACATATTGGGCTGACTTGTTATTTACAAATGTTTCTCACATGTATCTTTGATAGAACCACTTAATTCATCAGCCCATAGCATCTTACGGATGTTCTTACATTACTAGAATATGGGATATTGGGATGGACAAACAAGAGTTAATCTTCTAATACATCCTACAATATTTGCCAAAATAAATGCAGGTGCAAAGAAGTCCTTGGACCATTGTGAATGACACTATCTCTGTGCCAAGTCTAGTTATCAAAGAAACATACTTTTAATATCTTATTGCACTGTTCCGCCTGATGCTTAAGTATGAAACCTAAAATGATAATCGTCACTTCACGACTCACCCATTTGTGGTGACTGGGGCCAGAATCCATGTTGTCAGTTTCTTTAAAAGTTTTTTCCTTGTTTCAATATTGTCTGCTTATTTTTCTTTTGTTCGTAGTTAAATGTAGACACTAATGTTAATGATAGCATGTTATGAGATTTATGTCACAGCTGGTTTTGTTGGTTCTATCATTCTTCTTTGAAGGCTCTTATTTCTTGGAAGTGAGTTCTTTCACAATTCTTTTGTAGTGTTACGATATTCTTGTTTAACCTGTATTATGATGATTTCATTCTTCATTATGTTTTAAATTATCACCGAGTATTCTCATGGTCATCCTACCTTGTATACTGTCATATAAGATTCTTTGATCGAACCTTTTTGTCTTGCAATAATACTTCCATTTCGCTAATGTTCTTTTATTCTGCTCTTGTCCACCTCTATTTTTTTACTTTCATCTAATTTCCTATGATAAGAAGAAACTCAAGTCTTGTTTTATATATTTATTTTGTTCTAATCTCGATCTTGATTTCTTGTACAGGGCTAATGCTCAACAGCCAAAACTATTTGTTGGCATGATCCTCATCCTTATTTTTGCGGAAGCTCTGGCACTTTACGGCCTCATTGTTGGCATTATTTTGTCATCACGTGCTGGCCAATCCCGAGCTGACTAAGAGATATGCCTTTGGTACCCCTTTTGAATTCATAAGAAATTTGTTCACCGCCAAATTAGAAAAGAACTTCATTCTAAACTTTCAGCACCTCAAAGAGAATTTCTCCTTGGCATCTATCCATCGGTGATTCATGATGCTTGGAGATGGTTAGCTATATATATCTTTCTTTCTTTTTTGAATAAAATGACCTGCACATCTTTCTGTTTTCATATTTTCCTGGGTTTTTTTTTTGGCTGGAGACATTGATCTCTTATTTGTAAACAATGTAGACTTGTTGATGTCATAATGTTTGCTGCTAATGTCTGTTCAATTATTTCTCATAACGTTTTACTCTGTATTCCATGTCAAATATGATCCCACTTTCAAGCTTTCTTTCTTTTGTGGTGGTCGAAACAGAACAACTTATGTCCACCACAAAACTGATTATTCTCATGGGATTATCCCCCTTCCCTGCACATTGTGATTTGTGAATATTACCAACAAAGCCACAGCATTGTCTTTAATCTTTACTATGCTCAACGGATGAGCCTATAACTTCTGGAGTATGTTTTGTCAACTTCGTAGAATATCAAAAGACCGAACTGCAGTCGACAGGTTGTTCAGGTTATAAAATCTGATTATCCCCACTTGTATGAATCTGTCCCACTATTTTTACACTTTATGTGATACTTACTCCATATTTGATAATTTAAAGATCTTATGTGAACATATATGTAATATTCAGAAGTTTCTCATTACAATTGGGCAATGTTTCCACGAAAATCTTGAGTAAACTGTAAAAGCTACGTACCATCATCGTCATATCTATAGCAAAATGCGTTTCCCACTCGAGAAGTATAGGATCTCAGTAAAATGACAAGTAGAAGAAGAATATGAGGTAAAATTTACTGTAGAAGATTACATGTTATCATCTAGTGGTGACCATTTGTAGTTGCAGCCTATTTCTTTTGACAAGTGCTAAGAACTCTGTTCCATTTTTGGGACCATGAATATTGAAACAAAACACCCAAAGAGATAAGACCCCACGAAAGCACCAGAATTTTGGAATCTCAAATTCTTCACTTGCATCAATGGTTTGACTCAATTTCTACTTGTTTTGGAATTGTATGATTAGGCAAAAATTGACCATAATTAGAACAAAGCTGAACTAGAAGACCCTACACCGGATCACAACATGAAATCAGACAGCTCGTCTATTAGTCAATCAATCATATTATCTTATCACTCAATTCAATACTTTCACCAAACGAACCATTTTTATAGTACTATGTTAGGCTTGTACTGGACGGTCAATAACCAAGTAGAATGTGTGCCTAAAATAAGATAAATGGATGGATAAGACAATGGCCTTACACTTATCATGAGTGGTGTTTTCTAATTAATTCGAAAGAGTGTAATGTAAGCCAATCATGGTATAATTTATTATGTACAAGAGGTAGAGAACATAAACTCTTTTAAAAAAATCAATAAACAAGTAGAATTTGTTAAATTTAATAATAATAATAAAAAAAATACCATATTGTCCTTAGTATTAGATCTCTTCCCTTGCAAAGAATACCAAAAAAATCTCAACAGAACTGGAAGCATCCATGGTAATGAGAACGGAAGAGTCAGAAGGACTACTTTTTTTCTTGGAATTTTCAATACATATTATATTGCTCATTACAAACTACAATTGAAGATGAACAACAAACATCCACTAGATAAAACAAAACATAGATGACTGAAACACAAACTAGAAATAACTAAATCAGCATGCTTCAAATTAAGACTAATAACTTAAGCAACGCAATAAGACCACTGGTCATCTTCACTGACAACAGAATCAGTGGCAGAGGTGAAACCATCAGCATTGCAGAAGTAATAGCCATTATTACCATTTGCTGCAGTCAAGCAACAAGACAACCCAGGAGTTAAATAAGGCATGTTCCTGAAGCACTGAGCCAGGCCAGACGCGAGGTCCATGCTTCCATCGTCATTCTGGTGAATATACTCATCAGCACGGTGCTTCAGATTCTGGAACATGAGCTCGGGTTCGTGTTGCATCACCCGAAGAACATCGCTGCAGGATGGACCTGGGATGGCTAGAGTGACAGCAAAACTGTGTGGTCCGTCGCTCTGCAACACACGGACAACGCTCGGTCCACCAAAGAGATTGTGCACACCACCAAGCGCCTCCTCATAAGCACCACCCAAGAACATCCCCAAATAGTATCCGCTTCCACTGCCACGTCCATCTCCATTCAACTCGTGGAGAGGCAAGCTTGAATCACCACCAATGAACCTATCAATTTTCCCATCACTATCACAAGTTAAATCGGATAGAATCCCCCTCTTGGTAGGCCTTTCATCAAGCCTATGAATCGGAACAATAGGGAACAACTGATTAATTCCCCAGAAATCAGGAATCGAAGTGAAAACAGAGAGATTGACATGATAAGTCTGGACTGGATTTGCAACTCCAATGGCTTTTGTTACCAAATCACATAACTCATCAACAGCAGCCAATTGCTCAATCCCAAGAGATCCATCTTTGAACTGCTCAACACACTTCTGCTTCAGCTGATCAGCATATAACAAACAGGTTTCATTCTCTCCACGAATAGCTGCTGCAGATAAGTTTCTATAATCAGCACGAGCATCATCCGAAAGACGCTCAACAAAATACTGCAACCCAAGTGAAGAAACCTCTGGGGAATCATACGAGCTAGCCGAAACAGCCTCGAACACCAATATTGAGTGGTGTGAAACAATAGCACGACCACTTTCACTGCAGATTATCGGGTGCTTGATTCCCTTCCGATCACAAACAAATTTCACAGATTGAACAACGGCAGCAGCATATTCTTGAAGACTATAACCAACAGACATATCGGATGCAGTAGATTTGGAGCCATCATAATCAAGGCCAAGTCCACCTCCAATATCAACGACTTTCATGTTGGCTCCAAGGCGGACTAATTCAGCAAATATTTGCGCCGCCTCACCTACACCATCAGTTAATAGGGTAGTTGAGGGAATCTGAGACCCTATATGAAAATGCAGCAACTGGAGACAATCAAGCATCCCAGCTTGTTCAAGTTTCTTAACAACACGAAGAATTTGAGCCGTAGTAAGCCCGAATTTCCCCTTCTCACCAGAAGTAGACCCGAAATGGCCCGAATGCTTAGTCCTAAGCTTGGCCCGGAGACCAATTACAGGCAAAACCGAAATCTTGCGGCTAATTTCAATAACCAAATCAAGCTCTTCTTCTTGCTCAAGAACAATCACAGTATTCAATAGCAGTTTTCGAGCAACCAATGCAAGAGTAATGTACTCTGCATCCTTAAAGCCATTGCATATCAAAAGCGACTCATTGCTTCCTTTACATAAACAGCTCATAGCTAAGAGCAGCTCCGGTTTGGAGCCCGCTTCAAGCCCGAACCGAAAACCAGACCCGAATGTCACAATATCTTCAACAACATATCGATCCTGATTGCATTTCACTGGATAAACACCTTGATAATGAGCCCCATATCCTTGAGAAACAATAGCTGATTCGAAAGCGGCTTGAAGCGAATCAAGCCGGTTCTTGAGCACATCAGGGAACCGAACAATCAACGGGAGCTGAAGCCCGAGCCCGCCCGAATGTTTCGGGTCAGAAGCCTTTTTCACCACTTTCAACAAATCAATCTCTTGATGTGAAAGAGTCTGAGCTCCATGAGGACGAATACTAATATTACCAGAACAATTAACCGAGAAATAAGGCTCCCCCCATCCATCAATTCGGTAAAGGGTTGATGACAAACCAATCGACCAATGAGGAATGTCCACGTCAGCAGCGGCAGAAATGGTGTTTGTTGGCTGACCTACGCCGGAGAAAAAGGTAGGTGGTGGTGCCACGCTGGCATCGACACAAGCAAGAGCAGGCATCTTTTTTTTTTAATAAAAAAATCAAAGAATGGTTAGATTCAAAATCGAAAATAACAATTTGGGTAGTAATTAATAAACAAAAAATGAAAAAGTTATGATTTTTGTATGAGATTTTGTAAAGGTGGGGGCTTTTAAAAGCGGGCCGAGGCCAAGGCCCCGACTACCCCCTCAAAAGAAGCAAATAAAGATCTGAATCAAAAGATAATTATCTCCACAATCTTCAAAACAAAGCTTATAAATCCCCACACCTAATTCAGAACAACCTTAAATTTATGAAATCTAGAAGCTGAAATGTGAATATTTGATCAATCAATTCAAATTAAACGTTCAACAATATCTCCACCATGCAGATCTATATATTAAAATACGAACAAGAGAAAGTGGACAAATTTGGATCAAATAGGGTTTGGAAGCATAAAAAAAGGAACAATTGTTATTGAGAAGGATGCAGAATGGTGAAGTGAGCGAGAATTGCATGAGAATAAGGATTGCTTTATATAGGAGTTTGGTTAGCTATATGGGCTTTGGGCCCACTCATGGCTAATTTAAATATCATTATATTTCGCACTACATGCATATATGCTCTTTAGTTACTTACACATTATAAATTGCTTTAGAATATACATGAATCATCAAGTAGTAGACTTTTGCAGCAAATATGCTTGTTTATTTACTTTTCAGATAAAATTTAATTCCCAGTCGACTTGAAGTCTAAGATCAAGATTCAAACTTTTACCGTTTAAAAAAATTTCTTTAAATTGAAGTTATACTTGTTATTTTCAAGATAGAGCAGTATATATATGATGCTCAGCTTGGTAGGTGACATACCTCGTATATGAAATTATGAATATGTTAAGTTAAATCGCATATGCTAGGAACGAAACTTGAAATGGATGAAACGGGAAGGATTATTACTTTCATTTTTAAAAAATTATTATTGTATGATGTGAAATTTATTTTATTTCCCCCTCGACAATGATAAATCTTTTTTAAAAAAATGTTAAGATATTATTAAAACCAAATCTTAAAGTAATAAAATATAAATTTTAGTTTTATTCAAACTAAATTTTGTTTTGTTATGATTTGGGTAATGTGATTTAATTTGGATTTGTTATTAATTTGTCTTATGTGATTTAGTTTAAGATTCTCCGGCGGAAAAGCAAATCGGTGACGGGTTGCTGAGTGGCTTGAATCCGGCTGCATTTTAAGAAAAGAGGGAATATAATACTTCAAAAAAGAAACTTATTAATTCTTGTTTTCCTCTTTCTTTAGTGAAGATCTCAAAATATTATATTAAACGATAAACTAAAGAGCAAGATGATGAGCAACGTCAGTGCTGAGAATCTCTGGCTTTGCCTCCATATCCCGGGCCCCTTCCTTTTGGTTAACGCGAACAAAACACGGAAGGAGTAAAAGGGAAATGTCTGAAGAAACAAATTAAGAAAAACGTAATTTGTTTCAGACCCTCTTTTTAAAACTACTTATCTTAATAAATGAAGACAATTACGCATAAAGTATCCAATCATCAGAAATTTCAGTAGTGGGAATTCCCATAATACCCTCTTATCTTCGAATCACTCAACCACTAAAATTTGACTTTTTTCAATGCCTCTAGCTACCTAACCTTTAGCCGATGCAATACCACATGTCCGTAAATCTAAATCAGTGATCATGTTATACAATAATCAAGACACTTTTGAGTTTCATTTACGAGAATTTCAATTTTCCAATTAAAAAAATTATTATGTGATATGGTGGATTTTGACGATGCCTATTCGACTTAACAGAGGGCCGCTTATCTCTCACATATAAATCCTCGATTTCGGCCTCCTGCATGAGGCTCTGGATGCCAACTCGGCCTCAAGTGCTCCACGCGGCGCCTCGATAAGACTGGTCGGACGGGCGAGGACGGTGGTCCTGCTCGTCTCGCCTCCACGCATCAGCCCCTGCGGCTAACTCCTCGTTTATCGTGGCAGCTGGATCATTCCCGCTCGAGGTCTCGACGTTGCTTCATACTCTGAGCTACCTAATCGGGCCGATCAAGCAAATAATTCGATTATAAAAGCTTAAGTATTTATCGAGAATAATCGACCAAGAATGCGGTACGGAAAAGATACCTCGAGGAGTTAATAGCAGTATTTATATGTAACACCCAAAGGCCTCATCAGCGAGACAAGCGACAATGGCCACTACTATCATCGAATTCCATCAATCCCATCGTAAGAGACAAAGCTTTTGGTCCATTCTATTGGCTCAAATATCTACACAATAAAACTCTATTTATACACCGCCTCCTTTAATGCCTTGAATAATTGTGTCGCCATTTTTTTTTTTGAAATGGCGCAGAATATTGAGATAAATGTGCTCATTAACACCTAATCTCATCACTTTGGCCTCCAAATTCCCAAGACCAACCGTATCTTCCTCTTTCTTCCCCTATAAAAGGTATTGCTCTTCCCTCATATTTAAATTTTCCCTTTTCTCAAAACTCTTCTCATTCTTGTTCTTTTCGTTCTCTACCTTCTTAGAGCAAAACCAGTCCTACTTTCCCCTTTACTATCTTACCAAGAACGAAGAAGAATCCTTCAAAATGGCAAGCAAAGACTCTTCTCAAAGAAATCAATCTCTTGTCCATGGAGGCATCATGGAGAGAACTCTACAAAGAGTAATGACTAGTTAGACTCGCGGGTTTCCTACCTGGTCGTTATCTTTGATGGTTCGATCCCCCTTTCCCCACCTCTAATCCTCTCATGTACATTACTTCTCTAAGAAGATTTTTTTATTATTTTCCCATTTTGACGACGAGATAATTATGTGGTTCGATTTCGAAGAACCCAGAATGGGAACCTGGTAACGAAGAGTGTGAGGTTTTGTCAATGTTTTAACGGAGCTCACCTGTAGGCTCTTAGAGTTCAAAACCATTTTGTTGAAAACCAAAATGGCTCGCTACAGGACCGAGGAAGTCCAAGAGACGGCAGTGCCCCATTTACCGAGTGGAGTCGGCGTGCACGTAGGAGCCATTTACACATTGGCCCCTTCGTCACAAAGGGCGAAGCCAGAAGAGCCTCGGCCCCATCCAAGAGGCCTCAAGCGCCTAAGACTCGAGACCCCGATGCTCCGAGAAGCCCTTAGAAGAGCCCCCCTGCACTTTGAGATGAACCTACTCAGTACCGCTAAACAACCCGTTAGCCTCAATTTTGTCGGGGTTTGGCTCGATTCCTCATCTGCTTATCATGAAACCTATGAACTTCTTCCGCTAGAGGACCCAAAGGAACATTTTCGGGTTTATCCAGAGGGCAAGATAACTTCCAATAATTCCGCAGTGGTCTCTTTAAATTTTCCAAACGATCTTCGCCCTTCGACTCTTTACAAGCATGTCATCTACATATATATCCATGTTTTTCCAATCGTTTTCAACACCCGATTCGCGACCTTCGGCAGAGTCTCAAGATTTTCCAAACAAAAGTGCATCACCTCCACCGCAGGTGTCATACTCCGCATGAAACTTTTTCTGGTCATCGCCATGTAGTAGAAGTGATTTGACGTACCTCGAGAGGGCGCCTAGAAAACGGGCACTTCATGTCCAACAGCTTCCATCGACCAATCTTCCTAGGCAAAGTAGGGACATTGTCTTTTATACAAGCTTTGTTCAAATTGGGCGAAATCGATTTATCATCCTCCACTTATTGCTGGATTTTTTCACCATCACCACATTAACACTATCCATTCGGGAACTGAAGCTCTCGTGGGATTGCGCATTCTGCTTCTGCCTCAGCCTCGAATTCTTTTGTGTGGCGGTGTTCTTCTTGTCTCCGAAAAATTTTCTCTTTTTGTCTGACAGTATTAAAAGACGCTAATAAAGTGCAACGATTTACAGGCACGCCCCTCGACCCATGTAAAACCTCGCATTCCTCAATAATAGTATCGGCCTCGCGACGGGTGAGGAAGTTTCGCGTGCATATTCTCGAAAAGTCTGACTTCGGCTATCCCAAAACGTAATTAATTAGCTCCTCAGCGGGGTTCTCCATCCTTATCGCTTCCTCTTTTCTTTGGGATCGTTATCCTGGGAACTTTTGAACCCTTTAAAATGTGGGCATGAGCATCCCTAGTTATTTTCTCGTCAGGGGTATATTACAGACACCCCTCGTATCGATAGCTGATAGCATACCGCCTTTTCTCGTCTCTTGAAGTTTGTCGTGAACTGGCCGCGTGGGTCCGAGAATCGGCAGTGGAGATTATCGCTCTACGGGATGGCGCCACCGGATGCTGTGATTTCACAGGCCTATCTCGACTTAGTGCAGTGGTTGCTTCGTCTCTCAACGCGAGGGGCCTCGATAGTTCTCTTGAGTCCCGATTGGCGGTGGACGAAGGTCTGGGCTCTATCCTCGCCTCCCAACGCACTTCGTCCCTGCTAACTCCCTACATCGGGTGTTGATTCCATTCGCCTAGTGGCCTCGACGCGTTCTAAGAGATCTGCGCCTACCACCGAATGATCAACTCACCCGACGATAAAGTTAGTATTTGTCTGAGAATGTTTACTTAGTACGTTTGTATGAAAAGCCAAGATTACCTCCTCAAAAGGAGTTAATGAAGGGATATTTATCGAGAACACCCAAAAGCCGCCTTACTAAAAGTTAAGCACGGTGACAACATGTTCCTCTTGACTCCATCAACCTTGTTAAATACAGTTTTTTATCCTTCCTATCGTAATGTATATTTACCTTTCTTGAAAACTCTTATTTATATTACTATGTCATCATAAAAGTTACACAAAATATTTTCTTTTGATATGCCAAAGGAAAAAAGTCTTAAATTGGTGGGTTTTCTCATACATATTTTAACAATTAACATATTATTTATAGACTTATAGTTCAATTGATAACAATATATTTATATACAAATCGTTCATATATATACTGACATTGTGTCTTATGATCGTCCAAGGACTCCAAGTCCCTCAGCTGCGATGCAAGGAAGTCTATATCCGGGGTTTATGTTCCATTTTCATGGGCATTGAATATATATTGAATTTGCAGAAAATAAGTAATTATAGGTTAAGAAAATTTAATTTAATTTAATTTTAGGAGTTATAATAATCTAGAGGTTTGAGTACATTCTTAATTTGGTTTCCTTCAAGCAACGTGCTGTATGTTAACTGTGAAGTAAGAGGGCTCATAAGGCGAAGGAGCTCCCTGGCCGCCACATCCCCACGTAATACGTTACAGAGCAAGAATATATAATAGGCTGCGAGGCGTTCATGCATTTGGCTCTTCGATTATTATTCTATTAATATTTTCATTTCTTCTTCATACTAAGAACGAATAACGTAACTAATTAAGAAGGGTTAGGTATATATGTACTTAGGTGACGATATCGTTTCTTAATGAAACCAACTAATAATAAGTACTTAAATAAAGGAGGCAACCAAAGTAACTAATAGGAAACAAATATATATATTATTTAATCCTATATACTAATGCACATTGGTAGCTTTTCAAGTCATTAAGGCCACCTCAACTCAGATGAATTTGCGTCGAACCCCAAAACGCTGCTCGATCCTAAAAGCTAAGGTGAATAAACTATGAAATTAAAACGTATCGGGATCATTGGCCCAGAATGCATGGCCTCTTAGAGTTTGAAAAAAGAACAAATATATTCTTTCGCGAATTACTACGTTGTTATTGCCTAACTATTGATGGATTTGACGACTTTGGATTGTCTAGATCTCTTTCTTCACCTGATATTTTATATTACAGCTGTTTAAAGTTGCTTAAAATAAATTACGATAAGTTTAATGTTTTATGTTTATATATTGGTAATTCAAAATCATAAATAAAATGATTTACTGTAACAAAAAATAACACACAAAAATGTAATATATTATAATCCGATCAAGTCGCTCAAAAATCAAAAGTAGAATCAAGGTACTGAAGATTTGGTTGTTATTGGGGAATTGAATGAAGCAAAGGCCCCTAGGATATATACCACATGAATTAGATTGGATCTATGTATTATTGCAAAACATTATGTATTGTTCATTCCAAGCGGGTCTTGTAGGAGACGACTAGTAATGATAGCTTGCTGGTAAGTAAATTCAAACTTTTCTTGGTGAGTAGTACTCAGTGCATTGTTTTTGTCGTTCATCTATCATGAAGGCTTCAACATTCCTCGTGGACAATTAGAAAACTTGGAACCTATCGAAATGGTCATTTTCCACATACACCTACCTCAGTCGTCTAAGACCATATCGAGATTTCACATTCAGAAAAATAATAAAAGTTCGGTAATCTGGTTTAAAGGTAATCTTAATGATTTCATCAGTATACTTTAGTATATTATTATTCCATATTTGTGGGTAGTTGCAGTAATCTGCGTACACCCACTATAGTTAATTATTATACCTTTATACGGAGTATATTTTAGTTATAAGATATTGTAATACAAATGGATATATACATAAGCAAGTAGACGGGGAATCCCAAGTATTGACTTGTAAAGAAGTCATTCTTTTTTGCCCTTTCCTCATTTTAAATGTGCTAATTTAATATATGATCGATAGTAAGCAGCAGACTATGAATTTGTTAGTATATAAGTGTTCCAGAGCGTACAAAGTAGGTTTTATTTTGACTAAGAAGTTTAAAGAATTGCCAAGAGCATTTATATTGATTTGGGTCATCCTGTGGTGAAATAATAATTAGTCAATGTCACTTGCATCAAATCAAAATTTTAATATGATCATATGTCTTCCTTATATGATTCTCATTCTATATATTACTTTGATTGATGATTGTATAGTTATATATATACAGATTTTTAGAATAGAACCATGTGAATGCATTTTAAATGAGTTAGTTGTATAGGACTAAATTAGAAAAAAAAATTATTAAATAAATAAAATGAAATAAAATTGAAAATAAGTTGGCATTAAGATAGATCCCGAAAATTCCAAAACATATCTATCTTTTGGAATCTTTCGATACATCTCAATAGTTAGTGTCCCTCCCCCTTTTACCACTAGCTCACTAGATAACAAATGTGATACAATGTGGACCTGAAATTTATGCATAATCTAAAGAAGGTGATGAGGGAATCTACCAAGCAATAATAACCCCATTGGCAGTGGGGGGTATTTCGGATTCAACCAGAGCTTATTCCGGAACTGTAATAAAATTAAGCAGATCAGAGAGTAGGCCAGTACAAGTGCTCAAATGCTTACTGGGAATAGATTGGGACAATTATATAAAGTCGTGGTCCATTAATTGAATAAAGGGATATGCTTTGGATGCAAAATCCCAACCAAGAACCTCTCTTCTGTCTCTCCGTTTCTTTGGCTGACTTGTGAACGAAGAATAATATCTTCATTTACCTCGTCAAAATTTTAAAAAATTATTTTATTTAAGAAAATAAATTTATCTGTATTCATCGCTGATGTGCTATATCTCAACTTTAATTCATTCACTCCTCAAACTGAGTTTTAATGATTCAATCGGTCGATATTATCCAAACGACAATTTAATACATTCACCTTGATTCTCATTTTCTAGATTAATTTTAAACCCTTCATTAACCACAATCTTCCTCGGCTTTTAAGTACCAACTACCAAGGAATGAGTTAATTGAAAACGATAATTGTATTTGAAAATCGTAATTTCTATTGATGTAACGGTGATCCATAAAATTAAAAATTTGTTGCACAAAGTTTGAATTGCTGCAATGGTAGTCTTTAAATTACATACGATGATAATAGAAGAAAAGTAAAATGTATGCAACAAATTTGTAATTACATTGATTATGATTATCCCCATACAAATTCTAATAACTAAGTCTTGAATATTATCAAATTTTAAGGACTATTTATACAATTATCTCTCAAAGAAATTGTACAAGTGCCCAATAAAAAAGTGTTTATTAACTAATTTTTCCTTTGAAACAAATTTCATGAATTCTTTTAGTAAATGATTGTATATCTTCTATTTTTTTTTAAATGAACGCGATGAATAAACATTTCATGACAATATAACAACTAGAATAACGGTAGTACCCAAAAGAAAATAAACATAGTACAATACATAGACTAAATCTAATAACAGAAAGAAATCCGCCGAAAAATGACGACAAGAAGAGGGAGTGAGGGACCTTATGGAGTCATGACTCATGGTAATGATTCATCGGCTTGAGCCATGCAAAAAAGGATAAATCCATCATCGTAGCAATTCTGAAAGCCCTTGTCTTTGATAGGAGATTTCTTTTAAACTACTTTACTACGAAATTCTGCTACTTGTGTGATTCGAACCCACAAAACATGAAGAAGTTATGATGCTCGTCTTTAACAGCCGAGTTTTTATCATTTGAGCTATGCCTCTAGGCTTGAATTACTATGCAAAGTATAATTGATTAAGCTATACCTTCTCTTTAAATAATACCATATGATACGTTACAAAAGCAAGAATTTTCATTTTCTAACCTTTAATGTAATGGAGCACATGGTGTAATGATGGCATATGCTATTTTCATATACTCCGTATATAACATTCTTAAATAAATCAATTTGGTGAATTGTGATTGAATCACATACGTCATTATATGGGTAAATCAAATTAATGGGTCACCAGACCAAAAAAGTAAAATTTAGTGGCCGATTAGGCATATATCTAGTACCAAAATAGATAACAAAAAATTGAAGTATAATTAAGTTTTCCCCAATTCTAGTTATATACCAAAATATTTTACGCACCAAAATAAAACCTCCTTACACGATTTGGACTTTCTTTACCCTTTATGTTAGAATCATACCATTTTTTCCCCAAACTACTCTATACCCCAAGCTCTTCAAAAGATCTAAACGCTCATACCCTATCACTCCAAGCATTTTCCACTAAAATATATCAAACACAATGATAGATTAATTAATATTCCTAAATAATTTCAATATTGCAGTAGAACCATCGTTGTAGCCTTGTGAAACTCCAATATTCCTGCCCTATGAAATTGGCCATCATTGCTTCTGCTGCAATATATATTGAAATGCTACAATGAGTTCGTTCATATATAATAGTAGTTGGTCAATGTTTTGTCTCATTGTTGTGATGAGCATTGCTTTTATTGATTCTGAAATGTCAACAAATACAACAACCATTTAATTTTTAGTTGACGGGCCTCAAATGGCCATTATTTATTTTCCTAAATAATTCAATTCATAACAAAATACTTCCTCCATCTCAAAATATTCAATTTTATTTTAATTGTTGATTTATTGGAAATTGAATAAATTACATACTGCTGAGTTTATTTGTAGAGAATCTTCAAGAGATAAATTGAAATTTAATATAATTTAATGGAAAATGTTATTCACTACAACTATTTATACAAAGGGTATTATTGTACACTACCCACTTTCTATTGCAGAGTAGCTTTTGTTTTACATAAAAAGTTTTTTTCCTTATATCGCATGTGTTAGTGTTCACTATTTGGAATTCCATCTCGAAATCGAGATCCCAAATTGATTTCCAATCTAGGATAATATCGTAATTTAACATAACACGTTTTGTTTGGATCATATATTCATGGCTAAATTTCTTCCAGACACCTGAATTATGAAAAATATTTTAAATAGGCACATAAATATTTCAACCTTAATAGAGATTGGCAGTGATTTTTGGCATCGAACTTTAAACGATTTTTCAGATCTAAACTCCACTTTTGGTCAGAGCAAATTCAAGAAGAACAGAATTAGATATGTTACATCTTTTATTAATATATTTCGTATAACAATACTTATTTGTATTTTAATATTTAATTTTAATTAATTAAATAAAAATAAAATACATCATCTTCAACCTACTACCACCCCATCTTCTCCCCCTCAGACCTATCTAATCAAGGGCATCAAAGATACACTATCCTTTAAAATAAGTGAGTATTGGAAATAAGTTATGTGGGTCAGACGACAATTATCTTCCGAGCGTATTAATTTGTGAACTTCGCTTTGTTTCAGTTGAATTACGGAGGGGATTTTAAGGTGGGAGAAAGATGGGGAAGATCAGTTGGCATTTAATGCTATTTTATTTTTTGTTTAAGTAATTAAAATTGAATATTAAAAATTGACCCAGTTAACTATTTATTATCTAAAATATGACCCATAAAGTTTAATATACACAAATTTCTTGTTTTGCCCTTAGGTTTATGTGTTAAAGAGGAGTTCAAGTTCCAAAAAAGATGTTTCCAAAAGCTCAGGTGTCAAAAATCACTCAAAGTGCCTTTTAAAAGTCAAATATTTAAACGTCTATTCAAATGCTCATTAATTCAAAAAGTATTCAGATGAAATTTATCCCATATTCATATACAATTTCTTTGTTTGTTCCAACTTTCTGTACTTAGCATTACACGTTTTATTAGATCATATGGAGTAAAAAGTAACAGCCGTCGTGGATATCACAAGATAAATTTCAATTTGCAGCATGAGCCATAATTATCATCATCTTGTTCTTTGCTATTAGTAGCGCTGTTCAACACTCATAAAAAAAGTTAATTCATATTAATTTGCTAAAATGAAGTTTCTATCTAGTCTCTTTATCAATTAAGCATTATCAAATGATTAACTCTTTCATATTCCATAACATGAACTCAAATATCGCACATGGGATCATGTTTTATATTTTTATAAAAATTAATCGAGTCAAAATTTAGCACGGATGCAAGTACAGATGATATAGAAGAAATACGGAGTAAAATAAATTACAACCTAACCGAATGACGACTTAGATTTTCATAGTAATTACATTGTTGAACTATGCGAGAAGATACCAACAATATGTAGCTCTATTCAATAAATTTTTAGTTCAATTCTTTAACATTATTTTCCCTGCTTTCTAGGTTTCAGTAGGGACAAGCTGTTTCTATATAATCTGGGCCTCCCATTACATAATTCTAATTTAATTTTATTATACGGTCAGACGTACTTTTTAATTTCTATCGTTGATAAAAAAATTATGCGAGAAGATGATCTAAAACTTTCTGGTTTTGTCACTTAATCAATATGCATAAATGATCTACTATTATCTTCCATTTAAATTATTGTCTTAGTGCATTTGCATCACCATGCAATACCATATCCATTCATATCATTTTGGGACACGGTATGCCTGCACTTTTTGGCTTCTTCCGTAATGATCAAAATTGAAAGCAACTATATAACGGAACGCTAATAAAAAAAATTGCTGTCTAATTTTCAATGTTGGAAGTAAAATAATACATCTACATTCCGAAAAAGAAAAGAAAAGAAAAATACCATCATAGAAATGGAGTCGATATTAGATTCTTAAACCCGACACATTCAAGTGGAATGCTTATTGCTTGAAATCGAGTTATTTTTTTATAGTTGTATATAATTTTTTTTATCGAGACAATACTTGTGTTGATACATATATTAATCTCGAATGTACACAAAATATATAATGCACCTAACTAGCTAGGTCGAATATATATATATATATAGCAGTTATATATATATATATATATATATATATATATAACTGGCTCCACTAACGATAAATCACGTTTAATAAGTAGAAAATATATCAATATCAATTGATTGTTTTTTCAAACTTATCTATGACTATCTAGAATTGCACTCAAATCCTCAACAAATTGGCATGTATTACGTAAAAGTTAAAAACAGACACGTAGTGCTTAAAAAACAAACTTATATAATCGATACATTAATGAATACTGCTTTTATAAAACGATACTTAGATACCAAAACGTATCAAAATAAGAAATATATAATATAATGATATACTAGATTTTTAATCATTAATAAATTATTAATAAATAAAAACCTTAATGAATCGTAACTTTTCAATTATATAATTCGCATTAAATAAAGTAGTTATCTGGTGCTTGCAGAGGTCCAAGCACAGTATTTGACTCTTGGACACTTAATTAATGGTTACTACCACCACCATCCATTTTTTGGCTGATCTGCATCATGTAAACATCAACAAGGTGCTGAACGGGGTGGTTTGGAGTGGTTGTGAGAAAGGAACTTTTTGCATAATAATAATAATTCGAGAAATTAACTTCTTGCATAATAATGATTCGAGAAGGTTAGTATACTACTGACCAAACGCAACGTCCGATACAGTCGACTTTGCGACGTCGCTAAATAAGCATTCTAATAATCCACTCCATATATCTAAAGCGATATATATATTTTCGATGAAAGACACCCAATTACTAGCCCAAGTTTTGATAAAGCTCTTTCACGAAGCTAGATAGATAGATCATAACAAATGCATTTAATCACTAGAAAAGTTTGGCATTCACGACACTCCTCAGATCATTTCATAAATATCTCAATACCAAGACACTCTCTCCTTTAATTCCAAATTCTACTTACTAAGATATTTCTTATATCTCTGTACAATCACTATTTTCCAAATCTAACTCGACGTCAGAAGATTCATGATCGCATCCGCTATTACGCTTTTGAGTCCTACTCAGATCAAGTCTGACCCGCAGACATTACCACTTCAACAAATGCCTTAGCACCCCACAGACAAGCGAGAAATGATTCTCGCAGTGCAATTCTGTATAACCATATCACCAAGACACTACATTGCTGGTAGCCCAAATATTTGTAGTCCACCATGTGTAGTCCCGTAGCTGCATCATTGACAATCGCCGCTTGTTCTGCAGATTTCCCATCTATATATTTCTTTTATTTTATTAATATCTTTTTCATTTATTTTATACCGACTTATATCCAACTCTATCTTTATTTTCTTTTCTTTTTTAATTATTAAAAAACGATGCAAATTGAATTATTTATTGAAAGTTATTTCATTTATTTTCTTTATTTAAAGCTCGAGATTAATGTCAAGATTAAAGAAAATTCAAATGAATTGTGTTTTATTGAATAATTCAATTTGGAGTAGTATATAAGTCGCAAAATGAATTATTTATATTAGTATATATAAATCGTTTTCAATTTGAATTTGTTCTTATTCGACCCACCTCCCATTAAGTCCTTATTTCATTATTACGTATGTATGTTACCTGGGCTCGTTCAAATTGAAAAACCAATCGAATCGAATCGAATTTTTATCAATTTGTTTGAAAAAATGAGATCAACCGAATGGTAAGAGGAAAAAAATCAAAACTCAAAATTGATCGTTTCGTTTTAGCATAATCGAACCGAAATCGACAAAGACCGAACCGAGTATATATATTTTGTTTAAAATATTTTTATTTCAGGATATTTTTATTTTATAACTATTTATGCTCAAATAATAAGTACTCTTGGTTTTAGTTTGAAATCGCGTATTTTAAGTGAATGCTCAAGATTCATAAGAATCAACGTTATCATAAGCATGTAAGTATTATGTTTGGGAGAGCTATAGCCTATATCTATTATTGTCATGTACAGAAACAACCGTTAGTAATCGTGTAGTAATCAACTGGCCTCGATTTAACGCCTACGGTTATATCATTTATTTGGCCAGATGTTGCTTGGAAATTTATGGGTATTTATTTTAATTTGAAATCACAAACTTTTTATATTCTATTATTGTTATAAAAATCAAAACTGCGACAACCTAACCGAACCCGACTAAGCAAGAAAAAATTGATATCAACCTAATCGATTCAAACCGAATTCACTAACCAACTATTATATATTTAAAAACCGATGAAATGATTTCACACAAAAATCAAAAATTAATCGAACCAAACCGAAAAATATCCCACTGATGTGAAGTTTGATATTACTTATGATGTAACCGTTTAATATGGCGCATAGTTGTTAAAAAATAAATCATAATGAAAATACAATCAACATTTAAAATATCCACTTATCTTTTTACTATACCGTAAGATTTTATTTTGTGTTCTTAAATGGCATTACAATCTCAGTCACGGTTTCACGAAGCTATATAATCGTTTGATTCCGAAATTGCAAATGTGGAATGTGTATTGTTGTTGTTGTATACCTAATATTTTACATTTCACTATTATTATTCAAATATCAAATTTCAGAAAATACTAAAATTGACTCCATCTTGAACCGTTGAACCTCACTCTAAGAAGTGTCTACTGATTTTTGTATTCAGACCATACCCTCAGATCAGAAATACTTTACAAACTTACATGTTAATTTATTACCATTTTGATCCTCGAGTTGTAAGGAGACTGAAAAACAAACTTGATGGATGAACCATGACAATGAAACTAGTGCATAATAAGAGTTTTTGTTATACATGGTCGAGATTTAAGATAATAGATGATGCTCCAAGTATTAAAAGAATAGTACTCAATATTGCTTTTAATTATTTATTAAGATATTGATGTATGTGTAGTTACTAGTTAGCATTGGAGTTTAGAAGTGATCACAAGTTTTGAGTGTTGGAGATTGGTTAGGGACTCAGAGTAGCTTCATGGCAATGTTCTCCTCTTAGTCATTAGTCGTTTTGATTACCTCATCTTGGCTTGATAATATGCATTAGTTTTATCAGGGAACTGGTGGTGTGTATATTATTGTTTATGTTATGGAAATATTGTGGATGTCTTGTCCGTCAAGAAAGGAGATGAATTGATTAGAAAGTTATTAAGTTCTTTGCACTCTTAGAGTTATTTATTCTCAAAAATGAATTACATTTGTGTGATATATATTGGAAGGCACTTATAAATAAGCATTCATTGTATTGTATTCTAGATATCAACAAAAGCAATAAAAGATATCATTCTCCTTGTTTATTATTCTCTCTATCTATTTACTTTGTTCTTCGTTATATTTATAACACGTTATCAGCACGATCAAGCTTTCGAATTGAGTTAAGAAAATAGCCGAGTTGGGTAGCCTTAAATTAGAGCGCTAATGTTTATCAAATGGTGAGGAAATCTTTCTTTTATTCCCGTTAGTCATGCTCGATAATATTGGAAGCGTAAGCGTATGTCGTTAATATGAGATGAGACAAAACATGGATTGGCTATCTTTGTGTATCTTTATTGAAGCCAATGGAAAAGTGTAGTTTATTTTATAAAATATTCAATAGGCTTCGTATATGTAAGTATATATACTAAATTATTAGATGTTGTTAATGAATAATGATATTTCCATCAAATATACTAGTCAAGCACACTTATTGCATGACCGTCATATATTATATTTAGACAAATTAATGGGTGTATAGCAAAGATATATGATAAGTTTTACATATTTATTAATTTTATCAATTGAAACATAGGTAATTGTATACGATTCATCTTATTTGTCATTGTTATTGACATTTACACATATTAACAATACCAAATGATATTTATACATACAATTTATGATATGTTAAACATCATATTTAATATATTTATGAGGTCCAAAAAGACAATTATCAAATAGCAAATCTAGAAGATTTATTGATGATTAATTTGATATATTTGTGATATATTGACAATATATATAATATATGATTTCACAAATGTATTTTGAGTCAGAAGACTAGTTGGCTAGACTTGAATAATATTGATGGAGGATCTAAACTTGGACCTAAATCTAGAAGATTTATTAATGAATATGTTGATATTTGATTTGAGTCTCACTTTGTTTTAATATGTGATTGATATTTCACGTTAATGCTCTGGAATACACATTGAAATATATTCATATTGATATTCGAAGCGATATATATTCTTGTCCGGAAGATAACAATGTCCAATCATTTGATTATATTAATGATTATCTAATGAAACAAATGCAATATCTATTATTCATTATATATGTCACGAAGAATATTTATGTCTTTGAAGAACATTTAGTTTATATATTAGTGCAAATGTGATTTTGATTATCCTTTAGTTCGAGAAAATCAGAGGCTTAGAATTGACGTTCTACATACAAATTAAGGGCTTTTGAATATTCCAAAAAACATTCTATCATTTCCACGATTATTTTGAAAATAATACGAAACCGTATGAGTTCACTTATGAGACCGAAGACTCATATAATTTGAAGAATTCAGATTCAGTTAAATGGATAGAATTTTATTGATTAATTATTGCCTATAATTTATTATAGGTAAAAATCTTAATCTGAATGAGAGTGCGCAGTGTGTAAGCGTATAAGAATTAAGTGTAAAAATCAATTGAATGCTCGAAGAGCCAACATATCATTTCTTGAAGGAATAATGAATTTCTAATCATAGTTGATATTGTGATTATACATGTGTATTAGTTAAACTTAGGAAAGGTGTTAGTATTTACTTGATCCTTGACACCTATCTCCTAAGAACTTACAGTGTATGATTTTCAATTTCCAATAGAATTTATACGATAACATGGATAAAGAGAAATATGTCTTGCGAGTAGTGCGGCAACTAAATACCATTTTAAAGATAAGAAATGTTTTCTTATCTAATAACACAAACTGAGTGTTATTATTACCATGCTCGACGGTGCAAAATTAGTGAATGCTCTGGAAGAGATAACGGTCGGTACCTCAAAAAAATATGTATTGAGATGCCATATTATTCTAAATGCGAAGGAATCTATGATTACAAAAATATTTGTAAATTGTCTAGCACATTGAGACAACAAGTGAAGGCTCCAGAAGAGCTAATATTTGTCAAAAGTGTAGCAAAATCAATTGAAGGCTCTAGAATAGCTAATATATTGTTACCTGAAGTAACAAACATGTTTGCATATCAAAATACACTTTTTGTCAAACCGGAAGTTTGAGAATTATGAGAAATTTTATTATTTGGCATAACAACGGTTATTCATCCGGGTTAGTTACAATCACGAAAGAATAATTAAATATTTAATTGGAGACTTCATTGAAGAGTCGATAAAGCTATTAAGTTTGAAGAATTTATGTGAGCTTAAGTGTAAACTCCCAGTTGATTGTTGTGGACACGTTGAATTCATCTGATACTGATTGATCATTAGGGAAATGTTATTACAATAGTAACACTTGTTATGATATGCCAAATTATTATACAACTCCCCTGATATAGTTGGTTTGATCAGAAACTACATATTTTACCCTCCAGTTATGCGTGCATCATATATTCTCAGTACTATGCACAAATAATGACTTTTTAAATGATTATTATACCCAGAAGGTATGTACATCTATATACTTGGAAATACGAAATTGAAATTAATTTATCAAGTAATTTTCATTGTGATATATCAATGTTTTTTTGATATTGAGAGCTAAATGTGAAAAAATAGTCTATCTTGAAATGAAATGCCACATGCTATAAGATCACCGAAGATGAATAAATATGAACTTCGAACTTGAGATAGCGAGCAATTGAGGATAATATGAACGAAGTTTACTACCAAACAAATTTATGATCTCGAAGATAGTAATAAATAATATGGGTTGTAAGCTTTTCGAACTAGAGTGTAGGTTCTTGAAGAGAACCGTTGTAGATGAAATAGTTCGTCGTTGAAGATATGACATTAAAAGATAGATACAGAAAGAATATGCATACAGAAGAAGTAGATGAATAGTATATCTCATGAATAAGCTAAATCATAGTAAATGTCTAGAAAATATTTACATAACAAAATTCCTTGACTATATGTAGAGATCTGGATTATCATGAACATGGGTGGAACCAAAATTAAAAAATTAATAGACAATAAATATTGCATAATTAAGATCTACATATAATGAAGCAATATAGAAGGATCGAAATACATCTCCTTAAGTGATATATATATACATATATTTATGAATGACCAAGAGAAAATCATAATCAAGAATAAACAAAACTCACTATATAAATGACAAATTTAGACTCGGGTCTAATGAAATATGATACTAAGTAGTATATATATTCTTGATCTAATGAAGCACACTATATAAGTGAGAAATTTAGACTTGAGAAGACTAGTGCATTATATCTTGGGTACTGTGAGAATAAATGACTAAGATTTGTCATATAATATTTACCTACAGGCACTAAATAAGTTATAAGGTGAGCACATATACACCTTTTGATAGAGAGTATAAAATTATAAATGTTTGGTAGCAATAAAGATAACCTCTTGATTTGCGTGCATGACTTTATAATATACTTGTCTAGCAGAAAATACGTATACATGAAAACATGTAGAAAGGATTAATGATATAAAATATTTGAATATTTAAAGTCATCCGGAAGATGGATTGCAAGTTCGAACTGCATTATTAGACATTTATTTGCATAATCATTTTATTCAGCTTATCCTTTGTGTATATGGAGTCTATTGATAGTATATGATACATATTTAACTCTGATTTATATTATGTTTATATGATTGTATGATATGTTGTTTACTTATTATGTGTATGAGACATTTGAATTATTAATAGTAAGTTGATATTGAGATTTCATATTTTTTATTGATGATTTGATTTATTTATCATTAATGGTGAAATAAATAAAATCATGATACCCTCTTGAAGATCGATTATACTTTATAGAGACTCTAGAAAGGTTATCAATGACTAAGTTATCATGAATAAGTTAACCTGACAACTCTGTAGAGTTACCGGTGGTTAAAAGCAAAGATGTTTATAATCGGTTGGAATCAAATGCCATATAAAGGTATATACAAACTGAGTGGACATGTAATTATATAAATTAGGTATACGTAGAGTTCCTGATTGTCGAACGAAGATGTCTACAATCGAATTTGAAATTAAATATTTTGTAAAGATATATACATGACAATTATGCATGTAAGTATAAATCCATATCATATTTGATACATGGTAGAAATTTTAATCTCAATTAGATGAGATTCATAAGAGATAATTCAGTATCTCGTCCAGAAAATATGAACTTGAGTGCTTGAAGTACGATTCTAATGTATATATTTATAACTAATACGTGATTCATGTCGTACAATATTAACAAATGCTTGTAGCGTTATTTGGATATTCCTACTTGAATGATAATGGTGATCGTCGAGGGATATGATATAGAATGATAATCATCAGGGGAATCTGATATATTATCTTCTTTTTATACGTCAAGTTTTTATACGGTTTTTTTAACTGGTAAGGTTTTTATTCAGACAAATTGTAGTATAAAGAAAATATTATCTTTTTTTATTTCACTAGGTTTTTTTTTTGTTCATGTAGAGTTTTTAGTATTTATTTAACAAAAGTTGGATTTAACGATAAAGCTAAATCTTTAATCTGAGAAAGAAATCATTGAATCGTTTGGTTGAGGAATATGATCCATGGATCATATTACTTATGATTTATCATATGAAGTTGGTTCGGCGATCTTTGCCAGCGATAATTGTAGATGTGTTAGCGATTAAAATGAATGACATATCAAAGGTGATAGAACAAAATATATTGTTGTTCTTCTACACGCGTCTTGGAAAAATGAGTAAATCGATGTTCAGCAATCTACGTTTGTGATAATCAAGATATTTAAACTAATCAACACAAATGACATTCGAAAACCTATACAGAAGTATAGGTATGGATAAGTAATGTCGGTGATGTGGTCATGAGGAGTTGTCGCGTTTCTTTCTTTTCATGTCAGGTTTTATTAAAATGAGTTTCACATTAAAGGTTTAATGAGGAAAGCAGTTATAATGTTAAGAATAATAAATACTTTCCTTCGTTAGTTTTTATCCCAATGCAGGGTTTAACGAGGCGTATTTTAGTTAATTAGGCATTCGATGAGTGTTATGCAAATATTGTTGATGTCTTTATTAAAATTGAAAGGAGATGAATTGATTAGAGAGTTATTAGGTTCTTTAACTGCAAAGTTACTTATTTCTTAGAAATAATTATCTTTGTGTGATATATAATTAGGCACATAAATAAGCTGACTCATTTATGTTAGCAATGCAAGCATCCTTAAAAGTAATAAAAGATAACTAATTCTGGGTGTTTATTATTTTACATACATTTATTTTGTTCTTCGTTATATTTATAACATTTTCCCTTATTTTAGACAAGACTCCAGAGCAGTAATTCAACTTCTGATTTGTGAAGTATATTTGTTTTTATTTTTGTACCGTGTACATAACATGAATGGTAATTTTAATTAGTGTTTTCGTTTTTAAGTATCAATTCAACCATCGATTACATTGGAATGGATTACTCTCTGTGTTCACAAAATCTATATTATTAGTTTTAGAAAGATTTATATATATTTTGTTGTTCTCTAAATAATGAGCAAAGTTAAATCTAAATTTAAATTATTTAAAATGTCTGAATCTTTCTAGTCTTGAAAATGATAATAAATAAAATTGAAAAATCTCATAAAATTTAGAAATCGTTGGGTTCGGGATTTAAATTGAATTCATTTGAGCCGAACCTAAATAGGATAGAGTTCTCTCTATTTATGACCTAAATCGATTCGGTTTAATCGGTTTAAAATTTCTGTTATTTTTCGATTCGATTAGGTCGGTTTTGTATTTATTGCTTTATATTCTAAACTATCGAATACGCAAAGAATCCATCAATTTTGAACTAGTGTTTAACAACTCACATACTTAGAAAGGTTTATTAAGTGGGTAAAAAGTACATGTAAATCACAAAAATAGTCTCCAATGGCACTATTGCACATACAACATAAGTACAAACGGATTATGTATCCTGGCCCAACATCATCTTGTATAATTGCAAATTAACTTTACCAATGTCTACTTAATCAGACCTCAGTAAACATAGCCCTTAACGAACATTCCTTTCTTAGCCTCATCTGATTCTCCTTCGCCGGTGTATTTTCCAAGCTGAGCGAGTGAGTTGGCACTGGCCCTAGTGAGCAAAGCATCTTGAGCTGCCTTGACATTTTCAGGGAGGCCACCCCATGTCTTTAAGCAAGTGTTTTGAAGCGCCCTGGCGTATGAGAAAGATACATGCCACGGGTTTGGAGCTTGGTTCATGGCATTCAAGTTCAAGGTTGCTTCAACCTCTGATTGCCCACCAGACAAAAACTGTTCAAAACACAACATAATTCATTAGAGAAAACATGTAGTTCGTATCAGGCAGTTTATATGTCAATCAAATCAAATATAATCGATTGTATTATTTTGCGAGATATAGTGGCGTGGACTCTCTTGTACAATCCTGTAAACTATCCTCCTATTGCCTTTCCTTCGTTTTGATCTCTCAATGACCTCTAGAAACTCTAATTCCTAACCATTCCTGCCCCATAAGATATATATTAAAATCGTCACCCTTGTTCTTACTGTAATTTATGTGCATAGATAGCAATTCTTTTAGTCTATACTCCGTATATGATATGATATTAAAGTATATCCTCAATAAAAAGAGTGTCAGATGCTTGCCATGATTCCAGGGACGGCTGGTGGGATTCTTGTTTTGAGAAGCTTTAGGGTGTATTCTGCAACTTGTTCAGGGGTGGCTCTTTCCTTGCACTCGGCACCAGGAGTAACCATACTAGGCTTGAGGAGGATCCCCTCAAACATGACATTGTTTTCAGCAAGATAGAAGAAAACCTCAGCCCAAACCTTTCGAGCAACCTCGAAAGTCCTGTCTATGCCATGTTCACCATCTAGCAAGATCTCTGGTTCCACAATTGGGACCAATCCATTGTCCTATATCAACACCAGAATAATCAATTTCAACACTTTCACTATTAGCGTTTATGTTAATAGATACAAAAGCATTCACATGTAAAGAAGTAAAATAGCATTTACGTTAATAGATACAATAGCATTCCAATGCAAAGAAGTAAAATAACTGAAAGGTGATATGTAGACATTGGAATCTGATATGTTTATCCTATTACTCTTTTTATTAGACACTGAACTATAACATCCAATGAATCATCTAAGCTATTTGGCAGAAAAGGTGACAAAGTAGTGTGTGGCAGCATGAACCTATTCTATCTAGTCTAATACAATAAAATATATTGACAACATTGACTATCAAATCTTCAATCAATCCCAATAATTTGACGTTTAACTTTTTTGAAATTGAACTTTGTGTCAATTATTAATTATTCATTTATTTTAAAAATATAAAATTTATATAATTGGATTAAGTCTTTTTAAAATACTTTCATAATATTAATTTTTAATTTTTTTTAATAATATAATTAAAGAGTAATTGAATATTAAAGATTTACTTGTGAGAAAATCAATTGTTTTGGATTAGAGGGAGTAATAGAGTAGTTTACTATGGAGTAACTATCTATATGATTTTGATAATAAATGGATCTCAATGCAATAATTTAGAGACCATGTCAGGTTAAATACCTGAGAGATGGCAGCATAGCGAGCAAGCCCCCAGGCAGCTTCCTTAACAGCCAAGGCTGATGGGCCATTAGGAATGCTCACAACAGTACGCCTGCAGATTGAATAACATTTCAAGTGAAAATAAATTGTATTAGATTGTAGATATATATAATCAAGAAACTGAAAATGATAAAAGGATTGTAGGATATACCATTTAGCAAAGCGAGCTCCTTGCTGGTAGTAAGCAGCAGAGCGTGAAGCAAGACCATCAAGACCTTGGCACCAGGACTCATCGTTTGAGCCAGCTAGGGGTACCAAACCCTATGCCAAATTAAAAAATTCTTGTAATGCACTAGTTATATGTGCCAATTAAGGTGCAAACTTTGTTGATTTTGACCATTTGAAATTCAAATTTGACAATATTTTAGGGATGAAGATAGTATTAAGTAACAAGGACCATTAAATAACTACATGTCAAAATGAAATCTATGTAGTCATACCTTGTCAACTTTGATTCCAGGAACAATGTTTTGCTCAACCAGGACATCAACCATCTTCTTCCCGTCAACGGTGGATTGGTACAGAGTCTCCTCAAAGAGGATAGCACCAGAGATGTACTGTCCTAGACCAGGAGCGGATACAAGGAGGGTACGGTATGCTTGGCGGTTAGCCTCTGTGTTCTCCAGTCCAATCGAAGCAAGGCGCTTTCCACAGGTTGCATTTGACTCATCCATTGCCATAATCCCCCGCCCAGGTGTTGTAATCGTTTTCTGCATATCCATGCAGAAAAATACTAGTGTTCATCATCACAAAAACTATATGTAACTAATGCTGATTATTTTATAAAGCATATAAATAGTTTATTGTCTTGCGTTGTATCAAATACGCTATATAGATTTTGAGCTGAGGATAGATTCAAGAACTTACGGCGGTCTTAACAAGCTCATCGGCATAGGAAGAGGCTGCCCTAACGGTCAGGTTAGCCGGGTGGAAGCGGACTACAGAGACTGAATGTTGGCGGATGTTTAGACCACCCTTAACAAATTCAGATTTGTCAAGAACAGGGGAGCTCTTGAGGAGAGAGGCTGAGGCCATAATTAATTTATTTAACTGAGAAGTTTGGAGACCTCTTACTTACTGATAAATAGATAGATAGCAGGCTATCTTATCTCCTCGTATGAAGCTCTCTGAGTCTCTTTGCCACACAGATTCTCACTCACTGCTGTATATATAATCAACTAGCGAATGCTCAAAAGATGTCTCGTTTGAGGCTATAATAACTTGGCCAATTGCAGTTTGCCATGTAGGAATGATATTTTTGTCTTTTTGGCTGTATATTATACTTAAGCTAGTGGTTGAAATATATGGAGTTATACCGACCTCGTAAAAATTAGGAAGGATTGTTCAAGAATAAGAAAATTAGTACTAATAAACTAGTAATGTTAAATTATTTGGACTCGAGCAAAATTGACAAATTTATAACATGCTTGGCAGATGATCAAATGTAGCAACTTGATGGGTTCTGCTGAAGGCAGATCTGAGGCTGTGAGCTCCTCCAGTTTGCATTATCTGTTACTTTAGTTAATTAACGGCTCTCGTGTGGCTTCAGGATTTTATTGCGATTGTAATCTCCTTGACAACATGGTACAAGAGTTCTAGGAACCCTTCATTATGAAATGCATTTATTTTAATTTTTTGTTCATACACATTCATGTTAGCAAATGATTTAGGCAGAACACATCATATAAATTGTGTGTGCGAACTTCAACTTCCGAAATAATGCTATCGAACAAGGAGTTCCAAAATCACTAGGCATAGAGAAATTTTTGAGAATAGCACACTTTAATTAAATTTTTAATTTTACAATTTTTTTTGGCTAAATAAGCGTACACCATGAAAATCTGAAAAATCACCATAAGATTTGGCACTATTGCCCATCTTCTTCAAATCCACCCCTCCCCCACACTAAATTGCGACCCCCTCATCTCCTCTTGTTTTCAATTGGGGATGGGGATAGAGTTCGTTTTAATTGGGGGTAAAGGGTTTCAGTATTTGGTAGTGATTGGGAACAAGCGTTTTTTTTTGGGGGGGGGGGATTTAATGAAAGATGTAGTAGAGTGACGATTTTTTTTTGTTTGGTGGTGGTGTTTGGTAGAATCTGTGTCTCTGTGCATTATAAATCAATCGCCAATATACCAAATATTGAAGTATTTTTTGTGCATATTAGTGTTCGATGGCGTTTTTTTACGAAAGTTTGAGTTTGGTGGCAGATGGGTGGTAATGGTGATGGTTTTTTGTTGGTGGTGATGTGTGGTGTTTGGTGGTGGTGGTGTTCAGTATAATACGTCAATATACACCACTATACACCAAAATATACCAATATTGGTGTATTTTTTTATGTATATTGATGTTTAGTAGCGTCTTTTGGTAAAAGTTTGAAGGTTTTGATGGGGTGGGGGAGGTGGTGTTAGGGTGTGGTTATGGGGGGTGGGGTGGGGGTAATGAGGCGATGGGGAGAGGGATGCGGGCAGTGGGTAGGAGTAGGGGGTAAACAGAGATTGGGGGCGGTTGGAAAGAAAGGGAGTGGGAGTAAAAAGGAAGAGCGTTGTTATGCTTTCTCAAGAGGGATGTCATTTAGGTCAAAAAATTTACAAAGATGCTTAGATATTAATAACTGTGTTGACTTTGTGCTAGTTTTCAAAATTTCTTTGCCCTTTTATGGCGAATTTAAGTGATCTTGAATGCAAATATTCATTTAAACCCTTAATAGAGAAGGAAAACCTTTTATCACTCATGAAATCAAGGAAATCCTAGGATAACACTCGTTAACGTCTATACATTCTGCGAATATGTAAAAAGGAAATCCTAGGGAACAAAACGAAGCATGCTAAGTTGCTAACACTCTGAGAAAAGGCATGGTTGGCAAGGTTTTATCAGGCTCAACATATATGTGTAGTTTACCACACCCAAAGCCCAAAGTAGACTTATTTGTTAAATGGCAAGCTTTGCCTATGAGCCAATATTCTTCTCTGAGAAAGCTCAGTGGAACCACCTACATCCTCTAGTTAATCCAAGAAGGCATGAACTCAGCTGTGCATGTATGAGAAGACATCAGCATTCAATATATGAGGACTATTTCGAACACTTAACGCCCTTGATCTTTATTTTTCTAATCTGAATAAAACTAGTCTACCACACTTGGTATGAGAGTACCAAAAAAAAGTCTGAACAACTAATTGATGCCTTGAACTAGAAGAGTATATCCACAAACTACCCGTCTTTTTAGTTTTTGTCACTCCTAAAGCAAGAAATATCAACAGGCAACAACAATTTTTAAAGTTTTACCAGGCTGTTTTCAGACAGCACCTTCAACCAGTGATAGGTCTGCAATGCCAGAAATCAGGTCATCAAGTTCTCTCAGACCATCCGATGCTTCAGAAACATCAGAAACTGCAGGTAATGATTCCAATGGCTTCTCAGATAGAGCTTTGCTGAATTCAGTTATCAATTCTTCATCCTCGAATGAACTTCCCAGTTCCCAAATCTTGAAGATGTCCTTGGGTGATTGATCGTCGATCTTAAACGCTGGTAAAGCTGACTCATACTCTTTGTCAGAAAATCCAATATTTATATGGCTCTCATTGTAGGTTGCAAGGAAAACATTCTCCAAGGTAAATCCAGGCCCGAACATATCACCATTCTCAGCAATGAAATTGTTGTCATTGTTAGATGAAGCAACGTTATCAAGATCTTTATCGACATTCATAGATATTTCCGACTCTTTACTTGAACTAATCATCTCAGTATCAGCACCATCAGAAAATTTAACAGCATTTTTCTTCAGTTTTCTCAATGTAATCATCTCAGTGTCAGTTCCTTTGGGATAATCATGCTCGTCGGGCTTGATCGAGTCAGCATAAGGGTCAAGTGTTTCCAACAATGCATCTCTAAGAGACCCCCATCCGGACTCTGATAAAGAATTTATAGCCAGACAAGAATCTGCCCAAGCCAGATCTTCTGCAGAAGGAGCATCTCCATTTTGCTTCACCTCTCTAGAATCGAGACTCGGTGAGGAAACATGATCCTTGGGGTATAGGATAGACATAGCTCCCAGAGATGTTAGTTACCTGCAATATAATGTATATATCCTTCAACAGAAATTAAGATTGACACTAGCAACTTATCGCAACTGCAGAAAGGTAAGATCATTATATCCGATCTGAAATCAGTACATAACATGATCATCTCCTGTTCTTCAGAAACATACTTGATATAACAATAACGACCAGCTAGACTTTGTTTGGCTGTAGTCGATCTAAATAAATCTGGGAAATATTGCATACAAAGACCAATCACCGTCGAGTGTAACAGCATAGTTTGAAAAGGAAAACAATCGACCACAAAATCAGCTTAACCACTCTACAACAGAAAGAGTACTCGAAAATCTCAAAACTCATTTAACAAACTCTATCTTGCCTAAAAAATTAGGATCAAACCGAAAAATGATACAAAAATTGCAATAAGACCCAAATTAGGCTTAGAATTAACACCTCTGGAAGTAAACTATCGGAAGGGCAAAGCATACAGTAAAAATATATAAATTAATATTGTTGGGACCGGCGAAATTTATTAATTTATAGAGTGATTAATTTATCGAGTTTATTAGTATTGGGATCGAAAAAAATTATTATTTTAGAGAGTTTATTAATTTATGGATTATTGATTTAAAGGGTTTGTACTGTATCTATATTGATTAATGCTGTTCAAATGATATGGTAGACGCAATTAAACCACTACAAAAAATTCCATGTATCATGTATAGCTAAACTCGACTGTTATACAATTGATAAATGGTATCAAGGTCCTTAATAAAATAATTAACAATTAAAATAAAGCAACTCGTAATTGTTAAATCAAAATGAAACAAGAGTATACTATAAGAAATACCGAAGAAGACGAAAAAGCTGAATCATTTAGCAGATAAAGTGAAACAAAAAATTAGAGTAGTAATTCAGAGAAACATAAAAGGGAGTAGAAAAGTATGATGATAGAGGAACCTATTGAAATCTTCTGCTTCTTTACCGGATAAGACTTAAGAGGTTAAACTATTTTTCTCTAAAGTATGGGCTCGTTCTAACCATATCCATATCCCAAGTATGCTCTGGAAGGCCTAGCTTGTAAAACCTCACATTCGAAAAAGTTTGATTAAATTCCGATTTGTCGGATCTTGAAAAGCGATTTTCATGTACCTCGAACCTCATTTGTAGGTTTGACTGAGTTCGAGCCTAATATACATTGGTGATTCTTTTCTATTTTTAACATGAAAATTTGATAAATTCGAAATGAATCAAATTCCGAATTTTTAGTGCATTTTTTCAACTTCGAGAGCTAAGTTGAACCTTCAAATCATTATATTCAAGGCGAGATGAACCTAGATGAAATTATTTGGATTTACAATCACAAACCGTTGCTTCATAATTTCAGCCTAAACCATTCTTTGTACATACTCTTCACCATCATCATGTTGTTCATATATCAAATTTTTTAAGATAATACAACGATATGAAAATCTTTATACGTCCAAAAATACGAGAAGATACATATAACATCACCACATTAAAGTTACTATAAATATATTGGAAATTATCTATACATAACTATTTTTTCGAGTATACTCTGTGTCAGAACTCAGAATTATTTCTATAAGTGAAATGCTCATTTGTTGCTCATGGAAGATTGAATTGAGTATGATTTGAAGAAGACGCTTGAGATGTACTACCTCCATCCATAAGCGCATTTGATTTTTTATCTTCTTTTCGTAGTTGAGCTTTTGATCGTAAATATTTTTATTTTTATTATATAATAATTTATAGAAAACTATATTAATAAAAATACATTTTTAATTTTAATTTGATATAATTTTCGTCAAATATTGCTACGCAAGCAAAATATTTATGGTCGAAATTCGGCATTAAAAGTCACCATCACAAAAATAGAAAACATGGCAGCGATCGTCAGGTTGGTCTGGCATGCGCTACGTATGGAGAGCGACACGCCCGATGAAGGATTCGCGTATGATGAAAATTCTGAAATAGGTATGCGAATGTTTGCATTCTTATGCCACAATCTCTTCCTATCTGTATGTATAAGTGAGGCTTCACAGCTTGTCTGTCCCATCGCTCCATACACACAATTATCCTTAGTATGTGTCTCGTGAATAATGTCCTAACTTAGTGTATTTACGAAGTGTGCAGCGATCGTACAATCTAAAGGAGTTTATAAAACACTTTCAAATGCATTTACTTCAAATGAAAGCCAACTCTCAAAGCTCGTTTGCCTCACAAATTATAATGCAAAAATCTTTCTTATTTTCACACCTGAATCTGCGTTAGGGCATTTTTATATGGTGTAGGCTGTAGAGTTTATGGCAAAAATTATGGCGTAAATAAAACTTCCATCTTGTAAATGTATTAAATCTTGATTAGTCCTCTTTCTTCTTTGTTTTAGGCTGTATCTTAGCTGATCGTAGAAGTAATGCTTAAATATTAACTTAAATCATATCACAGAAAGTCTCCTTTATAAATGGAAACAAAATCTTCTTGAAAGATACGCTCTACATTTTGAGTTGTTCTTCTGAATCTGTTAGAAACAGGTTAGTCGAGGCAACGTGAAATCTTGGCCGATTTTAAATGCTATTTGACGGGTTTATAGAAAACGTCATGGTTTTTCTAAATAATTATTATATTTATTATACAAAAATAATTTAATTATATTTTATAGATATTCCATCTTATATATATTTCTAAAATTTTTAATAATTCATTCTCATTAGGTTTGTTCTTTTCTTTTATTAATATCAATCAAGAGATTGTGAAACAATACATCTATATAAAGTACTACATCATATACAATTTTCATAGTATACTATTATATTTATGTATAATTTAAGCAACTTCTTTAAGTTTTGATTATTTGAGTATGACAATTGAATTTTTAGATAATGAAATTTTAAATAAGTAGATGATATTGTCAACTTTTATACATTCATAGTTTTAGCGGTACTCTCTAAAATTTATAAACTTTTATTTCTTTAATAATTTATAATTTTTTATTAAGCTTTTTATAGTTATAATAAAGAAATCGCGTGTAAATGCAAACACACTTGCTTAATATTTTATTGAAAAGGGAAAACGTGAATGAAGATTGAATTGGTGATTAAATTCTATTGATCATTTGTAATGTAAGAGGACTCTACTATATTTGGTCCAAACTGTGAATCATTCTCCTTCCTTTTTGCCTTCGGCTCAAGGTACTGTATATTTGTACCTACAATTCTACACTAACAATCTTCCTTCCTCCTTAATTAGGATTAGGATTAGGATTAGAAATCATGTATGCAAGCACACCAACCAAAGGTGCATTAATATAAGTAGTAGGCTCCGACTTGCGAAAATCAACCCGATCATCCTCATAAGTATCATCTTCTTGAGGTCCACCAACAACCGCCCCGACTAACAAATTCGGGTTCGGGTTGGAAGAATTAAAATAAACTGAGCCATCTTTGCATCCAACAAACTGAGGGAGAACTTTGATTGAAGGAATTGATGAGCCACGATGGTGTATTCTTTGTGGGTAGTAATTGCTATACCCTACCATGTAGGACATACCCTTAGGATTGTCCCCTAAAATGTAATCAACTTGCCTCTTTGCTATTTGACGTAGCTTTGTTGGACCCACCATAATGTTACCACAATTTATACTTTGTGAAGATTTTTCAAGAGAATTGGCATATGTTAGCAAGAGGAATGATATTGTGGTTGCATGTTGTAAGTTACTTCCTCCAGGTTTGTACATTAGGCCTCCTGGTGTGTACTCTATGTGGGAGGAAGAAGTTTCTGGAATCAATGTGCACATAAATGCATCCGAGGAGGCTTTGTAAGATTGTAAAGAGTACAAGTTTCCTTCCAATACTTCCTGTTTAAAAGTGGAATTAGATATGTTAGATAGTAGGAAACGTAGAATACTACGGATACTAATAGTTGAAACATAAGATTTATTATTTGAAAATCAATTAAATTCATACCTTCCTTAGAGACGAGAACATTTAAGCCAGCATGTTTATTGTCCCAACCAAATTCGTTAATGTTGTCATCTGCACCAAGGGTCTTGCCATTGTTTTCAATGTAACTAAGGTAAGAATCGTTTTGTGAGGCCCTTCTTAGCCAAGCTGCACCCCAAAGCAACTCATCCTGTCAATCATCCATAAGAAAATATCGTTCTAACCCAAATTTTGTTAATTTTGATAACTGAAAATTAAGCCGGACAATGTATAATTTATAAGGATAAGATATACGTATGAGTTATGACTTACTTGATATCCATCAAAGTCACAATAGAAAGGGCAGACACCATCCCTAATGTTAGTATTATCACTATAAGCTCCCCTGTAAGTATCTGCGAACTCAAAAACTCTAGTAGCAGTCCGAAGAAGCGTTTCAGCATAACCCGGATCAGTTGATTTGAATGCAAGGGAGGAAGCAGCTAAAGCTGCCGCAGTTTCACCGGCGACATCAGAAGCCGGATTCGGAGCCTCCACTGTGTATACAGTCCTTTCTGTGTCCATATCTTCCGGTCTCTCCCAACAGTTATGGTCTTTTATTGGGTCACCAACCTATAGGAAAAAGTGAGTCATGGTTCTGTCCCAATGCATCGCAATTTTTATTTTAGTAGGAGTACTAGATATCTAAAGTGGACATTCCAAATATTAAGACATCTTAACTACAAATTATACGTACTGATCCCGTATTATTAAGACATTCTAGAGGCAACCCCTTCGTTGTCGTATGAAGGTAATTGATCTGATATAATATATTACTCCGTATTCCCTTGATTAAAGTTAACTAGCTGGAAGTACCAGGGAAACAATATAGGAAAACAAAGAGAATGTGACAAATTTGTAATATCACACTAGTGTAAAAGGAAAAAAGTTTTAAAAATAAATATTAAGTCATCATTCAAAAATATTGCCATTATTTAAATAAAAAGAAATAAACATATATCTTGCTCAAAGGAAAATTAACGAGTAGGGCAGTAAGTATAAAAAGAGACCACCCGTGTCCAATTGAATTTTCCATTGCTTGGTCCACAAATGAATTTGATCAACCACTACTTATCATCTACACTATGCAAGCCTAGAAATTCAATACTTGCAATAATCTTTTTGGTCGGACTATTAAATATGATATAAATCAAAGATGAAAAAAAGGTGAAGGTTAGTTCGACCAATATATAGCCATTTAAGACTAGCTGGCACATACACCATCTTACTGTTAAACTCGAAATGACAAGATTACCCCCACCCGCCAAAACGATCTTCTTTATTCTGCATCCAAGGATTCATATATATGACTTGATGTTATACAGTGTTAATTTAGGTAAAACTACAAATCTTCCATTGTATTACGCCAAGATTCCTTGCATATGGTGTCATACTTGTCACGAGAGAACAATTTTTTCTAAGATTAAACGTCAAATTATACTAGGTAGTGAATGACATTTTCTTAAAACAAAAGTTTAATATGTAACAATTATCATAACAACTTTAAACCGTTTTTATTACTACATATTGCAATCACAATAGACATTCTTATGCTACTTTATACACAAACTGGTTCCAACAAAAAAAAAACATGCCTTATGATTAATTTCAAATTTCAATATAATAACAAGACATACACTGTACTATATGTAATATATGCTTGAGAAGTTAATTAACTATCACTCTATCAGTTGCATACTCATTTTTGCATAAAATCCTAACTTAGTAACTTTGGTAGACTATTTCATAGATTTGTAAAATAGGACAAGTCTAAAAGAATTCTGTCATCTCTCAAACTAAAAAACAACGGTGCTTTAGACGTAGTATTAATTTTCATCAATAGACCTTAAATGCAATTTATATCTCGGTAATTAACAAATACAAGGCACTACATAGGTGTTGTGTAGTCAATTACCTGAACGAAAATGCGATTAGTTTGTGAAACCGTCTTGAGGAGATAATCGGTCGCCCAACGAAGAGCCACCAAAGCATTCCTCAGCTCCAAGGGAGGCATAAACTGACCAAATTCAATAATACTCCAAGCCAACATTGTTGTAGTAAAAGCCATAGGGAAACCAAATTTAATGTTGTCACCAGCATCATAGTAACCCCCTGTTAAATCCGTACTAACCATCCAACCATCTCCAAGCCCTGAATGATCCCTCCAACTAATTCTTTGGTCTGCTGGTAAGTACCCCGAACGTTGTGCCTCGAAGAATAGTATTGACTTTGATAATGCGTCGGCATATTCGTGGTAGCTTGATGGGTATAATGGTAAATTTATGAGGAGGAGGAGAATGGGGAGGATGAGATGGGGCATTTGATGGAATTGGGAAATGGTCATGGTTTGGATTCTTGGAGTGTTTGTGTTTGTCTCATAAAGGAAGAAGAAGTTTTTAAGAAATGGTTGTATTGTAGCATGGGCATAAACAGAGAAAGCATTATTATAGAAGTGATGGATGAGCTTTTAGGTAATGTGGAGTGTGAACTTTAATTGTTTGTATTTGAAACAGTTGAGGGATCACGAGGAGGGATAAACTGTGGGAAGTTTTCGTTTTATTTTGTTGTGTTGGGGGGGATGGGGAGAAAATGGTTGTTATTAGTTTCACGGCATGTTTGCGCAAAGTGATCAATTAGGTGCTGCTGCTATATCACCACACAAAGATGATCAATTGAAATACAATTGACATGCAGGGACCGATCAAATTGAATTTAGCACCTGGCTGGCCCCACACTGAAATAAAAACAAAAACAAAAGCGCCAAGCGAATGTCCAGCGCGACACGTGTCGCCGTTGCAGGTGAAAGCGTAGCCTGGCCCGACGCTGCGGCGCTGCGGCTTCTGCCTACCGAATTTTTTTTTCCACCCCATTTTAAATTGCTTACACAATACTCAAGAAAAAATACACCACTATTTTTATTTTTCGAGCTCTATAAATAGAAATTTTTGCAAGCCATATTATTCGACACAAAAAATGTTTTTACACCTTATTTAATCTCTCTCGATATTAAAAAAATATTAAAATATTTTAAAATAATTAAAATATTAAAATTATTAAAAATATATTTTAAAAAAAAATTATAATATTATTTATTGTATTATTAAATTTAATAATTATATATACGAAATAAATGTTATAAATTCAAAATACATGCAAGATATTGAGCCGACATGAAAGTACTGGACACTCGAACGACACTGGCTGCCATTGCTGATAAAAAGCTGCTATTCGAGAGGCCGCCAGTTTAACGCCAGAGTAAGATCACCTGACACCCTCGTCATGATACGATCACCTACATCAATTGCACAACAACTCACTACCACACACAGGAAATGGTACGTCCATGGCATAGAGCTTAGAATCTTTTTAAGCTTCTGTTTTTTGTTTGTTAGGAAGTTTTGGGTAAATATTATATTGACTATTTACTACTTCATGGAGTAGATCGTTTGTATCAATTTTTGTGTTAATGCATGTCATAGTAATATTGAAATGCCAAGTTTTATATTCTAAGATACAGGTTCTTCTTATGAGGAATTTAATTTTTCACCTATTTTATTACATATCTTTGGGACATAGACTAACACAAATAACATACACATCTCTAATGATAAAAAATATGGCAAGGCAAATTAGAAGTTCAAAGTGTATGCACGTATCCTAGCTATTGTACTACTTATACATCACCCCTTTAATGTTCTATTCATCGAGAAATTTCTTTGATGCTTACTTTTCTTTTTTAAGCATCATGTTTACACTCATCTAAACCATTGAATCACCCTTTTTTTTAATTATTTGATCTAATGAATATTATTCATTAGGGTCAAGATCGGAAATGGAATTTTTTAGTTTTTCCTTCATTTAAATCCACCCAATTAGTATTAAATGCTTTAGATTTTGTAATCAATCATCCATTAGACATGCCATTTTCAAACAAATTTAAATGCAAATCAAAACTCATCTCAAATCATTACATAAATGCCAAAATATCAAATTGGTATTATTTAATCCGGCATACCATTTATATTGTATTAGTGATATCTTATTTTCTTGTATAAATACCTTTTATATGTTAGTTGTGGTATTATAATTAGTTTTCACCATATTACAAATAGAATAGAAAAATAACACATATAAATATTTGAAAGTTTGAAATTGTTTTTTATTTTATAAATAATCACCGACTAAACATGACATCTTTCAAGCAAATTTAAAATCAATTAAAATCATCTCAAATTTTCAACAATAGAATAATATCAAACTAATCGTATACGTCATGCTAATTACAACGCCTCGAGTATTTTATATTCCCATTTTCTAATTTAATACGTAGTACGGTTAAAATGTAAAGAATACCTTTCGAGCACTTCATAATATAATTGTATTTGGTACTATTTGAAAATTTTTAAACATATTTTGGGATATTTTATCATTTGATTTTTTAAGTGATATAAATTAGCCTTTATATTACGGTACGACCGGAGCAGAAATTTAAATACCATCGTTTGTCAAATCAAAGTATACAAGATTCCAAAATGTCGATTTTGCGCCTTATTTTACTTTTTTTCCTTTTCATTTTATTAGAGATTTGCATTTAAATACACACCCAATTTGTATTAAATGCTTTAGATTTTGTAACCAATCACCACCAAATATGTTATTTTCAAGCAAATTTAAAATCAATCAAAATCATCTCAAATTTTCAAATAAATACAAAAAAAATATCAAATGATATTATTTAACTGGCCATACCATTTATATTGTATAACTCGTAATCCTATTTCATTGTATAAAAAGATATTTTATATATTAGTTATGGTATTATAGAAGTTAGTTTTCAATTACAAGATAAATAATAAAATATAACATTATTTAAGTATTTTTTGAAAGTTTGATATTATTTTTTATTTTGTAAATAATCACCCACTAAAGATGATTTTTCAAGTAAATTTAAAATTAATCAAAATCCTCTCAAATCTTCAAATCAATCAGGAAAATATCAAACTGATCAGATACTATGTCAGAAAGAATACAATGTATCTTTCAATATTTTATAATTATAGTTTACAATTTCATATGGTATGGTTACGTAAAGAAATACATTTCGAGTGCCTCTTTATTATATAATTGTATTTCGATAGGCAAGTATTTTTTAACATATTTTTGGATATTTATTTGATCATTTTAGATATACCATATGTTCTGCCACGGTATTTAATGTAATTTAAATACCATTGTTTGTTAACCAAAGGTACGAGTAATATGTTTCAAGTAAATTTAAAAATTAATCAATATTCACTTAAAGTTTTCAAATAAATGATGAAAAATATCAAATTAAGCTTGTAACCAATCACCCACTAAATATACCATTTTTAAAGCAATTTTGAAATCAATCAAAATTCTCTTAAATGCTCAAATAAATGATGTAAATATCAAAGTAATTTTTATTTTATATGGAAATATATATGGTATACCATTTGTGTCAAGGGATACGAGCATGACAACAACGCTACAATATTGTTGTATTTTTTAACAACGATATCCACCAAATATAAAATCTCTTATTAATTTGTATCTATAATAGCAATAATTTTATACATGAATATGTTAATAATACCATATTCAATGTGGGGAAATGGATTTGAGAGGATTTGATTTGATTAGGGAGATTTTGGTTTGATTGTGAAATTAAATGTTAGAATTATACTACAAGAAAGAAACTAATAATGTGGTGTTAAATGCTAGAAATCTATTACAATTAGGAAACTAATTAATGAGGGCGTGATTAATGAGATTTTATTTTTTTGTTTCTTTAACGTAAAATGATGCATTGACAATTGTGTACTTGTAAACATGGTGCTTACAAAAACATGTAAGCATCTAAATACGGGATCTCTATTCATCATAATTTCTCGCAATGGCTCCCCCCAACGCTGCTATATCGAAGGCTGACCCATATGAAATTTGTGGCCAATGTCGGTCATTTCAACATCAAGCATTCTCCCGAGTCCCGGTCAACTGGAGATGTTCATTCCCGCTAGTAGACCTGTCTAACGAACCGGCCCCGCCCTTTGAGGATCGAACCGAGACGGCCCGTGTCGCATGTTCGACGGGCCCAAGGCCCCTTAACGAACCGTGGCATCAAGCCACATCAAAACCGCAATTACACGCTAACTCTAACCCGGCATCACATTTAATGGCCAATGGCTATCTAACTATTATTTTTCAGAGGCTAAACGCGGTACCGCTTTGATCAAACTAAGCACTGGCCATTTAGTCCAACGGTTCTTTAAATGCTACTTTTTGTACTAAACGCCGCACTGCTTGACGTACCAAACGGGTACCACGTTATTCCTCAAGTAGAAAAATGAGGGACTACACCACGGAGAGCTCCATAAAAGCGAAAAGACCATTCTTCATTTCTCACAACTCACAATCATTTCTTAAGAATTACAATACTCATTACTTGTTTTTTATCGATGCCTAGCGATTCGATCAAGCCTAACGATTCCTTCTCAAGTCGCTGGGTTGTTCGTCAGATTCGCTTCTGTGATATCATCATCCTTTTTATAGTCGAGCCATTTGTTCTTCTAAATTAATGGGCATCAAACACAATCTCGTAAAAAATGTTCAGCGATATCAGTAGCCGCTTAATATGTCTAATGATTTTGTTAATCTGTAGGATGATAATCAAATGGATTTAATTACCGTAATTTACTCTCAATCTAAGGCTACTGATAATACTAAATAAAAGGAAAAAACATCATGATTTGACAACGCCAGGGCGAATCGTGAAAATCAAAGCGGCAACTTGTGTAAATTGTAAAGCAGAGCTCTATCACGAAAACGAAGGGTAAAGCACCATGACACTTATTAAGTCATAACATCACTAAGGACGCGGTGGGGTCAGGCCACGCGAAAGATTAATACCCAAACCTAAGGGTAACTTTTTTTAATATGTCATTATGACTAAACTATGAAATTCCTTCAGAATCGGGTAGTTCTTCACCTTTTAATCATCAAGGATGACGCTTTACTAATCGATTCAAAAAAGTCGTTAATCCCCGAGCCAACCATATCCCACTACTATGAACTTATCCTTTTAAATATTTTGATATAACGCAAGAACATGCCATTTGATCGATAAAGATCGGTTTTACGTGTTAAATCCACAAGATATTTAATATAAACGCTACCACGCTTAATCCGGCTTGAAATACGTGATCCGCAAATTTTTCATGCTAAATAAAATAAGACGCTTATTTTAAACTTTGTTATGCCGAGTGCCTCGAACCCGGTCCGCCGAATACCCACCTAATATCAGCGGGCTCGAATCGGCTGTGGCCCCTGTGGCCCACCTACTTGTCCCCCCATCCGCCCTATTTCGTGATGGGTCGGGGCCGCTCAGAAGCCGAGTGGGTCGGGCCGAATTGAACTTTGTACGATCCTGCTCGTTGGGACAGCACCCGCCATTAAGAACAAGCCCAACATTTTCTAAGCGAACGACGCCCAAGGACTATTTGTTGCCCTTTCCGTGAGCAACTAACCAAACACAGCCTTGATTAATTCTTGTTCAAGTAAAGTCGCTTCACCTTTTCCAACACTCTTTTTCGCTCCCGATTTTCATGAAATCATTTTGAATACTCATCTACAAATAAATTATATTAAAAAAACATATTATAGCATTTTTTTATAGTAACATCTTTATTCTCTGTTTGGGTTAACTTATTCTGAATCCCGGTTGAGTTTTTGGGAGATCGAAGAAATTGAATAATTTGAATGGCGAGTGCTTGTAAACGAGTTGTTCAACTCTCCAATAATTGTAGGCTTAGCCTTTCTAGGTGCGGACAAATTAATCCTCCCTATAAACCGAGCCTAGATCCTGCTTCGGCTCGTTTATTAGCTTCGGTGTCTTCAAATCGAATTGATTGTAGGCAGATCTCTCAGCTCGTTAAACCTTCAAATAGCAATCGAGCCTTCCTTGTTGACACTTTAGCTTTGGTAATTTTAATTTCGTTTTATTTTGTATTATTTTGTGATTGATTTAGCTTCATAGTTTGATTACTTAATTTTACATGATTTTTGGACAATTATAATGTTGTGTTTGGGAAATCTGATTTTAATCGGAGTTGTTTATTTACAATGTTAGGAGTTTAGCTTTGGTAATTGATTTTATTTTATTATTATTTTGTGATTGATTCGGTTCATATTTTGATTACTTAATATTGCATGATTTTTGGGAAATTATTGTGTAATTTTTGGAATGTTCTATGTTTGGGAAACGTGATTTTAATCCAAGTTGTTTATTATTGACACAGGTTAGGAGTTTAGAAGCACAAGGCGTGCCATCGAAGCAAGCTGAAGCAATAACTGCTGCTATCACAGAGGTGTTGAATGATAGTTTGGAGAATGTTGCGAATTCTTTCGTCTCCACTGCAGAGATGCAGAAAGTAAGAAGTCTGTTTATGTTATTGTATTCTTAATATGATACTATTGGTGTGTTTATGAGCCGGAGAGAAAGCGTTAAGCTGGAATATATTAGGATTGAGCTGTTATCGGAGTAGGTTGTGCTAATTTGACATGTTTGATTACATGATGATTGTTTTGAAACCGAAATGTAGCATATGTTTTGTGAGAATCTCTGTCATAGAATTGGTTGTTTATTTGTGTTGATTACACGGGAATAGTAGTATATGTATTGTTTCAAAGTAATCATAATGTTAAGCAAGTTTCTCTATACACACACCAGAATAGTAATTTTTAAGGAAATGACAATTTTGCCCTTAATGAAACTTTCTAACTGCTGCACTTGCAAATAGGAGGGGGGCAAAATAGTCATTTCACACCCAAACCCAACACTATTTGGGTGTGTCTATAACAGGTTTCCCTTTAATGTATGTTCTTGGAATTTGGCAGGCTGAAATGATTCAAGATACCAACCTCAATAAGTTCAAAGCTGAAGTTCAAAGTTCTCAGGTACGAAAACTTTTCATTTAATAGTTATTTACTCATGTAAATTGGGTTCTTATCACTTGCATTTTTGCATATGAATGTTTTCTTTTGTCAAAACATGTACGGTAATAAATGCAATACCGTGATCATATTTAGTCTTATTGGAGATGTTGGAATTTGTAAATTGTTTCACTCAAACTATTTTTCAATTCATGTTAGAGATGGCTCATATAGACTAGGTTATTCAAACATTTAGGTCAGCTACATGAAATCTTCTATATGTTCTTTAACCAATTTAAGTCTTTTGCTTATTAATGACCTTCTCTGAAGTATCACATGTGATTATGGAAATGTATGAATTAACAATATACTTATGAGGCACGTGAACCAAAAGGAATTAGACTAGCGTGAACACTGAATAAGATCTGCTACATATGCCCCAAGGGGCAGAAAAAACAATATTGGCATGCGCATGACGAGAAATTAATAAATGGAAAAATATTCCATGTTTGTCTTTGTTTTGGTTCCCAGTCCAATGGATCTAGGAATTGATCGTATTGTAGCAATGATAATAAGAAAGACATCAATGATGACAATGAGTTAATTTGTTCAATTAATTAAGAAGAAAGCAGGCAAGACGAGTTAGACTTTTGGGAAGTATCTATCATGGGATTTCTGCTGTGACTTCGTTTTGTTTTTACTAATGAGTTGATCAATTTTCCTTTACTTCATTTGTCTACCAAAGGAACACCATTTTGCAATGTTGCAACGAGAGACTGAAAAGCTGAGGAATGATATTGAAAAAATGCGCAGTGAGCTCAGGTTTGCCATATTTGAATAGCCCACTCTCTTTATTCAAATGATAGTGATCTAAAGACCATTTCTATTCAATTAGGTATGAGATTGACAAAGTCACCGCTGGTCAGCGCTTGGATTTGAATCTCGAGAGAGGGTAAGATATAATTTAAAAACACACTATTTCAATAGTTTTGGCACAATGTTTCTCATTCAGATTTAGGATGGTGCAGCCGCATACGTGATGAGCTGCAAAATCAGAATGCTGAGACCACCAATTTGACAAACAAGCTTGATAGGGTTAGTTGGAAGGATTTCTCAGATGAGGAACAGATGAATTTTTCTTACTCAGTAACTATGTCTCTGAATTGTTCTCTTTCTAATTTATGTCCACTAGGAAATCCATGCTCTGAGGGCTCAGTTGGAGGCTGCAAAATATGAAGTAATCAAATACTGTATTGGTACACTTGTCTCAATCTCTGCAGTTGGTCTTGCTGTGATTCGTGTCATCTATAGCCACTAGCCTTACTGGTAAGATCCTCAAGTCCTCGCATTTGCTAAGATATATGGCAGATCTTTTTATGTAGTCTGCCCTCATTCAATGTAGTTTCGGTAAAATTACCATTTCTTTTGGTTGATTACACTACTGAATTTCTTGCACAATTTCAGACCTTACTGCTTCTGATTGCTGAAGGTATAGGTGTAACATTTTTTGTGAATTAGGGTATCTGATACTTCAAATCTTACAGCTGAAAGCAGCGTTCTTTAGTTTGTCTGATCTAGCTGTGTACAATGCAATTTATCAAAGTGAAAAGAATTTTTATAAGAAGAAACTGGATAACTTATCATTTGAAATCATTTCCCATTATTCCTGTCGTTACAAGTCTTCAACCATCATGATTTGACCATCACATTGTATCTTTAGCAGCGTGTAAGAATCGGATCTGGTGGATCCACATTCTTTGAGGGTACATATTTCTTATTTTATTCGTTACAACAATCAAAGTAATTACTATCAAGTAGAAAGTGGTTTCAGGAGAGCACAAATACGAGTCTAACCAAGGTTTTGCCTTAAAGGATTTTGGGGAAAGGTTTAAATTCCGTTATGATGCTTGTTTTTCTACTGTTTTTGTGTTAGCCTATCCTATATTTCAGATAGGCTAAGGTTTAGATAATCTAGTGTGAACGCTCCAAAGGTGCTTTTTTGGACATCCAACATATTTTTCATTTTTGAATAATTTTGAGTAAGTGGAAAGGAGGGAAGAGAATATATTTTAAAGTACATTTAATTTTTGAACAAAACTAAACATCCATTACTATTTTGACTTTGGAAATAAACAGCATATGATTGAACTAGTATTTTATCATTATTTGACATGGACACATGGTTGATGGTGTTATCTCCTCGGGGTTTACATTTTGTGATTGAATTTGAATTCTAGATAGTATCCAAACATTGAGTCTGTGAATCAGAATTCATATTATTGCAATCGTACAGAACAATCAACTCAATGCTAATCAAATTTTAATTCTATAAATTAGACAAACACATCCACTGACCACTGCCTTGATTCTTTTTATTGTTAGAAACTTTCATTGGCTGACCGGTAAATTGGGGTAGAAGTTTTTTCTTTTTTTTATCAAAATATTTGATATTTTATATTTATAATACTCCCTCCATCCCTATATTTAAGAATTATTTTCCTAAAATAGAATTTTCTTTTTAAGGTTTTATTTTGTCAAATTAGGTTAGAAAAGTGGAGGGAAAATTAGTTTATGTAAATTTAATTTAAATTTTTATTAAATTTTGTGCAAAATTAAAAAATTAAATAGCTTCCTTAAATAAGTGATTTATGAAAGATTAATCAAGTTTATATTTTTTCCTTTATATTCCTACCTTCTTTCTTTTATATGTGCGCTATCAATTATACTTTTTGACGTCTAATGTAACGCTCCAATGATATTACCAGACATTACGAAATATTAAGAGTGAATATAGTAAAAATTATTCCATCTTAATTTATATCATTAGTTTAGATGATTAATCTTTATGAGTTTGAGGGAGTACAATACTTATTATTAATATTTTATTTTAAATTAATGGGGACTTTTTCACTTCGGCATATCAATTTCATTATTCAATTATTTCTTATATATATTATGAAAATATTTTTAAATATTTAATTAAATGATATTAATTTTATATTTCTTTTCGTATTATTAAATAAAAAGAATTAAGAAGGCCGAAACGAATCTTAAAATGCCAATTAATTAAATGGAGCAGCAGCCTTCACTTGGGCTTTGATGAATCTACGTCGTTCTTTTCTAAGATGGTAGCATGATTTCTAACAACTCACATAATCACATGGCATGCTTGAATGAATCTCTAACGCAACCATAATGATTCATGACTCACATGCTACTAGGACCAATGCCAGTCGGGCCTTAAATTATCGGTGCAATAGTCAATTGATGCTTTAATGTCACTCCACTGTAAATATCCTATAAACTTTTAAATATATTGAATTTCCCAAATGATAAGAGTCCACCCAAAATTTGAAGGGAGCAACATATTAATCAAAGGGTAAGAATAAATCTATAACCTTTTAAAAAAAGTCGACTTTTAGGGTTTACCTCAATTTATTTTGATTGACATTTTTAGTTTCAGAGGCAAAGCTTTGATCGTGAATTAATCCTCATTGATCAAGTTGATTTAAAAGTAACATTTGACTTGGTTTAAATTGCATCTAATTGTTAAGTCTTTTCGTCGATTTAGAATTGGTTAAATGCCTATCAATGTTCAACGTTTTCCAAATAATAACTCATATTCAACCATCTGTGGATCCCTATTGAAGCGTAGAAAACAGATGCTTGGCCAGCCGCCATTAAGAAATAGAGATATTGAATTGAAGATATTTCAATTCCACCAGTGCTGGCCAACCACACAAGTTGTAGTGGGCTCCAACCTCAATTAATCACCTAAATGCCATATGGTGAATGACAAAAGCAAATGGAGAAAAAAGCATGGGAGTGCACCTCAACGCATCATCCTTTCAACGACCTTTCAGAACCGCTCAACCGTTTTCATTGGTTCAACTTACCATAGACTTAGACAATGCACTCACCCAACTCGATCATTTTCTTTACAAGATGGTAAGACATCACCCATGTGAGAGGTCCATCGTCTATAGCTATGGAAGCTTTTGCTTCATATTTAGACTCTCACGTTATCGAGGATCTCGTTTCAAGAAAATACACCGAATTGGGAGACTTAAAATTGATTTATGATTAAAAAAAATTGTAACAAAAATTGAAAACGTCAATTATTTTATGTTGAAATTATGTTTATTTAAAAAGAATTTTTTAGTCACTTCACCGAGAATAAGTTGAAGTAAATTTGAGCCCTTGTTGCATGAGCTTTCTTTAGAGACCTTTGTTTTTATGGAAAATGCTCAATGAGTTATCAACTTGCATTAACATTAATGAACAAGCAAAAACAGTACTGTAATTGTGATTATAACATAAGAGATTAATTAGAAAACTGAAACTCCTATCAAAGAAAAATCAGAACAAAAGAAATGCCTAAAATAATCCTCCCTAGTCCGTTAAGAGTCTATTGACTTTCGAGTCTACCATCCTCCACCAAAATTGTACATGAGCTTTGAACCACAAACCGAGCTAACCCTAAGAACCGGATTCCTTTCGGACTAATATTGTACTTCTAGAACTCAGAAACTCTGAACCATTGGAGATAGACCGGTTTCAATAACCCCGACTACCTCCTTTTTGCGCCTCATTTCCAAAACTTTCCTGTGACTGTTTGAATGAACCTCTTGGGAGAAAGTCGGACTACAAGCCGGTCTATATTCGGGGAAAAGCCGACCGGATTTGTAACGAACCCCGCAAGCATTACAAAGTGTTTTGGGACCCAATGGTCCGGCTCTCCATTGAGGAGTCTTCTGAACTTGGCAATGCGTACACCTACGAACCGTTTGATGAGTTCCACTAGAAACCGGGCCGTTTTCCTCCGTTGCATGTTTCTTCTTTTGCTTCTTGACAACCGGTTTTCCAATTGCCGGTTCAGCAAATAGGAATGGTGAAATTCTTGATGATGAACCGTCTAGTGAATTAGATGACAAAGATGACTCAGGAGTTACTGATGGCGATGAACCGGTCGCCCAAATTAAACATCCATTAGGCCTGGGGCGCTTGGCCCTCGGTTTTCTACAAACCGGCAAAGGAAAACACGGCTCCTTGGCTCGTTGAACAACCGGTCTGCTCACCGGTGCATGCCGGTTCTTGAGGAAACTTCCAGTGTTCCAATTGAAGCTCCCAACAGGACACAAGAGGGATAGCTCTGTAGAGGAATCATCCACAATTTGTGATAACCATTCAAGATTCTCCATTTCATCAACCTGAACAAATATTCATATTGTTAGATATGTAAATTGATCCTTCTCTACTCATAACATATTTTCTTTAAAAGATATCCAGCTCCTTACATTAGTGATAAGCTGTGAAAACCTCCTACCTACTATAACAATTCGATTTTATCAGTTAATATTATTTTAATAAAATTGTAACCAAATAGTACTCCGTATATCTTTATATTATTACAGTATCTTATTTTTCTATGAGTAAACTTTATTAATAAAACGACTTCAACAAAAGAAAATGAACTAAAAACTTAACAATTCAAACTCAATTTGAAACATATATGCTCCCTTCATTTCATAAAGATCATCGAGTTTTAATTTTCACACAAAATTTAGAAAAAAACATTTTAATATTAGTTAAAGTTACACATATTTACTAAGGTACACATATTTAAATTTGTCAAATAGAATAAGTTAATGAGAAATGAAAAAAAAAACATGAAAACAGTCAATTTGTGTAGTATAAAAAGACTATTTTGAGAACAGAAACCATAAATTAAATCATCTTAGTTAAATTAAGGCAATTTGATTTTTGATAACATAATTTTTGTTTAAAGGGTCGTAAAACTTACCGGAACAGAGTCTCCAAAAACGACATCATTATCGTTGTTGCATAAATTAACAAGACTTGAATTATCATAACTAAAATTCCCTTGTTTATTATTGGCTTCAAAATCTTCTTCAGATTCTTGAAAAGAAGCCTCCTCAAAATCTTTGTCTGAAAAGTCAAGGAGGTCATCTACTGAGAAATCTTCACATGTAACATTATTAATTCCACGAACATCTTCTAAATAAACTTGTTGGTTATTCACCATAGCTATCTTTGAAAAAAAACTCGATTTCAAAGCTCTTTTTGCTTCAATTCTCTCCATATTTCTCTTTCAATATTTGTATATTTTGCAAAATGAAAACAACCCAAATGAATTAATTGAGAAATGACGTTACTCTTTCTAAGTTTTAAGCGGGTTAGTGGGCGAAACTGGTGGGGTTCAATTAATGCTTTTTTTTTCTTTCTTTTTTGCTCTTATCTATTTGTACTGTTTTGTTTCTACTTTCTTTTTTATTTTGTCGAAAATATTTTCTTAATTGAAGTGTTACTGTGGGCTGTTACCCGTGGGATATAAACTGACACTTTGAAAAATTTAGGCGCATATGATTTTGACTATTCTTTCAGAAGTCGATAGGTCAACAGTCAACACGTACTATTTGGTTAATTTCAAGTTATTTATCTGATTACGAATTTATGCCAGAGTATATTAATATCGTACCCCGTATTTGGTTAATTTCACAAGAACATTAATTATACTTAAGCGATGCATTAATTAAGATTGCCATAGTTTATTACAGTTTTTTACGGAGTAGTACTGTATTTTGTATTAGAGATGCTTAAGAATTAAGGTATAAATAGCTCAAATCGAATTGCCAATCAGGTTCAATTCAAGTAGATGCTATTACTCGACATAATACAATCGAATAATATAGAATAATTACTCTAAATTTACAATATGCTTTTTCCAATTACTAGTTTGTAGACTTGAGGTGAAATCGTTATCAGAATGTTAAACTAAAAATCTCAACTTAATTGCCTGCTAAAATGACATTTGAGTCGGGATTAAGCTTATTATGTACTTGATATCCAAAACAATCAAGTAATTAGCGATTCAATACAATTTGTATGGAAAACTTAACAAGTTAGCGGTACCACCTTGAACACAATTGGTTGTCACAATAGAAAGATCAACCTAAAAAATTTATGGCTTTTAATTTTCTTTTTCTGTCTTGGGTGGGTTGACTAGTGTAATTCCAAGTTTCCAACAATCAAAGAATAGTAAAAGGAGGCATGAAGCTGTTCTAAAATGACAGCCTCATGCAACCATGTTGATATTGATCACATACAGTTGTCAATTTTCAAAGGTTGTATTTGCCTAAACGAGTTCTTACTTTTCTCTTTGCTAATTATCGGCACGTTTCTAGTACTTATTTCTTCGTATTTACCTTTCTCGTTACTACCTGTAATTACCGACACGTTTAGTTTTTGTGGTTGAGCATATAAGGAGTGTTATTTTATGAGTATGGACTTTGCTTAATGTCATTAAGTCATTCAATAAAGAGGAAAATGAAATGTCCATACAACAATTAAGGTTTCTTCTATGTCAATACAACAATTATGGTCCAGAGTGGTTACAATTTAGGTGGAAGTGACAGGACCATTGGATTTGTATTTATATGCAAAATTGCAATGTTACCAATAAGTTAGGTTTGGAAATTTAACCTAACATAAATTAAGAACGATCTCCAACTTTAAATTCAGAAACTAACATTTTATTGTTATATTGTACTGCTAATCTCCTATAAATCATTTGGCACATAATATGTATGAATGTATACTTTAAATCAAAAATAAAATTTAAGTAAATTGTATGTGCTAACTTGTTATTGATGTGTCATTCATCTTATCGTCTAACATACCAACTTAAAGTAATTTATGGTTTGAATTAATTTAAAATTTAAAAAAACGCTACTACATAGTACATACTACTATAAATTTTCAATTTTATTTTAATTTTGAATACAATTTTGTCTAGTACTTAAATTTCAAAAGTTTGCATTGGGTAGGCAAATTTGCATTCACAACATGGCGCGATTAAGCATTCAAAAGTTGAATGAAACATAAAACACTGTGGAATTGAGAAAATAGAAACTGCCAAAATATTTTGATTTTTCAAGTTTTAAGTTTTTGCCAACTCTTTTTGTCACAAGCAAATCCAATGAATGATATAACACGAAATCGCAAATCTAATCCTGCGTTGATTCCGTCGCTACTTTTTGACTTTTTTCTAATTATATCTAATTGTGATGTTTCTTTCTTCTTTATTTATCTAAAGTAGTCTAATTGAATAATTAGGATTTTCATCTTTTGATGAAATTAATCATTTCCAACTTCTCTGGTGCCATGCATGTGACTATGTGAGGGTGATGCTTACTTAAGTGGAAGATTAGTGCTCAACATATTTGAAGAACGACGGCATTATTTTTTGCATCCCAGTTACATAGCAGCTGGCATAACTATATCTACAAGACTATAATATTGTGTAGTGACACTGAGAGTAGCTGTTATGGAGCCATGTTAAGACTAATATTCACTATATTCGGACCCAATTGATTCCAAACAAAGCATATTTGAAATTTGGGTCGATTCAGAATTGTTTAGGGAAGTAGTACCGGAACCGCAGCAAGCTCGAAATATGAATAAATTGATGCATACTCAACTATTGACCGGCTCGGGAATATGGTGCTCAACTCGATTCTAAATAAAGAATACTTGAAACTTGGCTCGATTCATAATCAATTTTGAAAGTAGTCTCGAACCAGAACCGGCTCGAAATATGAATAAATTGATTCATATTCAACAATGGACCGGATCGGGAACACGGTGCCAAACTTGATTCAATGCTCGAATGGACCCACATATCACTGCTTCAAAGCCGTACATTTGAATTTCAACTAGCAGAGTTCACCATAAGATGTCCACCACATTTTGCTGGTTGGGCGAGATGTGAAGTTCATCTGCTTTTCAATGACTGGGTTTTTTTCGTTTAGGATCGCTTCTGTGACTGCGACTGGGGCCAGGGGTGGGGGGCATTTACCATCACTGCTAAGAACATGGAACTATTAGTGTCACAGCATACACCACGGTCCACATATATAGGGTGGTGTACAATAAGGGAGAATGCACTTCCAAGTTGCAACTAGTTGCTATACTTGCATATTGAAGACTGGAGAGAGCAGACTAAGTAGACTATCCGTGCTGTTAAAGTCCAACACACTCTTGATGGCACTGCAGTAGCAATAAGCATCACCGCAAGAACATACCAAGTTACTTGCAGAGTTGCAGCATTAGTTAACTACAAGGGTGAAATAAGCATATCAGATACTCCAAGAGAATGACAACTCTCATTACAGGGACATAAATTTGACCCCTTGAAGGGCTCATCAAACTGAAGAAAAGAACGTTGAAAATAAAGAAGGGAAGTCGACATAAGACTATAAATCCATTTGAATACTACAAGAACGGCTAGACAATTAATAATACTACTCTACTAAGATGATGCTAAGTATTTCAGATCAATGGATAATTTGACTGTGAGGAATGATGCAAGTGAGCTTAGTAGTTAGTTATAGTTCAAGATTACAACTATAACTCGTAACGCTATAATACCCTCACAAACTGAGATTGGAAAGGCAGAAATAACTATAACTATATATATGGCAGCAACTTGCAAGATTTTTTGGCTATATAATAAAATTTGGATTCAGCATTTTTGGTTCTCTAGTTTTTGCAAAATTGGCACAACAATGATACACTGTTTCCATGACTCCTGAAATTAATACTCAAAACTTTAGTGTGACATATGCACAACCCTCATCAGACTATCGTTTCAAGTGACGATCCTATTTAACAGCTAATACCATTCCTGCCAAGCAAAATGAAGAGTCAACGTGATACCATGTCGTAACCTTAAACCCTACTGCTTCCTCTACGGCCTCGAGCAGAAAGTTTAGGCGTTTCTTCTTTGCTCTGCATATAATAAAATGATGAGAACTGATTAATAACGAGCCAGTTCTGCAAAACCAAGACTTACAATTTTGATAGACACCTTACCTTTGGTGATGAGCGGATCCATACAGAATTTTTCTTCATAAGATTTCTCCGTGCCAGTTTCTTTTTCTGTTCTGCTTGTAACTTGGTAACACTGGGCCTATAAAGAATCACAGTTCTACCTATCTGACTTACCGCAACTGAACCCGTGCCCATCTCAATTTGCCTCACAGCATCAGCCAGCTCCGCAGGACAATTTCCATGTATCTTGATCTATTTACAAACATCAATAGTCAGAACATAAAACAGTTAGGATTTCTTTAGATGCTCATTGAAAATATTACTCATCAATTTGACAATGTATTAAGTTCTAATTAAATTTGTAGAATTCAATCCGAGAATGTATTTCTAATTCATCAAAATTAGTCAGTGATTCGAAATTACTCCATTTACACTACCACCACCTTCATTGGAGGGTTTGGTTTTTCATTGAGAATCTATTCAGGATTTCAGGTATTGAGTCGAATTGAATTCTCAAGACCAAACTAAAGTAGTCAAAATTACAATATAGTACCAGACCTCATACATTCATACATGCAAGCAGTTTTCATTATTATAACAGGTTAAATTGATGTTTTCACTTCACTCTCGGGTCATTCGGGTCATGAGTAAGCCTGCACACTATCCAACACGCTTCCCCGCTTAGATGACAGCCTCTTCAAAGGCATCGGGAAATGTAAATATACATTATTACAAAACAATTATAAACCATAACAATTTAAGTCAAAACTTAAGTACCTTAAGAAGCTCATTTTTTTCGAGAGTTTCAAGCAACGCTGTAATAACAGTATGAGTAACCCCAGATTTTCCAACTTGCTGCGATTTTAGCTTCTTCCCTAAGCTGTGAGCATACGAAGCCAACTCTTTCTTCTCTTTAATACTCAAACTCGGGGGAGGCTTTGCCTTACCCCCCTTTTCTTCTTCGTCCTCATCGGAATCCACCACAACCTTATCTTCATCAAAATCCACAACAACCTTATCTTCATCAAAATCTACAACCTCATTTTGATAAAAATCCACAACCTTATCTTCATCTGTATCTATATGGTTTTCCAAAAGTACGTCGTTTTGGGATTGGGGAGTGGAAAATGGTAAGGAAGGGGGAGTGAAAAAGGGAGGGAGTGAAGTGGTGGTGGAGGTATGAAGAGGGAGGAGATGAGGTGGTGGCGTTGTGGTGGAGAGGAGGGAGATGTGGTGGTTGAAGAGAGGGAAAGGGCGGAGTAGACGGCGGAGGAGGAGGTGGGTGGAGGAGGGGCAGGGTAGTGGAAGTGGAATTGCGCCCATTTTTGCTATTGTGCTCTGATGTCTGCGTTTCTAGTGGATTTGAAGGGAAATATTTTGTGGAGGAAAACGGTGAGGAATTTGGGAAATTTTGTTGAGGCAACGGAGGGTGTTTGGTCTAGTGGTATGATTCTCGCTTCGGGTGCGAGAGGTCGCGAGTTCGATTCCCGCAACACCCCTTGAACTTTTTAATAATCCAGTCCTGCATAATGGTTTCGAACAATGCTAATGCTATGCCCATTCGAGTATCCAACACTCCCAGCAAACAGCATTGAGAAATTGAACCTTTTATGCGCTCTTCAAATTGACCATCAATGTTGTGCTTCTTATCAGCTCCATCTTCCAAGTTGTTCAACAAAAGGTAAAGGTTCTGACTTTGGTTTTGGCTCATCAACAGAAAGGGTGAAGAAACTCGAAAGGCCGACACCACCAACCTAGACAATATTCAAATTCAGTACGCTATTTATGATTATTTATGACAAGGCATGGGTTGTGACAACCTAGATATCTTCCCTTTGTTGATATAAGCTAAAACCAGCTGCCTTCAGAAAGCCGTGCGGTTGAATGTTTTATGATCTCTTCATGACTTAACTATACAGTTCGAGAAGGAAAACTATACCTTTCTTGTGGATTGTGCATTGTTTTAAAATACTAGTTTCACTGTTTCAGTAATTCTTAAAACATTTTCTCTCAATCAATTGATCTTACCAAGGCTAATTTGAGTTTCCAGTACAACACTGCAATTTGTGACATACCTATTTACCACTTAGTCATCGTGTAGCAACAAAAATAATTATCAAAGTACAATGTAGTACATTGCATGTGATGAATCCTTTAGGTGCACTAATAAGTGATGAGTGTTAAAATACTTACTTCCTAGCAGTGAGATAATTCATCTCTAAATATTTCATCGCCATCTTTAATCTTTTTTCATATCATCAAATATTCCCATAAATATTTTGCACTTTACAATAGGAGATATTTCAAAAATTACTCCACTTTATCTCTCAATCACATCATTTTCTCTTCCCTCCAAATCATTAACATATTATTTCATTATCTTTTTAATAAGAAAGAGAGAAAATTGGATTTTTTTTATGTCCAAATCAAAGAAACCTAATACATGATGAGTATCTCGAAAAAAATATGATGCAAAAAAAAATCAATAAAATAATATGTCAAAAATGCCAATTAAATAGATGGATAAATAAAAAAATAAAAAAAATACCACTATCGATCGGGACATCGCCGCCTCCACCACTTACCATGTACATGAATCTCACTAGCCCGACAAGTAACGCGATTCCACTAACGCAACGCTGGGTAGAAATTTCTGTGATCGACGTTTTTTTATTTGGACAATTAATGTAATTATTGAATAATTCTGATAAAATAGGGTAAAAAGATTGTCCTCTTAAATATTTATCATTAGAGCAAAATACCTTTCCAAATACTTGTCATTGGAGGTGTTCTAAGGTACATTGCTTGACCTCTCAACTAGACCAACTCATAGGTAGAGAGAAAACACATTATTGCCTACATGGATACACTTATTAATATGTGGAATGACTACAATCAATTAAGGACCACTCGGGCCCTTAGGGGATGAGTGCATGACAAGAGAAAATGGCACCATGTGCTATATCTTGTATAGTTGTATCAGTTCTAAACTTCTAATCATGAAAACGAGGTATGGACATCCGAAGTACTTCGTTACATTTTGTACATTTGTTATATGAGTCTCTCTATTCCTCCCTCCATTATTGGAAAAAGGTTCACCAATCTCTGGTTGATTATAGTAGGTTGATGATCCTTCTTTTCGGGAGCGATCGTCGTATACCTGAAACACTATAATTGGGATGTGGTAGTAGTTATTTCGATGATAAAGTCCGTCATTGTTTAAGATGCATTAATGCTCGATAAAGTTGCACATTTTCATTGTCTAATGAAAGTGGACAAGTATTTAGAAGTTGTGTGAAGAGTTACGTTACTTCACATTACATCATATGTCAAATGGGCCTTTTGGACAATTTTGTGTAATATGGTCCAATACCTTTTGAACTCTTAGCTCAAGATGGTATTAAACTGTCAAGTGTCAACTGTTAATCAAATACATCAGTTACAAACTTGTAAATTGTAATGCACCTATATCCATTAAATTAAATCCCAAGCGAAAATTTAAGACATTTTAAATTTGTTGTAAACATTCTAATTTAAGCTTTACATGTAATACTAATTAGAAATGCAAATGACGGGCGAGAAGACATCTTATTCAATAGTTGGTCGAACCATCTTTATAAATATTATCGAATTTAACAGTGGCACTAATTATGTCCGAATATATAACGTTGCTTTTGTAATATACAATCATTGTTAGGTAGGATAATACATATGTTATTGTTTTGAAAGACAAATTTAGAAAATATTCATTGAAAGCTTGATGTAGCCAATGTTGCTGCTTGCTACACTTGCTCGATTCAAGCCTTTTTTATTGTCACAATGCACATGCACATGGATACCACAAACAATTACACAATAATGTATTATTTGGATAAAAATATAAATAGAGACAACACACGAAAAAGGAAGAAAGAAATGGAGTTTTAGAGGCCTCACATATGCAAGATCTTCTTTGCCGTTTCCATTTTTCACTCGAGCACACATGCCTCTAGTAATAGCACAATCTTTACCCCACAGTGAAAGCATATGACATGAATTACACTGCAGATATATGTAAAATGGAGTCATTTGGAAGCAAGAAAAAGCATTTACACATTGAAGGACCGGCACATGGACTCGTGTGAATAGCGGAAACCACAAAGAAGATCCCCTACATATATAAGGTTGCTTTGTTTGGTTGTACGATTTGATCTAAGCATTATATGGTTGTGTAATCATTTGTAGTATGATCATAGATTCTTATGATAACTCATATGCTTCTCTTTCACCATTCTCTCTACTTGTTGAAAATCTGTTTGAAATAAGAATAAAGTCAGATTTGTTTTTTGATAATTTGCTCAACAATATTGATGAACTTAGACAGTATAAACTTACACAAGTAATACCGTAGTGAAGAATAAACAAACTCGAATAAAAGAATTAATATTTATAACTGGAAGCTATTCATGTACCAACAGATTCAGAAACATGACTCGATAAAGTAATCGAGTAAATTAACAATTCTAAATTAATCTAAATTGTACAATTAACAGTTAATACATGTATATCAAATCTAAATTGTAGAAAAAGTGTACTAAAAAAGCTTAAATACTGAATAGATCTACAAATTAACAAACGAAAAATGAAGCATCCAGAAAGAATATTAATGGAACATAGATCGTAGAAAAGACATACTAAAAAAGCTCAATACAGAAAAATGTCCTGTAAGAGCTTAAATATTAAATAGGTATGCAGATTTGGGAATGAAAAATGAATAATCCATAAAGATATTCAGTAAACCATTAATTGTACAAAGAATATCCTGAAAAAGCTTAGATATTGAATAGATGTGCAAGTTAATAAAGAATAAACGAACGATTCAGAAAATAATTTAATAAAATCGTGATTATAGAAATAATATGTTGAAAATGCTTAAATATTAAATAGAGAATGAACAAGAGTGTAGAGAATTACCTGATGAAGGCGCCTATACAGTACGGAGGCGGTCTCCTTCCTATGACACTTAGAAGATGTAGTCAGAGGATGAAAACGAAAGAAAAATAAAGAAGAATAGAAAGATGAAGAAGAAATAAGGCGACGAGAATAAGGAGAATGGATTGGGAAAAAAAGGAAAGTGAAATTATACTGAATGAAAAGTAAAAGGAAAACAAAGACCAAAAAAGAAAAATAAAGACCAAAAACAAAAGGAAATTGCAGCACATGCGATATCATTTTTATAATTACCACTGGATACAATAAAATTAAACTAAAATTTTGATTCAAGTTTAATTATATATATCAATACTAATTTTGTACTTTGTAGAATTGCAGGAATGAAGGTAGTGGAGTATTAATTTCCAAAGCTGGTTAATTTGACAGAGGTAGTTTAATTCATCAAATCAGGTGAAAGGTACTGTGACCACAGTAACTCCCGCTAATTTTTAATTTCCTTCCAACTTTTCAAACACCTTTTTTTCTTGTTTAAACAAAAAAACAAAAAACAAATTTAAGCAATAATTTCATTTCTCACACTCATATACTCTAGTCCCAAAATGAAGTCCAGTTTCTCTCTTTGCTTCAGTAACACTTCGCTTTGAGATTTACTGATTACAACTAACCATGTGACTTCTGACATATTCTTCTTCTTCACCCACAATTATACTCTTTATATTATTGTTTATTCTTTTTTGCCTATTTCTGATTAGTCGGTTAGTTAATGGCAGCTTCTTCTTCCAGAGGTAAACACAACTCACACTCTCATTATAGGAAGACTTCTTCCTCTTCAATCTCCTCCTCTTCATCGTTGACCAATAGTCAACCATTGCGTTCTTCTTCTTCTCCGTTGACCAATAGTCAACCATTGCGGCCTTCTTTGTCTACTACGATGTCGTTGTATGGTGGTTCGAGTAATGGATATAGTTCCAGATCCGTGATAACGAGCCGGAACGAGTCGGATTTGGGTTATTCAGGAGGGTATGGGAATAATATTCCATTGCAAGAGGAGCTGATTGGGGACAATGTGGAAACATCTGGATCGGCTGATAGCATTTCTGTCACTGTTCGATTTAGACCAATGAAGTAATTATTGAATCAATTTTGAATTTGATTTTGACTTTAGTCAAACTACGAAATCGGAATTTTGATTTATTGTGATATTTTGAAATGCAGTGATAGAGAATATGATAGAGGAGATGATATTTCGTGGTATTGGGATGGTGATAAAATTGTACGCAATGAATATAATCCAGCCACTGCCTATGCATTTGGTACAATAAAATTTGTTTAGCTGTGTTTGATTTGTGTTTATAAATGCGGAATGTAATTTATTGCAAATCAATCTGAAATCAGTATGTGTTTTAGTTTCGGATTGCTTTACTTACTGCAATATGTTGTTAGCTTATTTTTTTTTTATTACTCTATGTACTGCGATTATTAGATAGAGTATTTGGAGATGATGCGAGTACTCAGGAGGTGTACGAAGTGGCTGCGAGACCTGTAATTAAGGCTGCTATGGAGGGCGTGAATGGTAAGCGATTTCATATATATAAATGGTGAAACGAATATTTCTATGGTAGACGTTATAGAAATATTACTATATCTAGAAAACATATCAGAATATGATGATTTGGCTTAATTCATTAGTATTCGTAATGCAGGAACTGTATTTGCTTATGGTGTTACAAGTAGTGGGAAGACACACACTATGCATGTAAGCACTCACTTCCATAACAATGGGTATGAATTACCATATTTTAATCAATGCTCAGATTTTGTGAATCATAATGTAATCAGAAGAGAGATTGAAAGTTGCAGAACATTGTGGTGTCAATGAGCTTAGAAAGTGTTCCGCTTAGCTATTTTTAGGCGGTTAGCAGAAAAAGCTTGGACTTACAGCTTCTTTTATTGGGTGATAAAATTTTACCGAAAAAGTAGCAAAAACCTTGGCCAAAATCCTCTCAGACAACTGAAATTACAGTCCCTAAGTCTTTGTAGTACATGGATAAATATTCTTTCATTTGTATTTTCTTCTCTAATGGAAATTTTACTTCATATAGTATGTGTTTTTTAATAATTCATCACAACTGCAATTTAAACAATAATCTCATAAGTGGATATAACACAAATTCACATCATATGTTTTCTGAATCTGTAGGACAGTTTACCTTTAAGGGGAAGTGGTCACTTCGACAATGCCATAATATCATCATTATGTTATTTGGGGCATGTCACTTCTCTAGTTGCATGTTGTATGGATGATTGTTCTGAGCGATACAACACTGACTTTATGACATCCTTCAACTTATAGATAGGTTTACCATTTAATACTTTCTGTTTTTCTGAGAAAAAGAAGTTGGGAAGGCATGCATATCTTTTCTTCTTTTAGTTTCTCTCTTTTTACAATCTGATGTTTTACTAAAAAAAGACTTACACGATCTTTCAAGCTGAAATATAATATTGTACCAATCCACTGATGCCTTTACCCATGCTAAACTTCTCTTTGGTATTTTGATCTCACAGGGAGATCAAAATTGTCCAGGTATTATACCATTAGCGATAAAGGATGTTTTCAGCATGATCCAGGATGTGAGTGTTCTTGCACCTTCTAAAGATCATAACTATTCAAACTTCTATTTCAGTGTACTCCTATGAGTTTTGCCAGAACATTAATTCATGGCTAATCAGTTAAGTTTTTCCAATTAGACTCCTGGACGTGAGTTCTTGCTTCGAGTTTCATATCTTGAAATATATAATGAGGTTAGTATTTAATGCTATTACCTTTTCTTTCTCTTTTGTTCTATTCTTCTTTTTGCTTTTTTACTTTCCTGCACTGGATTCTTTTCCCGCCATATCAATATGACATTTTTTAGTTCAATTGACTTATTACCTATGATTTGGTATTTGGTGGACTGTTTCAGGTGATAAATGACTTATTGGATCCAACGGGTCAGAATTTGCGGATTAGAGAAGATGCACAGGTGTGGTTGATTATACATATACAGTAACATTCTTCTTATCCTTATTACTCCGTTTTATTTTTCACCATTTGTTTTAAGACTAACAAATAACTTGAATACTTATACTTAATGATTATATTCATCTCTGTTTTTGAAAACAAACTCTAGAATGAGGGCTCTCAACCAAAATAACAATTCATTTTAGGGGTTTACAAGATATGGGAAATCTGGTTATTGGTGTTTTTAGCAGTTTAGACCCCTCAAAATAGTAAAACCCCTAAAGCAGTACTTCCGCTATGTATGATCTTATGACCCCTTAAGCTTGCAGTCATAGATCTTATATGTATATCTGTTCATTTACGTTTACAATATGTATGCAGGGCACTTATGTTGAAGGTATAAAAGAAGAAGTTGTTTTGTCCCCTGGGCATGCACTTTCGTTCATTGCTGCTGGTGAAGGTACTTTCTTGAAACTTGTAAAACACCTCCTCCCCCGTCAATATTAAAGAAGATCGAGACTTCTAATCATATTATGCTCTTCTTGTACTTTGTGTTCTAATGCAGAGCATCGTCATGTTGGCTCAAACAATTTCAACTTATTCAGTAGCCGTAGTCATACAATATTTACTCTGGTATGTGGTTTTAAATTTCTACTTTCTAATTTGTATGTCTTCTATTACTTTGGTCTGTATGGATATAAATTACCCTCATCCCCTTTCTTTATATACTTGTTGCATGTGTGTCCTAAAATAATACTCCGTATTTAAGATCATGCATCATCATTGTATGCATATGAGGAGAGCTGCTTCACAAGATTCAGGTTCATCGAAAAGCAAGCTAGAGCTTACTTAATGTTATACCGGCTTTTATATGATTTGTTTCCCAGCAATACTGAAGTTTCTCATGCTATATTGTCTAATGTTATTTTTTTTTTTTCTGTCATCAGTTTGTTTAGTGCCTCTCTGCTAGAATCCAGTTCTGTCATTTGATTCTGAACATCTTACTTGTTACAGATGGTCGAGAGTAGTGCTCATGGTGATGAGTATGATGGAGTGATCTTTTCACAGCTTGTATGTCGTAGACCTATCCTGTTTTATAAATACCTTTTCCTCTATCATATATAATTCCTTCAAGTTCTTCTACATATTCAGAATTTAATTGATTTGGCTGGATCTGAAAGTTCTAAAACTGAAACTATTGGTCTGCGGAGAAAAGAAGGATCTTACATAAATAAAAGCCTTCTTACCCTTGGAACTGTAAGTACTGCGACTCTGTGGTGTCCTGTTATCCACATGTCTCTTTTTGAAATAGCAATTGTTTTTTTAACTTATCATTTGAAGTTGTTGGCGACTTTAAGGTTATTGGAAAACTGAGTGAAGGGAAGTCTGCGCACGTTCCCTATCGAGACTCTAAGCTTACCCGCCTTCTGCAATCTTCTTTGAGTGGGCATGGGCATGTTTCGGTATGCAAAGAACATGATATAACTTCTAATGTCCTTTTATTCATCTTTGACCTGTATTTTGTCATATGGTCACTGTTAGAGAGGTTTAAGGGTATTTATCAGTATTTATAAGTCATTGAATTAGATTGATAGGAGTCCTTGGTTTCTTATCAGCTTATATGCACCGTCACCCCTGCATCAAGTAGTATGGAGGAGACCCATAATACTTTGAAGTTTGCAAGCCGAGCAAAACATGTTGAGATATTTGCTTCACGCAATAAGGTTCGTACTGCACTAGTAGCATCTCAAAGTTGCTAATGTTCAGACAGTGATAGGATACTGACAAACATTTTGTCTGTTCAGATTATTGATGAAAAATCCTTGATTAAGAAATATCAGAAAGAAATTTCAAGTCTGAAGCAAGAACTTGATCAACTAAAGAGAGGGATGCTTGCTGGAGTTAACCACGAAGAGCTTATGACCTTAAAACAGAAGGTAATCTTCTAGATCATATGATTTCCATAAAGAAGATTATTGTTACCACATATCTGATTTTAGAGAGAAGTAACATTCTGAATTTGGCATATCTAACTTTTTTCAATTGAAATGTAGACTTCCATCATGATTAGCTGTATCTCTTATGATTTATTTATACTGTCTTCATTTCATAGTTGGAGGAAGGACAAGTTAGAATGCGATCAAGATTAGAAGAAGAGGAAGAAGCCAAGGTTGCCTTGATGAGCAGAATCCAAAGGCTCACAAAGCTCATACTTGTTTCCTCAAAGAATTCGATTCCAGGATATCTGGGTGATGTAGCCACACATTCACGGGATCCTTCTGTTAGTGAGGATGATGTATGCATCTACTTACATTATGGAATTTATGATGTTTGTTCATTACTTTATGTTCATGTTCCACTACATGTTTAGCTACTGGCACTCTATGCGTTCCCAACTTCTCCGACCTTTGTGAAAGAAATCTTAAAATGTTGTTGTGTAACAAACAAAATTGAGTCTTTTTAATGTGAGTTTCTTACAATCAAGAAAACTTCTTACAAGGTTTATGTTTTATTATATCTTTTATTCAGAAATTGCATGTCTTACGCGATGGTACATTGCTGATAGAGGGAGAAAATCACAACGATTCTGCAACTTCTATCTCGGTCACCCCATCAGATGGTTATGATTTCAATTACAAAAGATCATCCAGCTTGTTCAATGATGAACTTTCACAAGTTGGCAGTAGAATGGGCGAATCATTTCAAGGTGGCGAGCTTCTTAGTGGTTCTTCCTGTGATCTGAAATTGCAAATAGTATGTCCTATGCTTTATAGAAGTTCTTTATTTTCCTTGGTGCTTGAAGCTAAACTGAAGATTCCTTGCCAATCTTTTGGTTGTTCAGTAGAGTTCTATATGTTAGAACTAATTCTGGGTATTGATGAATTAATGAATTCCAGCTAACATAAAAAAGTTAGTGATTAATATTTTTAGAACAAAAAATTGACATGCATATGAAAAATGATGCACTAGTTGTATTACTGTGCTAAGATCACTATCATAGAAGTTGATTCATTGGTTTCTTTCACCATTTATTGTGGTTATGATTCAAAGGTCCTATCATGTTTTAGTATCAATGGGGATATTGCATCCTTTTGAGTGAAAGTTGCTTACTCTACTTTCTCGTCACATATGGTATATATTTATCAGAATGAGTGAAAGTTATTTCTACCATGTGTGCTTTTTTTCTTGATATCATTCTCATTATTATTTTCCAAATTTTTGTTATGCTTTCCAGTGTCAAGATGTATCAACATCTAATATATTGTTAAGTTCCAGGATGGTATGGCTGAGGCAGACCAGATGGACTTGCTAGTGGAGCAGCTGAAGATGCTTGCTGGAGAGATTGCATTTAACACCAGTTCTTTGAAGCGTTTAGTTGAGCAGTCTATTGATGATCCTGAAAATTCAAAAACTCAAGTACTATTTCATTTTCTTTCGTTATAAGCAACTACCAAAATCTAGCATCGTACATAATATACATAATCATCTAGGTTGCAATGGTTTTGACCGTAGAATCTCATATGAGTTTCATCATACATTGTAATACATAATAATGGTGTTCCCTTTTCACTGTTGCTGACAGAGAACTCCACATAGTAACTTTGTGTCTCCAATGTCATTATGGTCAATTGCTTAACAATTATGAAGATTTGTTCAAGCATATTTTTTTCTGCACAGTAATTTCATTGAGAATTCTATAATAAGTTATTAGCTTAATTCTTTTGTTGTCGCATATTGAGGATATCTATTAGTACTTGTTTTCTTTCATGGCTATGGTTAGTAGTTTTATAGCCAGGAAAAGTATGACTCGAACCACAATTTCCCTTGTTTGATCCTTTATGGCATTTATTCAGCTTCTGCATACACTTCTGTGATGAAATATGGTACTCCAGTTTAAGTCCAACAATAGCCATTATAATTATTACAACATCTATGAACTAAGAAGGAGCCTGCAGATCTTATTACATAAGCGTTTTCCATATTGAGTGCAGATTCAAACATTGGAGCGTGAGATCCAGGAAAAGAAAAGGCAAATGAGGATCTTAGAACAGCGAATTGTTGAAAGTAGCGAAGCTTCTGTTGCCAATTCATCTTTAGCTGAAATGCAGCAGGTATTATCACTGTCTTTGTTTGCCACTCATATTAGTCAAACTACCATGTACGGTTTGTCATACTCATCCCTACCCTTTTCACTCAACCTACATCTTGTTCTAGATTTGCGATATAATGTTTCCCATTTGCAGACTGTCATGAAATTGATGAGCCAGTGCAGTGAACAAAGTTTTGAGCTGGAGGTATCTGATAAACGAAGTCTTCCCTTTGTTGTAGCTTTAGTTCTAAAATAAGTGAAAGGACAAGAAAGCTAAATAATTGTAGCTTTACTCAACTGCCCCACTGCTTGTTGGATTTCTCAATATTGCAATCTTGGGTACTGCAATTATTATCTATATATTCCCATTTTAAATTAGTTATTTGGAAATGCAGATTAAAACAGCGGATAATCGTATTTTACAAGAACAGTTACAGAACAAGGTAATACACTCTTCTCTTCTCCTTTATTCCTCATAGACCTAATTTTCAATCTTTTTTATAACCATTTCATCATATGTAAAGCAACTTTCTGTTAATTTTTTTTCTCTCTCAACTTTCAGTTAATTTGTTTATACATTTACTTGCCGTGAATCTTGCTTTCTCATTGCCAGTGTATTGAGAATCAAGAACTGCTAGAGAAAACTAGTCTTCTGGAGCAGCAACTGGCTTCAATCTCTGGTGACAAGTCCCTACTTTTCGAACCCCGCATGTCAGATGAAAATATTGACGAGCTGATGAAGAAAATTCAGTCTCAGGTTAATTACTGGATTGGATGAATTTGTTTCATAAATAAGTTTTATCTCTATATAAGATTAATAAGTACCTTTTATTATGAAATGAATTTATGAGCTCTGATACGATACTTGTTAGCAGGAGATTGAGAATGAAAAATTGAAGCTAGAACATGTTTATATATTGGAGGAAAACAGTGGGATGCGAGTACAAAATCAGAAATTGTCTGAAGAAGCTTCTTATGCAAAAGAACTTGCGTCTGCTGCTGCTGTTGAGTTGAAAAATCTGGCTGGTGAAGTTACAAAACTCTCACTACAAAATGCAAAACTGGAGAAGGAACTGGCTTCTAGAGAGAGAAACTCTGGCAGCGGTAATCGCAAATACGGTGATAGACTTAAACCAGGCTTCAGAAGTTGCATCAGTAACCATGGCAGCGATATCAATGGAGTGATGCATGATGATTTTGACTCATGGGACCTGGATCGAGATGATCTGAAAATGGAGCTACATGCAAGAAAACAAAGAGAAGCAGCTCTTGAGGCTGCTTTGGCTGAAAAAGATATATTGGAAGACGAATACAGAAAAAAAGCCGAAGAATCAAAGAGAAGGGAGACTTCATTAGAGAATGATTTGGCAAATATGTGGGTACTTGTTGCTCAGCTTAAAAGGGAGGCTGCAGTTGCACAACAATTGAAGACCAATGATAGGCACAATGTCTCAATTGACAACACTAATAATTTGAAAGCTAATGACACTGATGCTAAAGCCCTACTGTCTAAAGATAATCAGGTGATGGATCATGCCATACCAGCTTCAGATACGCCTAAGGAAGAGCCTTTAGTGGCTCGTCTGAAGGTAAATGGTTTGACTCACTTCCCATCCTTTGTGAAGTTCCTCTGATCATTGGCATGCTACTGGTAAAACAATTCAAACTTTTAGCTTTGATCAAGTCACCAAGATGTATAAATAATTGAACAGGAAAGGGAAAAATCTATAACTTAAGTACCCCTCCTTTTTAGTTCCCAAAACCATTTCTTATATAGGCTAATTAACACTCACAAGACTAATTCCCTTTGTATTTCTAAAATTTTGGAGGAAATTGAAATGTGACAATTCAAATGGTAAGGAGGTTACACAAGTCAATACTTAATTAAAAAGAGATTCTTAAGAAGGAAAAGGAAAAACAGATATTGAAATGATGCATCTTTACATATTAGGAAATGCTTCATGTAACATTACGTACCTGATCTTGACTAAAAGACCAAATAGTTAATATAAGCGACGAGTTATTTACATGCACATAAACAATCTATGACAATAATCATGTTTCAGTTCGTTCTTCTGATAAATAGCTATTTTTTGTGTTGTGTTGTTGTATAATTGCTTCAGGCTCGAATACAAGAAATGAAGGAAAAAGAACAAAGGCACCTGGGCAATGGAGAAACAAATTCACATGTGTGTAAAGTTTGTTTTGAATCATCTACAACAGCTATGCTTCTACCATGCCGTCATTTTTGTCGTATGTTATCTTTCTTCAACTACTTTTTCTTTGTTTTCATTGTTACGTAATGGTACTGAACATTCATGCTCTTTTGCAGTGTGTAAATCCTGTTCTCTTGCTTGTGCTGAATGTCCTATATGCCGTACAGCCATTACTGATAGGATATTCGCATTTACTTGACATGTAAATCATGATCACTTGAGGTAAAATTCAGTGTTTTCAACTTTTTGTAACCTCAAGGACATTTTAAGTCTACAATATCATATATATCCAACACAAGAAAATGATGCGAAAATGTTGTGAAATTTCATGCTTTATACATTAAAATATATATCGATTTAATACATTCCTATGAAATTTTGACTGATTCCGAATGAACTATTTTAGAATCATTACAAATTTAATTAATTCAGAATATCTGATTGAAAATACATTTTCAGACTTATTTATCGATCCAAATGTGAATATCTTATGAGATTTTTCTGGCTTATTTCTATGCAGGAATGGCCTTCAATGATCCTTTGCTTGTGATATTCGTAAGTACAATTCTTTTATTAGTTCCACAATGTAACATAACTTTTGGAAGAATATCACTATATCATTGTTTTTCTCTTGCCCTCGAGGTAGTGAAACACAATCCTTGAGAGATCTATAGCAAATTAATGTACCCTTTCGAGGTGGTACTTCATGTTTCGAATATTCATCACAGAAGTATGATACTTTGTGGCAATATTTATCATGTAGAGCCTGTTGTATAAATTTATCTGTATCATAGTCTTTACGTTCTCTCTTTTATTTTGTTTTATTGTTCAGTGTTTTTTGGTATTTAGACTCCTTTCATTTTCTACGTTTTCTTTCATGGCATTTAGCTTCACGAAATCACCATCTATAGTGTTCTGATGCTTTTAAAACTAGTTGGTATCATACTCATAGACTCATAGTATTGGATTTGGGGTTACGGTAAAAGTCTTGGTCCCAAATCCGCTCCATTGTGGAATCAAACAGACTTCAAGTCCGCTCAGCTGCGCTCTAACAATTTTCAGGTTGCTTAGCTTGCTGGTAACCCCATTAGGCTTGAGATTGTTTTGAGCTGATATTGGTGTAAAATTAAATATGCCTCAAATTTTCGGACTTAGGAATTTGTTGGGACATGACCAAAAAATACTCCATAGATTGTAATAGCCGTATAGCCCTATCATTATTATTATTGTGTAGTATTCTTGTCCATTGTATTATACGGGTCTAGCAGCTAGGATTGTTTATTGGTGAAGTTTGAGACATATTTATCTATCTATATCTATTCTATATCTATATATATAAAATATATAAAATTACGAATGCCTTTAAAAGTTGTTTTTTCATGACGAACTGACTAAAACATCCTCCTCAAATAACTTATACTCCACAATTTAATGTATAACAATTTATTTATCTAATTAAAAATAGAATAGAATCGTATCATAAATAAAATACATAAAACGAAATTCAACTCAACATATTTGCATTAGTTATGTCTGACAGAGACACCGAAATTTTGGTAATAAACAATAGTGAATTTTTTTATTCTTAGTTTGTGTCAAACGGATTCTTGTTGTTTTTTTGTGAATGATGTTTACTCATCCATGCACACTGTTTTACCTGAAGCCAAACTCAACCAAAATTACTTGATAGATAGTTGCATCAAATAGTCATAAATACAGTAAATTATTTAAAAAAATTAGTTATAAGAACACGAGTTTTGATTATTATACATTGAAGATATAGATATCATCTTACAAACAAAAATTTATGAATGACAAGTTGGACATTATCGAAGACAAAATTAAATTTAGTAAAGTTCAAAATAGATAAAACATATTTTCAAATGGTATCTATTTCATATGAAAACACTGTAATTTTTAGAATTTATAGTGTATCTATTGGATAATTTTATTTCTTTTAATTTTTTTTGTTTGTTTGTATCAGAATAAAAAATCACGCAAGGACAAAATTATTACGCCACGCAATCCCTTTTTACTAGTACTTGTATGTATAGTATATACAGTACACATTATTTATGAAATATACCAGCCATTTATCATAACCTATCAGATCGTAAGTGGGACACAAAAAAGAAATGAAAGATGTCAACAGCCTAATTCTAACTTAGGTAGCCTCGACAGGAGAATTGTGGTGACCCCTTCTTTCACGATGACACCTTAGCGTTGTAAATTCTCGACACAAGGAGCTATCTTCTTCTCTCGTTCTTCTGGCAACTTTCATTCCATTGTTCACTTCTTACCAAAATAATCATTTCATGAATCTGCAATAACAAAGGCACACATATATATTATCAAATTAGTGTCTTATTTATTAAATTAATTAATTATTAGCACTACGGTACTATCTTAGGATAGACATATAAATGAATAAGGATAAATTATTGGGACGGAGGGAGTATACTATATTAGAATTATTTGAAGAATCTTACAGAATCCATATGAAGAAGGTGATGCGTCCAGAAAATCATCGAATCGCCAACCTGGTAAAGTTTCCATTAAATACTCTGTTATGCTACTGCTTGAAACTTGATCCATTTGAGTTACAGAGCAATGGCTATTAACTTCACCGAAATTCAATGTAGATTCAGGTGTTATTACATATGAATTCGGGCTAAAAAAAGAGTAGTTGCTCGTGGCCAAGGCTGTAGGCGTGCTATTGATAGGATTTAATGATTCACTTGTAAGATAATTTAAACTACTTGATCCATTTGAAGTGGATGAAGCTTGGTAAGGAGAAGTCTTTGCAGAGAGCTTCACACCAGTTAGAAGAAATCTATTGTGTTTCGTGGTGTATTCATTGGCTTTGTGGATTGTACCATCACATTCTCTGCATAGGATCCTTCTGTCTTCTTGACAAAAAAGTAACGCTCGCCTTTCCTGTAATATCAAATACCAATATTCAATATTACGATATCATAAACTTCACTTGACATTTTCTGTTACACTTGGATCATATCATGACGAGTGCTTGTTTATGTAAAAATACTCGAGTTATGTACTCCTTTCGTTCTTATTTTGAATGACTATATAGATCATAAACATACGAATAACGGAGAAGTAAATGATGTTACCTGACAAATATCACAACTAGGGCAATCTTTAGAAGAAGGGCAATGAAGATTGAAACGATTGTGTTTGGTTGCAAGTTTGTTAGCATGATGAACACAATGATCACAAGCTTCACAGAGAGAAGCTTCATCAGCAGGGCAGAAAACAATTGCCTCTTGTTTCTCACAAACGTCACACTGAATCTTCATTCTGCCTTTTTCTAGTTCACTTTCAAGTTTCAATCTAGTACTGTAATATGTCTTTCAACTTACTGAATAAACTATATGTATATATAAGCTGAGAATTTACTTGAAGAGACTAATCCTTATGGGCAAAAGGGATATAGAGAAAGAGGGCCACCTTCTAATAAATGCTCACCGGTTCTTTAATTCCTCAAATCAAACTCAGAAATGAAAGCTCTAAAGAAAAAAACAATCTTTTTGAAGTGAAAGCACCAACAAGTTGGGGGTCTATTTATAGTATCAAATTATATATATAAATGCTATCACTCTCAAGGTAGCTTGTCTGTATGAAGCAAATGTGGGGTCTATTTATCTGCTCATTAAGTGATCTTTTTTTAATTTGCACTTTTTCTGTAAGGAGGAAGAAAAACATAGAAATTGGTAGATTTATGACGTTGTAGATGACATATTCATTGGTGTGGAGTAATAAACAAATCATAGAAATTAGAAAGGATCATGCTGGGATTATTTTATCTGCATTCTTGGACAGTTGGATTAAAATATTGAGCAGGACATAAAATAAGTTCACTTTTGGGTTTAATGGCTTTGTGCATAAACATGACACTACACACTCAAATAGTATTTTTTAGCAAAAATAATAATTTTATCCTTTAACGAAACTTTTCAACTAGTCACACACTTCAGAATAGAAAGGTAAAATAGTCAATAATCATTTGACACCGCTGGATCTTCATCAAAGAATATATTAAATTATTAATTGAAGTGCCCCATAGCGAATTCTGGAAGAAAGATAGGCATCTACGTTTGTGACCGAATCAATTGAAGCATCTTATTTTAAGATTTACTAAGATTATGTTAAAGTCAGTTGATCTTTGAATACGCTATACTACAAATTACAAAGACTTGGTGCTGCAAATAAATGTTGTTACAATGCACAGTGTTTGATTACGATATTGGATATCATATGTTAGGTATAATTATACTACGAAATCTATATATGAACCAAAAACAACAATTGCCGCATGTGCCAATTTTTCTTTTGATCTATTTAGTTATACTATTGGATTTAAACGCAACGCATCTATTACGCAATTCCGATTTTTTAAATATTTGATATATTTTTTATGTTTAATTTAAAATCATTCTAAAATTGTGAAAAACTTATACTACTTTGAATTTTTTTTAATTAATATTTTTATTTTTTGAATTGATACTTTGATCACGAACAACTCTTTAAATATAAGATGAAAAATTACGATAAAATACGATGATTAAATATTTTTTAAAAATATAATTTGTATTAATTGTATAGTATTACTGGGTTACTTTTTGTGGATACTATCTGTTTTGTTTTCTAGAATATTTTATTTTCAAGTATAATTTTATTAGTAATATTACTTAAATTATTAATATATATTATTATTATTATATATTCAAAAAATAAAACTTAAATAATATACGTCAATCAGGAATGTAATAATATTTTTTAGTAATACATTAGTAATATAATATTAACATCCAAAATTACATTATTCGATTAATAATCAATCAAATATAATTATACTTGATAAATAGATAATTAGTTTCAAAGATGAAATAATCCTAATTTAAAATGATCTTATCTCTTTTCTCCAACTAAGAAAAAAAAGGATTTTTTTACATGACACATTAATCGACACATGTTCTAGACCTCTCGACATTTATCAACTAACGGAACACGTTATCTATAATTATAATATTAAGGAAATAATTTGATATTCCACTTGTATGTTTTACTTATGATTTTGTTATCACATGCTGGAGAGAATGGAGAAATTTGTCAGGCATTGTTGTATCAAATGTGATCGGGATATTCGTGCTTCAATTTTGTACACGGAGCCGATTTAAAATAATTTATCGAATCCAATACTGTGATATATGACTTTACCATTATTTGTTAACCGAACTAAAATTATTTAGCTCACATATGTTATGATTCAGCGATTATTAATAATAATAATAATAATAATTCTACCAAAATCATATAAAGATGTGCTATATATTGACTTGTCAATCAAAATTATTCCAAATATCCACGAACGCGACATGCTAGCATGATAATTTAATAATTACAAGATGAAAAGCAAGTTCAAAGAAACACAATCCTTATTCAGATGAAACAAATGTATTTTTATAAATGTTATAGATTATAGATATAGTTATAGATGAACATATTTTTCATTGATTGTTCGAAGGCAAAGTTGTTGATCCAAGTTAATTAAAGCATTGATTAAAATCCAAGAGGACAAGTATTACCTTTTCATTCAGCAAAAATAATACTAGAGGACAAGTATTACCTTTTCACATTAGGATCTCAAAACCCAACAACAAACGAAAAGAATAGTTGGATTTGAAAGTACTAGCTGGTTTTGAAGTGTAAGAAGATAAGAAGAGAATAATGCTTCAAATTCATGTATTCCCATACTATACCTCCTTTTATTGTCCATTTCTTAGTCACGATTATTTTATAGGTATACTTCAATTTGATAATATAGTTCATAATATTACTTACAATTTCTCTGCGAGAAGATAGCTGAAAAGCTATTTATTCATTAAATTTTTTCGTTCATTAACGATTATTAATAGTTCAAAAATACAAATTATACTATTTTTCGATATATATATATTTTTTTTGATACATTTTAGGTAATCTATACCATTTCCTCAAAAAAAAAAATTCATTAATGTTAATTATATAAACATATTTGTCAATTATAAAGAATCGCACTAACTTCGTTTAACGAATTTTTGCATTAATATTTTAATTAAGTTGAATAGAATAATTTTGTACACTTTTTTTGAATTTTTTCACTTGTACTATCTTAGAATTATTTTAATAATGCTGTAATTCATTTTACATTGAAATTTTATTACACGGATATTAATCTAACATTAACGAACCTTTATCATTAATTTAACCGCGAATATATCGCCAATTTCTTGTCACATGAGAGTAGATTTTCTTGATTGAGAAGTGATGGGTTTATATGGACCATACGGTTGTACTAGAAAGTTCATGTATCTGATGCAGCGTTGCATTTCTTATGATCATTTGGAGAGCATAAGCAGATCAATGACGCTATATTTTCATATAAGATCATTTGATCACTCAAAAAAGAGATGAGATAGTATAAATATAGCTACGAGAGCTAAGTTGAAGAGAAGACGAGTGCAAAGAATTAGCAAGATAGACACAGATTAGTGCAAAGAAAAAGGAAAATTATGACGTGTTTTGATATATATGATCATATGAACACGCAATCAACTGTCCTAATACTAATACTCCCTCCTATTCTCTTTAATTGATGTTCTAGCAAAACTCTGTTATTCAAATCAAATGTTGTTGTGTGATTCCAAGGCAACCGATTCCCTTTTAACCTCCAATAGATATTCCTCATATATGCTTCTATCTTCAGATACTATTATTCATATTTCCAATGTCTCATAATTTACACATCATGCTATATGCGTGTATTCCTCATACTATGTATATGTTTCTCTCCATATGAAGCAGTGTGATGTACTAAATAATTTACAGATTCTTTAGCTATTAGCTGCTACATGGTACCTTTTTCATAATAGAATTGGAGGGAGTAATCAACAACACCCCCACCCGACCCCTTCCCCAAACCACCATAAAATTCCCAAATTGGAAATTAGGCCCAAAGAAAACAAAGAAATTAAATCTAACACTCCATCAACAAAATACAGAAGAGGTTGATACTATATTAAGTTAAATGTAAATTAATATCAAATATTACGAAATTTCATCTCTTTCCTTAGCTTATTTATCTTATTTTAGACCCTGAATCTAAGGATGTGTGGTTTGGGGAGTGTGGAAAGCTGGTGGATAGAAATTTTAAACATGTCCGCTTATCGTCATACTCCATTGTTCATTGGTAAAAATTGCTCTTTACTTGCATATAACCTCACTTATATAGCATCAAAATTGGACAACTAATACCCTTTAACATGCTTATTATTTTTCTTATAAAACAAAAACAAAAACAAAAACAAAAAACAAAAACATGGTTGAGCTAAAGACAAGATCCTGGGTCGTTTTTGTTGCTTTTGATTTTAGCTATTAATTCTGCAACATTATGTAATGGAGGAACTACAAGTAGGTTTGTCAGAAAATAGAGGAGTCTCATGATATGCCTTTAGATAGTGATGTCTTCTGCGAGCCTCTCCTGGATACAACCCGCCTCAACAGGTTGGTTTGTTTCCAAAATAATGTGGGTAATTTTTTCGGAGTCTTTTGTTGAACTGATTACGATTTCTTTTGGTGGTGAAAGGTTCACATAACACTAGTGATCATGAAGGGAAAGCTATGATTATTTCTTGGGTTACAGTATTTATAGTTGGTTCTAGTAAAGTGATATATTGGATTGATGGTAGCAACAAAGCTTGAGGCGGATGGAAAGATCACTTCATACAAGTTCTTACAATTATTCCTCTGGTTACATCCATCATTGCTCCATAAAAACATTTGAAGGTGATTTCTGTTTCTTATTGTTTGTTGGCAATTTAGAGGTTATTGTTAATGCGCTTCTCAAATATGTGTGGACTTTCCTGTTCTCGATCTTTGTCTCTAGTATACCAAATATAGCTTCCCATTGCAAGAGTATTTACTCATATATGCAATATGGTGAAGGTTTTTCTATTTTCAAATGTTACTGAATTAACATCTATCTTAAAAACTGATTTTTGTGATTGTTGGCACAATAAATATCACTAAGTGAGGTTGAATTGGGCACACAGTTAGATCATTTTTGGTTCATGACCTTCTGAAGTTGGTCCTGATACTCCCTACACTTTCTTTGGCCTTTTAGGTAAAGCAACTTAAATACTTAATTAACTCGAAATTTGTAAAAGGGCAATGCTCTGATTCAGTATGTCTATAACTATTCTTTGTCTGTTTGAAGTCGGTTTTGAGGATTAAGAAAGGGAGCTCTTACTTATTTTCTTGAAATTTTTCTTAATTAGATGTTTTTCATAATGATTTGAAATGTAAACAAGAAAAATAAGGAGCACCAACCAGTTTTCTAAATTTACCTGCTATCACCCCAAAGTTCTTCCATACGAGAGGCCTTTGCTCGATCCACGTATGAAGCCTTATAAAAACATTCTCCCTCTTAAAAAAAAGCAAAAAAAGAAGGCGACCTCCCCAAAACGGAAAGTGGTAACATGTAGTGTAATTTCACCTCATTACAGGGATCTTTGGTCAGACTTACGATTCAAACATCACTCTTACTCACTACCAGTTGAATAAAATTAAAGGACAAGTTGTGTTGTATGTTGGAGATCTCTTATGCAGATAACTACCTCTAATCATGACAATGTGAGATGGGATACATGGGGAAGGTTTGAAAGAATTGTAGCTTATCAGCCTTGATTTGGACGGTTGGAAATCATGAGCTTGGATGTTATGTACCAGAAATTGTAAGTCATTCGGGCCAAATGATTTGGCAAAGTTATTTTTCTCATTTGATCTTTTACATTACAAAACCTAGCTTTCAGTTGACATTTTTATTATTAGTTTGTACTGGCAATACAATTAATAGTGATTTTGTTCCAGAACTTGGTGAAACAAAACCTTTTAAGCCATACAGTAACCGTTATCACACTCCTTATAAAGCATCAAACAGCACTTCACCATTTTTCTACTCAGTCAAGAGAGGTCCAGCACACATCATTGTTCTGGCATAGCATATCTATATCTATATCTATATATTCATGTGCGATAATATAATGCAAGAACTTTTGCACGCTTCTAAATCGATCCTCCTCCCAATGCAATGGATTATATAATACATCTAACGATTATTAAATTTCAATAATAATTAAATAAAAATGAGTTAAAGTCACTAAACATAAAAAATACTCAGTTAAGTTATATTTGGTGTTTACATCGACTCTTAATATCATTAAATCATTTTAATGAATTCTCTAATCTATAATTTCTATTCATAACTTATTTTATATTATAATCATTTTTACATAAAGCGAAATCGCCACACTAACCATCCCTCAAGGCCGTTGTCCAAGATACCTTTGCGAGCTTAATCGCTTGGATGTGCCTATGACATAAATTTCTCAACTAAAGAATTAGAGCGCAAGCACTAACAACCTCGGCTCTTCGCTAGCCATGTTCGACTCTCATAATCATTTTGGGGTGTAGTGGAAGACATTTATTTTTAGGTTTTTGAATACTTAAACATCGCTTGTTTCGCTCTAATGTGATTACATATTTATATAATTCAATTTTTTATCAGTGAAAGATTTATTTTTCGGCTCTGAGAATTTACAATAATATTAAATATCATTTATATGTCCCCTCTTACATTGTTAAATTAAATTTATATATTTATGATGAAACATGACTTATTGTCTCATAGCTAAAAGAAATTTATACATTGTAAGAATAATAACAATATAATATATTGAAAAAGAATAATATTCTCTCCATGAGTGACGATTTTTTATTCTATTTTAAATATTAAAGTAATCTAGACTTTCATTTATACCCAAACTTAATGAGTTTAATTTTCATTAAATACTTATGTGAACATACACCTAATGCTTTATTATGAAAAGAAAAAATAATAAGTAAAATATAATAATATATTAGTTTATTTTCTTATGAGGTATATTTTATTTAATTCAATAATATAAAGAAAAAAATATCAATAAAGATGTATATGAAAGTTTTATGTTACATAAGTATTTAATGAAAATTAAACTCATTAAGTTTAGTGTGTAAATGAAAGTCTAAGTTACTTTTAGTATTTATCAGAAATTAAAAATCATTCATAACTTTAATTGTGACTATTTACATCTTCGACACAACAATTCTCAACATTTTTTATTTCGATAGATTGACTTACTTTATTTAGATGCAATAAACGCTAACCTTCATCATTCTCGAACACACTCTACGGCACAATTGATGCACCTCGTAAGTACTTATATACCCCTCCATCTCAATTCTATTTGACACAAGCGTAAAGATTTTATCGGTTTTACTCATTACTAATATATCCTAAAAATGTACTTTATAAAAAATACTTTAATTAATCGCGAAAACAAAAATTATTTATATAGATAAAAGTGAAAATATCAAGATAAAAGTCAGATTAATTCTATATGATCAATTAAAAGCGAAAGGAATTTCATACATAATCAAGAAATCGACTGGCCAGGAGTATTCTTTTTCAATATATTATATTTTACATGGTACAAATCAATTTCAATTATTTTACTTTGATAGGTTGAGTTTGTTTCTTTTAGGATGGAATAAACAGTTAAGCTTTTACGTTGTTGTACACAATCTTCAATATAATTGATAAGAATCTCTATAAGTACTTATACATTTCTATTTTAATATATCTTAATTTATTGTTTTATTTATAAATCTTGTGCACTTGACTTGTACATGCTAATGAATATATATTAGTTTTATGATTTTTGAAAAAATTATTATATCTATTAGTTGTTTTTTTATTTTAGCATTATATTTTTTTTAGGATGAAATCAGTTCCTAAACTTTTTTCCTCTTGTAATTGATTCTCCAAACAATTAGTAAGAATCTTCGTATGTATATTTTTCATTTTCAAATTTACCAATTATATTATATGTATTTTGTTTATATTTTATGCAATTCGCCTTATGCTAACTAATGTATGACATTATTATCATACCATATATGTTTAAAATTAAAAAACTATCAAATGGTCTCAATGATTATTTAACTTTAACTTTGATAGACTTTGTTTAGCTTCTTCAAAAACGTCTTTATAGAATAAATGAAATAATTACATGAATAAATGAAAGACCTCTAAACAACTTATAATAAAACTTAACAAATTAAATAACTTCACACGCCAAATCGAAAACTCTTCAAAATCTTTCATCTAATCCATCTGGGGTTACAAATGGACAAAAGCGAGCTACTAATCCATAACTTCTGACATTCTTTCACTATCCATTCATATATAATCTACTTTAAGTATTATTGTCATGAATTAAAAATCAACTATTTATATTGATAATAATAATAATAATAAAAATAGTAGTAATAATAATAATAAGTATAGGTAAAATATGTGTTTCTTTCATTTTTGTTTCGATCATATATATCATTTCTAATAGAACTAATTATTCATATTTTATTACTATTTATTATTATGATTATTATATGTTAAAAGTTATTAATTCAAACTACAACCACATCATCAGATTAAATTATTATAATGAATTGATTATAAACTTACTATTATAAAAACAACATGTAGTAAATCAGATTTTTTAAAAAAAGCTTATTAAATCTACCGCTACACTTTTGAACCATCATTCTCAAACTATGCACTACAGTTTAAAAAAAAAACACTCATGTACAAAAACAAAGGCGTAAATTCATCTACTATACGGTAACAAAACATAGTACCATGCATTTGTACGAAGTTTGAAACTCAACCCGACATAATTTTTTTTAAAGACGCTACATAGGTAAAAAGATAACCCAACTCACTAAATTTATTTATACATCTAATAAGTATGCTAACTTTTCTTATTATGGTAATGATGTATAAAATATGACGATTAACACTTTAAATATGAACTTCAACTCTGGGCCATTTTGACTTTCTATTATTGTACTAAAAAGAAATAATTAAAAGCTTACACAATTTAAAATATGCTATATAGTTGACTCATTTATCTATCTTATAATACTTACTATTTGCGATAAAAAGATGAATCGAGATAACGCGATACTAAATATTATTTGAGTAAACTATATGTCATTATCAAAAGAAATACGAAAACCCATTTCTCGAATATTCTGGGATGCTCAATATGTAAGATAAATACAATTTCGCAGATATCTCTAATTGTTGTTATTTTAAAAAATACTAATAATAATATAAAAACGCTTTTTTATTTATTTCATCATACAATTAAATTATAGTTATCCAACATATAAGTAATTGAAAAATCACATTTAAATTAACACTTAATTTTTTTATATTTCTTAACACCAAGATACACAAGACGATAAGATTTTATAATCGATAAATTATTATCATTGCTTTCATATTGTTTCACGCAACGACGATTAATTTACTAGTGGTAAATAAAATGAATCTATGTTTTGTTCAATTTCTTTCACGGTAAATGTTTTTCCTCAATTCTGTCTACGACAATCAACAATTCTTGATTCGTATTTGGCTTTTCTTATGTTCTCTGAAGGTAAATACACTCCTCAATATGATTGGCTAGAGAAAGAACTGCCAAAAGCCGATAGGACTAAGACACCTTGGCTGATTGTTCTATTGGACATTCCCCATGGTACAGCAACCATTATCACTTCATTGAAGGTGAAACGATGAGGGTGATGTTTGAGTCATGGTTTGTCCAATACAAAGTTCATCTAGTATTTGCTGGTCATGTTCATGCTTATGAGAGATGGGTATTTTCTTTCCAAAACCTATATTTCTCATATAAATGGTTATTTTTACTAGAACTTTCTGACATTGTTAAAATTCGTGATCGTATCTCAAAGGTTGGCCTTTTAGGAATAACCGAATATGTTCCAACAAATATTATGTGACATTGCTTATATGTGCAGGAACGCATATCCAATATTGCCTTATGATATTGACAATGGAAATTGCACTCCAGTGAAAACCTATCAGCGCCTATATATGCAAATATTACGACGGAGTTTTTTTTTTTTTTTTTTTTTTTTTTTTTTTTTTTTTTTTTTTTTTTTTTTTTTTTTTTTTTTTTTTTTTTTTTTTATTGACTGATGTAAAACTTGTTCTCATTTACAGAATGAGAGAGCCACAGCCGAAGTATTCTGCTTTCCGTGAGGCTAGTTTCTCGGTCATGCTACATTGATGATCAAGAACAGAAACTGCAAGCTACTATGCTTGCATAGAATCAATAGGATGGGTATGCTGTGAAGCTGATACTTTATGGATTAATAATAGATATTGGCATCCTGTTGATGAATCTACTGCTCATACATCAACATGCCCCACCCTTGCTCCTGCCTAAACTAGAAAAAGGGAGATTGATAGTACATGTCTCCTGCCTAAACTAGAAAAGGGGGATTGGATAGTACATTTGTGTTTCTGAAACCTTTATGTTCATAATCATGTTATGCCCCAATGATACTCATGCTAATACAATATTACATCAGCCCGGATCTTCAGTCTCCCAAATTCGGACATTCCTAATTTGCAGAATACGCCAATAAGTTAATATAACATATATACAGTTTTTTAAAAATATAACTAACTTCTAATATTAAATAACTAATTAAACGCTAATACATGTGCAGAAGCATGTAACGTTAAGTTACAGGAGGTAATCCCATGCGAAAATTGCAGATAACTTGTTATGTCTTTTCTTCACTTCTTGTAAATGCCTATGTCTTCACTTTTGATAAAGATATTCGACTAAATAAATTATTTCAAGAGGCATTGATAGTCACTGGTCAAATTTTCGTGTAAATTTTTGGAGTTTACAAGATGATACATAAAGGAACAGAGGTGTTAGGAGAAAAGAAAAACTACAAACACTAGCTAATCTACATCACATAAATTACAATCAACCAGAAGAATATTTACAGTACAGCAGTTCACAACTTCTACTGAACTTGTGCTTCCTCGCTTCCGTGTGAAGATCAACAAGACAAACTAAATCAGCTAGTATGAAACCGAACTTGTCCACCCAAATGTTTTTACAGAATGACTTCTAATACCACTAAAGACGGCCAAGATTTGCAATTATCTGGGTCAAGATTCGAGCAGTTACCTTACAAACACATCAATCAGCTCATAAACGCTAACACAAGGAGACTGCTAAACTGATATGATTGATAAGTGAAAGATTGAAGCGATATCCCTGCATATGTATTGATGAGAATCAGTAAACGAGTTCAAATGCTCTTTCTCAGAAATAATAGAAAATGAATGTTTATTTACATGCAAGACCAGATATTCAAATTCAAGATACATGAAAAGAGCAATTTGGTGAAGACAAACAAACCAAACAGTCCACTCAAGTAGTTTACAATGGACTTCTTTGTTGTACATGCGAAGTTCTTTAAACACGCCAAGAACCCTGGATGATTCTGTAAGATACACTTAACGAAGATTTTAACAAGGAAAGAAAGTTCTGCAGCCTTATTTTTTGAAAGAATTAATTACCTTTTGCAGCAGGCATCGACGCGACTTTTCTCAAGAAAAGTACTCCTTATGTGTTTATTTGTAGAAACCTATAAATACTCTTCTTTTGTGTAGCATTTGTGCTAAACACCATCAATTCAGCCATTTAAATCAACTCTTTGTAGGTTAATAGGGAGAGTTTATTCTTATTCTGACTCATGAGTTTATTATAATTTTGCAAGGCCATGAAAAGAAATAAGAGATTCAAGAGAAAGATTCACGAGAGGCTGCGGCTCCTGAGTTTTCGTGCGAGAAAACATCCGCTGGTAGTGTCGAAAATGGCTTCGAGTCCCTAATCTTCTACGATATTATTAATGATCTGGCAGCAGACGGATGCGTACCTTCACGCTGGCGTAAACTGCGTAAAATCATTTGTTGTTTATTTCCGCATTATTTTCTTTTCTCAGTTGTCATATCCGAATTACTGCATATCATCCGGGTTAGTTGTTGTTGTGCATCCCGACGGGATCTCGAAGTTATTGTCAAGTACGGGATTGTCAATACCTGCCAGCATTCCTAACACCGCAGACGTATTGTAAGCTTTCAGGACGCCGATACCAATATTGCATCGAACCGCTGATCGAAGCATCTGCAGGTTGTACGACCCAAGCCGAAAGCATTTTCGCTGCTGACGCAAGCGCGTCAGCTGGGTGTTGACTAATACGCCGGGCATTTGCATTAACTCGCTGCTGGAACATCACGTGGTCACACCGGAGATTTTCGGAAAGAAGCTCGCCTCGGGGCATTTGGGCGTCCACGGAGATTCAGGATATGGACGACAACCGACATCACGTTATCACCGGAAAGATCTAGTCGGAAAAGTCAATGGAAAGACGGATATCCTGAGGAAATTCATGACATACGGGTGATATGTATTTTGATGATAACGGCTTGAACTTAAAGCGAGGATCGGTGTACAACCATGTGAAAATCGACAGAGGTTTCTTCGGGTTATTGTAAACGGCCACGGCGCATAAGTGAGTTTCGATGCTGAATGGATGTCGCGTAAAATTCCCTGCGGTTGCGGTACTAGGAGATATTCGAAGTTCTGCGGGGCTAAAAGCGCAAATGGGTTTGTATCGGTGCTCCATGTTGCCCTAGCTCTATTTAATACACGACTTTCGCTGCGACGAAGTTCTAAGACGGCAAGGTAGTTGCTTGCTCAGGGTCCAAGGTTATGAACTCTATACAAGGTTGCAACCGTCATATTGGTATTTAATCATCCAAGTTAGCGGGCGTGGTTAAAAGTCACTGTGAGAGGTGTTTCCTACCTCCAAAGGATTTGCTAACTGAAGAAAAAGGGAGATGCTGATCAAACATCGGCCAAATGAATTTGATCAAGCTGGGAGCTTGTCGACACAAAAGGAAAGAGAAGAAGAAAATCTAATAATTTACTCAATCGCTCTTCGGAGTATTGCTCTGGCAAGATGGATGAAGACGAGAAGATCTTCTGCAAAGGCGTAACATGCTATAATTAATGCTGGGTGAAAATTCCAAATGTGGCAAAAGCGATTTGGCTATGTCTCTTCGATAAATAAGTTGGGTTTACATTCAAGGTTGTTCGGGATTGCGAAAAATGCATCAAGGGCAAGTGGATCAACTTCAATGAGCCTCGACGATTTAACTCGTAAGTTACATAGATTAAGTTTGAAGACGTGATCCAAGCTACTTCAAGCGGTGATTGCCAGACACAGTTCTAAACACGCCAAGAACCCCGATATTCTGTAAGATACACTTAAGCGAAATACTTCTGCTGGCACAAGCTGGAAAGAAAAGCTCTGTAGCCTTATTTTTTAAAAGTACTAATTACCTTTTTAAAAAGCAGGCATTGACAAGGGACTTTTCTCAGTTAAAAGACTCCTTATGCGCTTATTTAAGTAAAACCTATAAATTTCTTTGTGCAAGATTTGTGTGTGTGTGAAAACACCACCACCCCACCTTGCAAATCAACTTTATGCTGGGACTGCGAGTTTATTCTTATTCTGTAATTACGGCAGCTTATTATAATTTTTAGAAGCGCTGAAAGCAGCCAAGTATAGAAGATTCATGCCATACCGGGAGTTTTCGTGCGGTAAAACATCCAATGGTAGGTCGTAAAATAAAGTATTTCGAAATTTCCTCAGAACAATCTTCACGATATTATTAGCGGATTCAGCAGGCTTGACAATTACCGCCGAGGAACCAGCAGAAAATCCTCGCTGGGTTGCTTATTTCCGCATTATTTTCTTCTGCTTGTCATATCCGAATTGGGCCAGATATCATCCTACATTATTGCCAAGATCCCTTGGGATGATCCGAGCTTATCACAAGATGCGGGATTGCCAATACTCCGCTGTAGCATTCATAACACTTCTAATACTGCTAATGGCTGTCAAGATTTGCAGGTGGATCCGGCCATGGTTAAAGAATACTAGTATACCACCTACGAACACATCATTAGCAACCACAGAGAGACAACAATTAAACTGGCAGAATTGGTAAGAAAGACGAATCCACTGCCGTGAAATCAACGAAAAATCGATTCCCTTTTATTATGCCCGCTGCGACAATCATATCAATTCATTTGCACTGCGCCTATGAACGCGATACCTGAATCCATTGCTCATTTTAAAGAATTGTATATTACTACATGGCTTCTATAATTTTTAAGCAAGCATGAAACATCATGATTCATTTATTAATCGTTATAATAATATTAATGGCCGACATTATTATTATACAACTTACTATTATTCGAGCCTGCACGTCACATACATACAATGACGCTGAATTATATTTCATGTAATAAATTAAACTACATTTCGTTAAATCGGTAGCTGATCAGAATCAATCTTGGATATTCTTTAATCGATAATTTTACATCGATGAATGAAAATATAAATCGATGATCCCGAATTAATTAATTAATGTAAATAATTAATTGATAGTTATTGATCTGTCAAGAATCCTTGTTAGTTACTATTAACAACTTGTTAGTGTTTGATTTTACTTAACGGTTTAATTAAATTAAACTACTTAATTCCATTAACTATTCTGTCGTGACTTTGCGCTTAATAATACAACCAAACCTAATGATTTGGTAATGATTATGAAACACAAAAGCCTCCACCATTTTTGTGAGAATGGCCGTGTGCTCTCTAAAAGAAGAAAAGAAAAATTTCATTTTCTTATCATCCAATTCAATCCTTTGTTTCAAAGAAGACAAGTTACAGGATTCAACCTCTCCCTCCTACAAGAACCTACTGTGAGGCACTACATTTGAAGTTGTTAAATAATAAAATTCAAATGAAGTTTTCAGGAAAGAATCAAGTGACTTCCACTTATGTAATGCTCAAATCATGCATAATATATTCATCGCCATCAAAGCTCACCCAACCATGAATCGAGGTCTCGCCATAAAATTCGATTCATTATCACCAATGCTCATGTTAAACCATTTATTTTGTTGTACGCCAATTGGCAAAGTTTAGGAGGAAAAAAAGCGAGAGAGAAGTTTCCTACTAAACATCCAAAAATTTTCTAGTTTTGAATTTATAAACAAAACGCTAACGCATTTCCAAATTATTTTACTTTTTAAGAGAAAGTACGCAGTATTTTCAACTTTCGTTGCATAATACGCGATTAATGGTGATATAAATATTATAGATATTGTCGCTAACATTTCGAGATCGAAGATATTGTATTCCTTGTTGTTTTGAGTAATATATCTTCAACTAGATTTAAGACTCAATATATATCGACTCAAAATTTTGATGCGAGATGATTACAATTTTCGATTAGCTTCTTATTCGATTCAACTTTTGAATATTTTTAAATAATACTAATTATGAAAATATTTTATTAAAAAATCCAATTTTCAATCAAAATTACTTCAAGCATTTTAAATTTTATAACATTAATTTCAAAATGTTTTCCTTAATTTTTAATTTAGTTAATGAGGTTGAATATTTAAGTTTGTTATAATATTCATATTTGTACAAATATATTTTAGCATTATACAACTTGTGTTTTCAAAATTTTATATTATTGTTAAATGTTTCTATAAAATTTTCAAAACATTTCTTATTTTTATAATTTTCAAATTATGTTCCGAGCTACCACCGTCATGTTTCGAGTGTTCAAGAAGTGTTCATTGGTATACTATGTTGATTTTTTGTTTTCCCTTTATTTCCAAATAAATTATACTAAAACACTTTCTTTTGCATTTTTCTGTTGCATGACCCTATCCCGCTGTTTCATTATAATTATGTTATGCCTCAAGGCTCAATGGCTACCTATGCTAAGACATAATTGCAGCACTTTGTAAGTGATTGTGTCGACTCTTTTCATAAAGAATAAGAAATAGACGCGATTAATTTACATACACCGATTTCTTAAATATTTAATATATTTTTTTATAAGTGTTTAATTCAAATCATTCTAAAATTGTGTAACAAATTGCCACTTTTGAAGTTCTTCTGTCTAATATTTTTATTTTGAAATGATAATTGACCACAAATAACTTTAACATAAGATAAAAATTATAATAAAAATACGACGTCCATGGGAGAGATACTATACTTAAACTCCAGATTGCCTATATGTAGATACCTAATATTACTTTTTAACAATTTGATGTCCTCTCTCGACTAAACGTATCGACGAATTAATCATCAATATAATACACGAATTATTTCGCTTTACGTCAGCTTAAATTAGTATGGTTTAAAAAGTATAATTTAAATTTCATGATCAAAATATATAAAATCCATATTTGCATGGAATTAAATAACAATATTAATAATAATAATTCTACTAAAATCATACGATTATTTAACTAATACCTATAACAATAGTTCTACATAATAATAAATAATAATAATAATTTAAAAAAATATATGATTATTTAACTAACATCTATTAAAATAATAATAATAATAATTTATATTAAAATATATTATTTAACTTACACAAATTATTAGTATCAAAACGACATACGACGGTAAAACCATATCGATAAATGAAAGTAGTTAATTATCAATATATAATATATGAGGAATATTCTTAAGTATCAATCACGAAAAGCTTATACATTTATAATATGTTATTCAATGCATATCTTTGAATCAAGAATATGCATCGGGAGATAAATAAACAAAGTTTTTTAATTAAAAAGTTTCGAGATGTGACTGGGTAATTCGCAAAGTATGCAGATGTGTTAAATGTATATGATATATCATCGCCAAACCGCAAAGATGCTACGACGCATTCCTTCCAATTAATAATCTTACGTGATACGCAAAGTTAGCATTTAATACTTAATACTACATCCATTTTTTTTCGACATTTTCATATCGGCGCGAAACTGGTTCATTAATTACACTACTTATTATTTTAATAAATAAAAATCATATCATTAAATTTGTCTGAAAATAGCTTTCATAATATATTTTCTTTATAATTTTAACATATAATTTAAAAATAATTGAGCACAAAGCTCCATCTCGAGCAATAAAAATGCTCTAATAAAAAAATGGAGAGATAATTTATATTAGAACTCCCGATTCTTTTAAATTTTTAGATTAGATAAAAAGATAATTTAATAATTAATAAAAGCCGAAAAAGTTAAACACAACTCTTTATTCACATTTTAATATATGTCTAGTGATATCAACCAAAACAATTATTGCAGACGACTGATAGTCACTCGGTCAACCTATTCGTGTAAATTTTTGGAGTTTACAAGAAGATACATAAAGTAAATAGTGGAGGTGTAAGAGAAACGGAGAAAGTAAAACTACAACACCGGCTAATCTACATTACATAAATTACAAGCAACCAGAAGAGTATTTACAGTACAACAGCTAGCAACTTCTACCGAACTTGTGCTTCCTTGCTTCCGTGTTAAGATCAACAAGACAAACTACAAATCCACACACCATGGTCACCTTCGACGTCGTTTCACCTCCACCTGAAACCCACATAAGCAAATGAACGGTTTGTTTTTAGTGCTTGTGGTACTAATTTCAATAAGAAAATTGCAATAATAAATGACAAAATAATGCATGAAAACATTACGACAATGTCGCATGGTTCACTCATTAAACATACAACATGGCTCAATTTGTCTAAAGAGGTTCTTGCCTAAGCTTGAAAATGGGTCAGATAGTACGCAACTTTACTCCTGTAATTGTTTCCGAATTCTACTCATTAAACACTAAGTACAAATCATAGAACCTTTGTCACATGCAGATTGTAATAGTTCCACCATTTAGGCCTTTCTCTATGGAGCAAAGGGTATCAAGATTATTGTCAGTCCACAATTCAAGGGTTAATGTACATTGCGTGACAACTATAATGAAATTGAATGCCTAATATTATAGCCAAGCTAGCAAGATCGATGGCAGTATAACTCTAGCTAGTAAATATTTAGGTTTCAATCGAACTGGATAATAAATAATCAATCGAACTTAAATGAGAGAACTACCCCTCCAGCGGGTCCAGCACGGTATCGTCAGTGTAGCGAAGAGAACATAAAGATGCTCATCTCTCACTTGATGAAGACCACTAATATATTCTCTAATGTAGTGCATCATATTAAGCTCCAAATAATCCCCCACTCCCTCCGAGAGCACATTATTATAGAACTTTCAGATATTGGATTCACACTAGATATTGGAAATTGTAGATATTGGAAATTGTGTGTAAAATCAAGTACAAACTTCTTTAAGGAGAAAAAAGTTGTCCTGCTTGTGTAAACAGAAAAATAATAAATGATAAATTGACCTACTTGACCCTCCTCTACCCGTAAAGGACAGACATCCATTGTTCAATATCCATACTGGTAAAGACTGATCTGTAAGAGAATGACTCATTTTGGAGATAAAAATCACCTTAAGTAAAGCTACCTTAATTCTTATTCCATTTATAGTCACATCACCTTTGTATCTGTATGCCGAGAAACTGCATGATCCTGTAATTTATTCTGATTCTCAGAGGAGCAATCTTCACAGAAGAAGTGCTCAAGTTTTTTGGCTTCCTCAGTACTCATGTCTATACATGGGGGATGAAACCTGAATCAGAATACGCAATGTTTCAATATTAGAGAATGCACTATTTTCTTTTACCACATAAATAATACCGAATGTGGTGAGAAGTGACAAACTAATAAAGCAATGCAGTTCGGCCAATTCATAACTTGCAAGAAACTCATGAAGATGATATCAATTAGGACTTCACAGTAAGAATTAAGAAATCATACTGTTCACATCACCAGCTCCAGTACATTAAAGATCTATCTAATGAAATGAAAGTAGGTCCTTTATTTCTTTCCCTTTCTGGATGAGTTTTCATTTAAAAATTTCTGGATTACATTTCTTCCACACATTGAATTATGACTTCAAATACAACAGCTTGTATGAATGATAAATGTAAATAAATCCAACAGCTTCAGATTCCTAACTTACCATTCAGAGCAGGCCTCGCATTGGATCATTAGGTCATCAGGATTGTATGGCATTTCACATTTACAGTACCTGCCATATTAAGGTGAATCAGGGCACCAATCAAACAACAGCTGAAGTACTCTATTACTTACGCTTCATAGGCACTGGCAATTTCCCAACTAACATAATGTTGAATGCTTATGATTATGAAATTGCAAAAAGAATAAACTTTAAGATTTCTTTAGCCAAACAACTTACTTTGTAGGAATCATGGCTTACTTAGCAGGAATCCACTATCCCATCCATAAACACATAATATAGGATCAAATAATCAAATAAATCAAATAATATTCTCAACACAAATAATACTCCCTCCATAGTCCATCGCTAAATGATTGTCCAACATAATTTGTTAGTAACATGATCATTTGTATGCGTTGTATAATAACGATAAAAAGAATATCAAAAGATAGCATTTTCAACCAACTTTACCGCTAACTTAACAATTTTGATTCAAATAAAAAGTTACGTACCTCAATAAAGTCCACCATATTTACTAATTTGAGCATTCAAAATCAAACTATACAATCTTTTTGGGACGAAGTTAGTATTAAGTGGAGGAACTAGAAATCTATTAAGCATTTTTTCAAAAATTATAAACAATTCTTTTAAAAATTATGTTGTTGGCCTTCCAAATTTTTATATTTTTTCTTATTTGAATGGTATCGAGTTATCTGGCCGAGTACTTACACAGCGACTCTATCGGGATCAAAGGCCCCAGTAGTAGAATTATACTCAAAGCGACAAAAGAAGTCTTCATTGCCAACAGCATGAAGCTTAGTATAGCTCTTAAAGCTATGAACAACACACTTCCCTTCAATTGAATCAGCACTTTGAATATCATAATGATCGGACAGGAACACTTCCTTTGACCCATGAAATTGTCTCCTCCCTCCAATTGACTCCTCTGGTCGGTAGTACCATCGGACTTGTACCTTCACGTTGCCCCCACGGCTATCCGACTCGATCCTCTCCACTCGTGCCACGTACGATGGCTTCGATGGGACAGCTGGCCTCATCAGCACACACTCCCCCACTAATCATAACACGCCACGTGTATACTACTTTCAGGATTTTTCTAATTTTTTAATTTCGTCAAAAATTAGGATGTTTGGTTTTTGGTATTGTATGACTTACCTCGTACGGTCTTGTTGATGGATTTAACCTTGTAAGAGTCGAGATTGCGCCGAACGGAACGAGCTTTAGCCATATTAGAAAGTACTAGAAAGAGAGAGTGGTAGCAGAGCCCAATGGAGAACAATAAAGACCACTCTCTATCTCATGTGAAATTAATTAAAATCTTATTTGTTCATAACAATACCAAGATGATAGATCGTTTGTTACATTTTTATCGAAAAATGTCCAGTGTCCTGCCCCAATGGTTACTAAATTATTTCTCAAGCATCTCAACTTAAAGTTAAAAAAAAAATCGATCTAAACATTCGAGAAAAGTGAAAATAAAATTTTGTTCCACTAAGAAGAGTCGAAATGGATATGACATCTTCATACAACTCTATGTTGGACATCTCTAATGATAAGCCCCAAACTAATAGTTTAACAATAGAGTAATTACTCTACGTTAACGCACCTCGATTCACGCCACAAGTCTCGTAACTTTTTCAACGGGGGAAAATTGAAGCATCACTTGAATAGCTAACCCCAATTTTAAAGATGGATTACATTATCGATCTTCTCAGCTACGACAATAACTGATACACCGTTCTCATATGCGTAACAATTAACAAACATCAGGTTTAAATTTAGAGCATACTGGATAAAGTAAGAACTGAAGTTATGTCTGAAACCACCTTCTTAGCTTTTTGCCCCCTTGAGCGCCACCTTCATTTTGATTTGCGGTATGCTGTGTGAACTTGGATTTGTACTGTTCTATCAGTACGTCCAGCTTATCGGTCTCATCTCGTCCCAAGGGATCATTATTCTTCTTGCCTTTCTTCCGTTTGTTCGTATTCTCTACTCCTTTCTGTACTTCCCTCCTATCTGGTCTTTTCATACTTAATTTAGGAGTCATTGGTTGTTGTACACCACCCTCAGACTTCATTTCTTTTTTCAAACCCAGTGGCATTTTCTTGGTGGGAAATTTGTCCCCCTTAGAAGGTGGTGCAGACTTCTGCTTCTTGTTAGCTCGTCCATCTCCCCTATTATCAGCTCCAGAGGGCACTTTGTTCCCCATGTCATCTTCCTTCTTGAATTCAGACATCTGTGATGATTGATCGCCAGTCATTTTTCGCTTCCTCAAATTGTTGCTATTATTATTCATTTGAGAATCTCGAGAATGATTGTGGGGATCTTGCACCTGATATTGATTTCTTTCTTCACGAAGCTTCAATTTCTGCACATTATCAAGAGCAAATTCCACGATTGGTCGGTGCTCAGAACCGAAGGTTCCTGCAAGGTGTCAAACGATAATTATAAAAGTAAACCAAATCAAATTAAGCAACTTCCTAGAATTGCAGCTGCAAGATCCCCACAATAATTATAAAACTAAACCAAATCAAACTAAGCAACTCCCTAGTAACGCAATTCAATATGAATAATAATGCAGTAAGGCAAAACATTCTAAAAAGTCATTACTTAACCAGAATATAACAACGTTGTTGAATTTATCCTAATCTATAGCTAAGGAAATCTTACAACCTGATACAAGATCTTAATTTGGAAGAATTTGTACCAGGATTATTGTTAAGGACTCGTAAAGCCACAAGAGCATGCTCATGTTCTGTGAACTCAATAAAAGCAACTCCACGAGAAAAATCCTTTGTGGCATCGTTTCCTTTCTTCAAATCCTTCAAGATTTTAATCTGCATAGATATTCTGAATATTAACAGCATGCATTACCACAGAATAACGAAAACTGGTTTGTGTATTATTATTAGACCACGGAGCTGATAACAATACAAGACCTGTCGAATCATGGGCTTCTGCTTTGAAGCACGAGAAATAACAGCTTCTATGCACAACTTCTTAAGACCCTTTTCAGACATTGACTTGGGTATATTATACATGATGAGTCTCGTCTTTGACACATGGAAATTAGGGGATTGGAGCTTAGTCGTCTTTTTCTCCTGCAACCTGCCGAACATAATAACAAAAAGGTCGTAAATAATTCGATATTTCAAGAAGCATCTCAATATTTACATGCAATTAAAAAATCCATTTTCTCAGTAGTTTTTTCATAAATGGATCCATATTCATGGAGAAAGGTTAGCAAGGTTCAGGAATAGGACCAAAGAACAATGGGCAGAAGAACTACAGAAAGCATAACAAAACGGAAGCGATTGCTGTTTCGATCTGTAGTCCTCATAATACTAAGGGTTCTACTTTTTCCACATCCAATGTCCTTTTCCATCCAATATCCTTTTCCATCCAAATAAATTGTAAACCATAGTAATCACGTCCTCAGAGTGCAAAGGTTAGTTGGGGCTATATCAGCATAATAGAATTCAATACTTTCACCCTCATATCACCCTCATACAAATTTCCATTTTCTTCCCCGTTATCCTGAGAAATATATTGGTATGGCTTATACTTACGATTTGCGTTTTGACAAGTCGCTTGCTGAAACACCTTCAGCAGCTGGAGTGCCTTCCAGAATAAGGCCTTCCTGTTGAGAAACAACATGTTCAGTCAACTCAATAGGAAACCATCCCTAAACATTTGCACAATGAATTACACAAATAGCATTGTGTTTTTAGGTGATGCAGCAGGATTCTAAACCAACCTTTGTCAGGTAAAGGTTGCGATGGTCGTGATCTTCTTTTTTGGTCTTTTCAACATCCTTCTTCTGAGCGGTTTGTTTGTCCAAAGCTTTCATAACTTTCAACTGTCTACCCTTTAGAATTACACCCAGTCCAGTAGCAGGGTTGGCAGCATTAAATGCAGCATCAGCAGCTTCTTCTGTTTTAAATTTAAGAAACCCAGTTCCCTTCGGTCGTCTGGAAAAAATAGGGGGTCAAATTCTAAAAAAAATCAAGCAACCAAGCAATTAAATTTGTGAGCTAACACTTCATACTTGGTAACTTGATGAAGAACCGGAATAAATGACTGAAGTTCGCCAAATGCAGAAAACCGTTGTTTCACTTCTTCCTTTTCAATGTCAAAGGGAAGGTTGCTAACGAATACTGTTCTATGTAAATCCTCTTCTGTTTCTTTGGGCTTAATTGATTTACTCACAGCAGAATCTAATCCAGCACCGTCTGGAAGAGTCATTGCAGATGATTTACTGGTAGTGCTGATGTTTTCAGCATCTTTACTTCCGTCAGGCACGCTGACATTGTCTAAGGGAGAAGCAAGTACCTCTTTCGAAGATGTTGAAATTATATTCTCCAGAACCTTCCGTGCAACATCTGCTTCATCGTTGAAATCAGCTTCAATCATGTCAATCTTTTCTTCTATCAAGTCAGACTCATCTGAGGCAACATCCAGCTCTTCAGCTGGACTTGACTTGTCAGCAACATCCACATCACCATCCTCAATATCAATACTATCATCATCATCATCATTTTCACTTTGTTCTGAGAACACCGGAAGCCAAAGAACTTCATAAGAAAATATTATGGAAAAATGTTGACGAATCAAGTAAAATAAGGATAGATAGTTTTATATGTGTTTCAAAATAATAGAGACGGAGTTTGATTCAAACTTCTGAATTCATCACTGGTAAGTGGTAACAGCTTTTGGTAGTGGATGCAAGTGCAACAAAAAATGATAGTTATAGACTTCGAAAATTGAATAGGTATTTTTCAATAATTTTCAAAAATTTCATATCATTTAGACAATAATTATTCAATCACAAATCTTGTATTTTCTGAGTAGATTTTGCCAGAGTAAATCATTGTGTTGCTAAAAAGTTTTAAACAGTGAAAATAGAATGGTGAGTGTCTGATCAGACCAAGTAACAACAGCATTCATGTGACCTTGACCAAGTTGAAAGAATAATGGAATTAAGATAATCTATTCCTTGTAAAACAATTGTACAAATAAAATTTAAGTAGAAATAGATGATATTCATATATTGCGCATGATTTGGACATACTCTGTGTCTGATAGTTGACATGTCAATAAACCAACAAGGTCAGCCACTGCTCTTAGAGAGAACTTGTAATGGAAAGATAATGACACAAATTCTATTATGAATGAACATATATAATTGTCTTAGTTCTTGCCAACGGAAGAGACAAGATAGAGTGGAAAGTTACAAAATCTTTTATCATACTTACAATATTTATCATCAAACGAAAACTATTACCATCTTCGGAGCTGACAACATAACGCCCACCAGAAGTGTAAACCTTTTTCGGAACTGCCCAATCAACGGCAATTGGTCTTTTACCAAAACTTTTCCCATTAAATTTCTGGATGGCCTGTAAAGATAAGAGTTTGACAGGATTATGAGACTACGAAAGATATCAATTACATAATAGGGAAGATAAACCATATTTGATAGGAAATAGAATAACATACACTCTCGGCATCGTGCTTGGATGTGAACTTAATAAATGCAAATCCCTTTGCCAGCCTGCAAAAGGATATAACATTACAACTAGACAAAAAAAAACAGAACATGAAAAGAACATGATGCTGACAAGAAAATGATACCCCGTCTCAGCATTTTGAGGAATAAAAACATCCCAAACAAAGCCCGCTGGCAAAAACATATCTTTAATTTCACTTACTCCAGCCTGCATAAAATGCGTTCAACATATTGTAAAAATGCTTCAGAACATATTAACAAGGCACAAACTAAACGGTGATTAAATTAAAATGAATGTTAAGAAAGGGTAACCTTAAATGGAAGATTCCGTACAATAAGCTTCCATTTCTGGGTTTTGGATCCCTGTCGCAACGTAATTTAAATACATTGAGATCCAATAGAACATAATGGTGTCCATAGCAAGATAAATATATTACATCACTGTCAATAACTCATCCATGGACCAGGCTATACAAAATAATATCATTGGTCTCATGGAGGAAATGCAATGTAATTATCAGATCCAGCCCAGTAAAATTTCTTAGTTAAATTATTAGGAAAAAGCAGCAAGAAAAGGTACCAATTTGAATCATACATGGATGCAAATTTGAGATCCTTTCAGAAAATTTATGAAACCAAATCATTGGCAGAGTATAAGTTAGAAGAAAAAAATGTTCTGCGATGAACCCATGCATCTCCTTAAACTTTACTAATGTATCTTCTTCATTGGGGCTAAATACCAGCACCTTCACATAATCTTAGTGGAAGAAATGAAACTCGACCAGTCCATCTTTGGTTTGACATTCTCAGAGCTTCTATTAATGCACACAACAAGCTCACATCTTCTTAATTGACTGTTGGTCTTTAACTTAGCAACACAGGACTCGTACAACAGTACTTGCAGACAAGTCAATGAAAAGAGATTATTCAACGATTATCTTACTTGTAAGGGTGCAGGGTTTAAACCTCGGAGGATTTTTAAAAACAAAAAAAAATATTAAGTGTTAGCAATCTGATGGGATGCAAGACAAACATATAACTTAAAAATAAATTGATTAACTAGCATCATTGTTAAGTCAATCAGTTCATTTACCTCTCCTCCTAGCTGCCGTGCCCAAACGGTTCCTCCACATATCTCTTTCTTGTGTAGCTTTGCAACACAGGAACGAGCTGACTTCACACTGGTATACAGTACAGATGAAGCATCCGCTTTACACCCATCATGTGCCAATCCTAAAAGAAATTGCTAATTAATCATAACAAATCAGTTTATAAAGATTCTTCCTCAGTTTCGATATCCACTCGGGTCTTAATTCCTCATTTTTTGTAGAGGGAAAGAGTCATTGCAAACTTGCAACAGAAGTTGTGCACTCATTTAGCTATACATTTTGACATTAACATGAAAGTACAAAAACGCCACAGATATCTTCAATCTTGCGACCTTAATGACTAAATTAGTCGTAAGAGACTCAATTACATACAAAAAAAGTAAAAGGAAGCAGACTCATTACCATAATGTTGTAGCTCTTGGACAGGAAGAGGATAAGTCACAGAACATACTGTCCCACACTCTCGAGCAATGCGATGAGCATCCTCGGCCATATCGGCATTAAGGAGCCCACCAACTATCACAGTCTTGGCAATCCTATTAACAAAAACAGATTTCGTGTCAGGGCCAATCAGAATTGCAGATAAAAGAAATAAAATATTACGCTGTTATAGGTTCAAATGAACAGATAAGTAGAAGTTGCCGTAATGATAATTCTAAGCTTATAATATAACTTATTATCCATGATAAGACAGTTAATATAAATTAATAACGAGAGTGTGATTTTGTTTATTAGAGAGTCAGAAACGAGTGAATACTGATCCATAGCATATAGTCATATACACATATACGGGAGTATTTAACTGAATAAAACGAAAAATATAGCTGTACAGAATAATACCTCTGTTTTTCAGAAGATTTCACTTCAGTGGGTGCAGTTCTGCCAGAAACTTTTGCTTTACTTTCATTTGCAGATTTACCTGAACATGCTTATTGTGAGAAAATACTTTTCATATAACAATATTTTATAAGATTAACTTAGTTCAGTAAATTAAGTTGGAACCTGATTGTAGAAAGTTAGAAGGTGGCTCGGGTTTAACTGCCTCGGTAGACAAATCAGCATTGCTCTCCTTAACATCTATTGTTTCATCCTTGTTAACTAACATGTAGGGAAAGCACAAAAGAAAGAAAATCACATTTCTACAAAATAAACTGGAATGAGGCACTGCAAACTGAATAAATTAATTTGCGAACCTTGATTTTCCTTAGTTCGACGTTGTTCAAGAGTTGCTCTGTGCATAGCAGGCTTAACTCCAATTTTTCTACCTCCAACAGCTGAACCGTTCTTCAGCTCAACTGCCCGATTAGCATCTTCAACGGCAGCACTGCAATAGGAAGCACAGCAGAACGAAGTGAAAAATCAACTAAATATGAAATACTTAAGTAAGCAAATCTTTTCACTTTAATGGTTTGAAATATTTATAAGAAAAGTGAATGACCCCATTGGAAAATGTTCCATTATATTTGAAATATTATGTGCTGCTAAAACATGCATACGCCAAAAATAAGATAACGAGAAGTAGACTTACAATTGAACAAAAGCAATGCCACGATGCTCACTGGAACCTGCACAAGAGATGACCTATGAGAAACGAAATCTATAACGCATCATCAATTTATATATTTGAAATCAGTGAGTTATAGATTATCTATGCCACTGGAATATTTTTGTATACGTAGTATAATATTTACTGATATATATACATCTCACGTATTATAGTATTTCTAACCTACTTTAAATGATAATTTCAAATAAAATCAAAGCTAAATGTGACAATTAAAGCAACAAGGATGACTAACTTTGACCATTAAAAATCAAACTAGACAAGCTTTCGAAATGAATATACCTTTCTTAGTAACCATAAAACAGCGTCGTATCGGACCAACTTCACTGAATGTCTCTTCTAGCTAGACATCAATAAAATTAATAATTTATCAAACACATTCAAAACAAACGAATTAATATATATATAAATTAACCTGAGGATTGGTGAATGAATAAGGCAAATTGGTGACAAAAATAGTAGAAGGTGAATGTTGAGTATCTCCATCGCCACCAGATTTATTCATCTTCTTATTCTTCCCCATTATTCTATCAGTTCAAGACTTCAAATTGAAAAACAAAGTGTAACAAACAACAGATTTGGAGGGTTTATGTGTTCGGGCTCGGAACTTGCTCTTTATTTATTCAGTTAAACAATGTACTTGTTTAATTAAGCCCGGAGGAGGGTCTCATAAGGCCCGCTATTTCAGGCCCATTATTAAAATTACATGGCCCACACAAACCAGTGCCCATTACATTATCGGCTCTAGTGCTGGCAACGAGCCGCCTGAGTGCTATCCGCTCCAAGACTGCGGCTCGTTAGTTAACGAGTAGGAGTAGCAGTATAAGGTTGTCTTTAAGATTATCTCTGAAGGGTAAGTCGCGTCCGACTCGACTTCGTTTCCGGCACTAATCGGCTGAGCATTTAATCTGATATCATGTATGTATTTATGTAATGCTGATGTCTATATAGCAATGTGATATAGAGTCAGGATGTCGATCGCTTGTCTTTATAATCGAATCGTATGGCCGATACGTTTGATGTATTAGATGATTAAATACTACGGAGTATTTTGTTTAAGAAAGTATCAATTTTAAGTTAAATAATTAAATATCCAAATATGGAAGGATTGTAAAATAGGAATGATTAATGATAGTACAAGCGTTTAACACATTCCATGACACTATCTAGCACATTCAATGTATCAATTCGTGATACATAAATAATAAATCCTTACATATATAATTTCTTAGTTTAGATTAAAATTTATTTTCAAATTGAAAAGTTATGGATTTGTAAAATTATATTAGTGTTACCATGCGAGACATCAATCGTATCATTAGCGGTTCTTTTATGCCGCTCATTCATTTAAAATTCAAATATTTATGATGCACTAATATAATAGGCCAACACTCGATGGAGACAAATGTGATTTCAAGACGAACACTGAGCCATTTGAAGCATCCTTAGCTGATTAGAAAGAAAATGAAAAGGATGAAGATCGACAAAGATGAAACAGAAAGTTTGTTAAAGGAACGAGATCTTATGCTTGATAATCAAATGAATCAGCTTAAGAGTAAAGTTGAAGCTCAGAAGCAGCTTGAGGACCAAGTCCATCGCTTGTTTCGATTAAAAGAGCTCCGATTATCTTGCTTGATAAATGTCTCTCCATTTCAAGAAGGAAGAAGGGAAGATTATTAAGCAAGGAGAACACTAAGAAAAAGCAAGTCATCAACTCATCATATAATCTCATCTCTTACTTCTAGCATAGTAGCTTTTTATAATTCATTTTTTATGTGTCGTACTTTATAGATTGTTTGTGGTGTTTTTACAACTGCAAGGGAGAATGATAGAAGAATATAATGCCTCTTTTACTCATTGTTGTTTTGAAAATCTTGTCATAATTGTTAAACTAGCACTACTGCAGCATTATGAAATACTCCGTTCTATTAGTGAGTGTTTGAGTTGTACTTTCATTCAGAACATTGGCTAAAATTAAAGGCCACTAGTTGCTTTTTTAGTGAAATGATAATTTTGCCTTTAAAATAGTCATTTCAGACTCAAACCCAATACTATTTGTGTATGTATGTTGCTTTTTTAGTGAAATGATAATTTTGCCTTTAATGAGGGCAAAATAGTCATTTCAGACTCAAACCCAATACTATTTGGGTATGTATATAACAACTCAGGGGATTGAATCATGTTAAATTACTCACTTACGTATATAATTTTTCTTTTAAAAGTAACAATAGGAATTACAAATTATATATTTTAATTTATTCTTTTTTTTTACTTACTCTAACGGTCTTTAGTTAATAATTTTTGTACTCATAATGTGTAATACTATATAATCATATTCTTCATCGCTAATTTAAAAAAAAAAATATGCATCTCATTAATCTTTATTCACCTTCAAAGAAATAATTCCTAAACTTTAGTGGAGTATCTTTAATTGATTAAGATTGATGATATTCAAACAATATTTTGATATACTCACATTAATTTACATAATTTTGGGTGGAGCATAATAGTTAATACATTCAAATTCATTTTATTAATTAATGTTTTCGTTTTGAGATGAACCTTTGAAAATGAATAATATTTTATTTATATTGTAAAAAGTAGAAGAAAATAATAGTATGACAATATTATACGGAAACAAACATTGTGAGACTAATTTTATGTTTATTATAATAGGTGACAGAAGTTTCAATGAAAACTAAATTTTAATTATCCGATCACGAACCTAAACGGTTAATATAAAAAATACTCTATACTTAATAACCCAACTCACATTTAATATCACATCGTTTATCTTTTATGCTATTTTTGGATTGGATGAACCTAGTGAATTTAAATTAAATTTTAAATTTTAAATTCACCTTGTTAAGAACTTCTATTTTTTATATTCACCAAAATTAATTCATGTTAAATGATTCATCAAAATTCATTCCATTTTCACTAATCCCAAATTATGTTATACAATACCATATAAGTGAATGACATTTCTAATTTATATTTCACATTAGTTTTTTCTCTCAATGATAGTATTATAATTTAAAAAAGAAAAGTTTCAATATCAACAATGGGTCTGAGTCGACAATGGACATATTTGTCTTCTCTGTTACCGATGCATCAATCACCTTTGTTTGGATATGTACACGATCCTCGTTCCACATAATAAATACTTAGTTTGATATTTAAACCATTGTTTGATTTCATTCTCTTAATCAATTACATCGCCCCATATAGAGTGTTAAATCATTACCCCTAATATGATGGTATTAGTCCATTACTTTATACAAGGTAATGAAGTATACAAAAATTATTAACATTATCAATAAATAATATATATAAAATAATAACTAGTCATATATTTATATGTAATATAATATTAAATATATGTGTGTTATATTAACTATATATTAATATGGCTATATATATGATTTTTTTAATTTGTCTATATAATCAATTAATCAGCATGTATGGTAAATATAGTTAATGTGAAATTTATAGTGAAAATATTTTATAATAAAATATAGAATATTATAATTTTATAATGAAATATGTTAGTATATTGTTCAAATTTTAATATATTAATATAATTTAAAATAACCATATCAAATAACGTTAAAATCTACAATTCTAATGAATATCTTAATATCATTCTTTGAAATTATTTGAAAAATATTTTTAATTAATATTTTGTAATATTACTTTAAAACTAAGTATATTAACATTTCAAACTAATATATTGCAATATTACATGGAAATTAATATATTATTTCTATATAACTTTGAAATTACTACTAATTACTTTAAAATATATAATTGAAAAGAATATATTAAAATTATTTTATAATAAATAAAAAATAAAGTCTATAATTAATAATTTATATTAACAATATATATTTGTTTGTATTATTTATTCTTGTTATTATCATATATGAAATATGTAAGATAAATTATTTGATTCTTATAATATACTAATTAAATTAGGATGAATGGCGGGGAAACTTATTGCGTTTTAAAAATGAAACTTATCTGGCATTCAGGGCCAATTTAAAGTTCTTCATTTCATCTGGCGTGTTCATTACCTTGTTACCAAACGCACCCTTATTATGTCAGATTGGTTGACAAATAAAAGACGTATTTTGAGGTGGACAAAAGAGGGGTTTTGAGATCAGAGCAACAATTTGGAAGCATACGATGTCGACCGAAACCGAAGAGGCCGTCCGTCGCCGTAGCGCAACTGCCGATTACCGGAAAAAGCTTCTCCAACACAAAGAGCTCGATTCTCGTGTTCGAACTGGTATAACCCCATTTCATTAACCCTAGTTCGATTTATTATACTCCACATAAATTAAGCTTTGTTTCTTATACCCTTTATTTATTTAAATAGTTACTGTTTACATCAATTAACCACATCCTTATTCAAATACGGAATATTTCATTTTTCAATATAGTATTTTCGTATACAAGTATGTAGCTTGTAGTATCTAATTGTATAAATATTTTGACTTTCTATGGTTGGCTTTTAAAATTTTGGCCATTGAAAATAGATCTGGACAATCTTCACGGGATGGAGGTAGTATGATATATGGTTGTGTAGAATGGTATAATAGACATTTGATGTTTAGTTGTGTTTGTTTTTCTGCCCTAGTGTGGAGATTGTCCTTATGGTATAACTATGGTCTCTTACAAACTCTATGTATCCAACATTTAAGAAATAGAAATTACATCAATTGGATGATCGTTGTTCACTATAATCAATATAAAAGCTAATGTTACGAATAAGCACTCTTATATGTTGTTTTGTCCGCAGAGAGATATCTCCTGATAAAAGTGTGACTCAATATCTTACAAATATCGTTATACTGATTATTTAAGTAATACTGTATCTGTGTACTATGTCTAGGTTTTAACAGACCTTGACATGATCTAATGTATTCATGTTTGCGCCTTTAGTTTGTAATACTGTTTGTTCTAATTCTTTTTGTTTTTGTTAAATGGGATGTTGGGATCATTACTAAATTAACCTTAGTAACCTTTTTATGAAATCTCATGTTTTTCATGAATTATCATTGTATTTCCCTTCAATTTGGTCCTAATGGTTTGCTTCTGACATATCAGTGAGGGAAAATTTGCGAGCAACTAAGAAAGAATATTCTAAGACGGAGGATGATTTGAAGTCTCTGCAGAGCGTTGGGCAGATCATTGGGGAGGTGCTTAGACCCCTCGACAATGAACGATGTAACCATCTCTCACTTGTCAATTTTTATTCAATGTGCTCTGTCTGTGCTTCCTTATCTTTTTCTACACATACCACAACTCTCTCTTCCAGAATAGAAAAAATGTCATGCACAAATGGGCATGCAACAAGATGGGAAAGAATGTTAAACAATGTAGTTTATAGTTTTTGAATACATTAATTGGATGACATACATCAAGTTAATCAATGTGCACTCTATCCATTTTTGTTGTTTCTCCTCACATACAAGCCACTGCTTTTAGATCTAATGGCCTGTTGTGATCATGTGTAATTGGTTTTAGTGATAGTTAAAGCAAGCAGCGGTCCGAGGTATGTGGTTGGTTGCCGCAGTAAAGTTGACAAGGAAAAATTAACATCAGGCACTAGGGTGGTTCTTGATATGACAACTCTTACTATTATGCGTGCTTTACCCCGTGAGGTATGTAGTCTTTCATTGACCCTCATCTCTCTATTTCTCACACTATGTGTGTGTTTAAGTGAGGATATATTATCTGATATGGTGCCAAAGAAAGACTAATTTCCGTTCTAAACGCCCATTTCATCAATATTTTGCAGGTTGATCCAGTTGTATATAATATGCTACATGAGGATCCTGGTAATATAAGCTACTCTGCTGTTGGTGGGCTATCAGATCAAATAAGGGAGCTGAGAGAATCTATAGAATTGCCATTGATGAATCCTGAACTGTTCCTCAGGGTTGGCATCAAACCTCCTAAGGTAAGCTTTTTTGTCTATGATTATCATGTTCTCAGATTTTCCAGAAAAATAATTAATGTTATCTTTCCTTTTCGCTCTGTACTTATCAAGCTATGAATTATAACATATTAATAAGGCTTTGTTGTCTTAGGGTGTGCTACTTTATGGACCACCTGGGACTGGCAAGACTCTGCTAGCCAGAGCAATAGCGAGCAACATAGATGCAAACTTCTTGAAGGTACAATGTAGATTTATGTGGTAGTATTATGTTGAGACTTGAGAATGTAACTTATCAACCATTATGTAATCTGTTGTGAAGGTTGTGTCAAGTGCCATCATTGATAAATATATAGGTGAAAGTGCAAGATTGATTCGAGAGATGTTCAACTATGCCCGTGATCATCAAGTAAGGATATAAAAAATAAGAAACTGCATTGATGAAGTCAATTGATCACTGATATGTTGGATGTTTTTTTATTGTTGTGCAGCCTTGCATAATTTTCATGGATGAGATTGATGCTATTGGTGGACGTCGTTTCAGTGAGGGCACAAGTGCTGACCGTGAAATTCAAAGAACATTAATGGAACTGCTTAATCAATTAGATGGATTTGATCAACTTGGCAAGGTATTCTAAGGATATAAGACATTTATTTTTGTCTTCCTAGCTTTTCTGCTTCATTCCACAGTAGTCCTGCCCCCATTATTCGTGCCGGTAATGTCAAATAATTGATCTGAATTTTTTCTCCAGGTGAAAATGATTATGGCAACAAACAGACCTGACGTCCTAGACCCAGCTCTTCTTCGTCCTGGTCGGTTAGATAGAAAAATCGAGATACCTTTGCCCAATGAGCAATCCAGACTGGAAATTCTGAAGATCCATGCTGCTGGAATAGCTAAACATGGTGAAATCGATTATGAAGCTGTTGTGAAGCTTGCAGAGGTATGCCAAGAACAATAGTGATATAGTAATTTTAACCTCTTGTCATAGTAGTATATAAGTTAATTGAGTTGTGCAGGGTTTCAATGGAGCTGATCTTCGTAATGTGTGCACCGAAGCTGGTATGGCAGCCATCCGTGCAGAGCGGGATTACGTCATCCATGAAGATTTTATGAAGGTACGTTAAATGATTGTGGTATATGTCCTGACTTCATGTTTCTTCTAGAAGCAGAACATGACAATACGTTGATGACATTCTGTAGGCCGTGAGGAAACTAAGCGAAGCGAAGAAACTTGAATCAAGTTCACACTATAATGCTGATTTTGGCAAGGAGTAAGCTGTTCACTTGGTTCAAACATTGGAGACTTGCACCAAGCGGTTGATTGCAGTCCGTCGGACAATCTTTGTCTGCCAAATACCGCTTTAGATTTTCGTATTCGTTATATGCTGTGCTCAGTGTGTTAAATGGAGACCTGTTATTTACGAGATCCAACTTTTTTTATTCCCAGCATTTGTTAAATGTTATGATCCTCGAATGTGCTTTCTCATCGAGAGGTTTTATCGTAGTTGAAGACTTGATACACTTACGGATTATGTGCAAACTTTTCCAACGGTATTAGTGAATCACATCCTGCAAATCTAATAGCAATTAACATCAGTAGTCTCAATTGAAAGCCCATCTCCCCCACCCTTTATAAACAAATCTCTTAACCATACAGATGAACAATAATGCAAAATCATTAAAATTCTTCCCACTTTCCTCCCTTAAAAGGCACCTACCTCGTTTATACCTCCCACACACAAGCAAGAACAATGTCATTGAACCTTGTAAAGGCACCTAGTAGAACAAATAAAAAGGAACAAGATCTGCATGTACTAGTAATAATGCAGAAACAATAACTTACTAAGTTGTATACAAGAAACTACTATATCCTCTTCTGAACCACAGTGGATATAAGGGAAGACGTAAACTAAAACAGTCATGGAAATTGATGGGACGATGCAAACTACTCCGTTCTTTTGAAATGAAATAACGAAAACTTGAAAAATGCACAAATGACTGGTATGATATAGTGGTATCACAATCCACTCTATTTCTACAATTCCCTTCAGAGTGAACCTTCCCACTCGTATATTTCTCCCTTCTTTACAGTGTATATCTTCAAAGCTAACCTACGCCTGCTGATGGTCAGACTCAGAGTCAGCAGAAAACGACCAAACATGGAAACTGCGCCAAGTTCAAATGATGAAGGACTCATGCTTTACTAGATTTTGTCCAGAATAGTACCTTCTTGCGAGAAGAATTTTTTGATAAGGATATGCTGCAACTCTTTGACTCAAACGAGGAGTGGGACCTCAAGAATGGCTTCACTAAGGAGCTCTTCGTACTAGAGCTGGAACTCACTTTAGGGCCTCCACCCTCAAACTCACTACTCTTCTGATGACCAATCTCTCGAACATCGCTGCTGAGGTCACTATCAACAATGCGACTAATAGAGCTCCTTCTAGTTCTCAGATCCATTTTGGCTCTCAATACCTTTTCAGACATTTTCAGGGTTTGCTTCTCACCAAAAGTACAGATCGGACATAAAGGGTCATATTTGTTGACTTCAGAAGTCATACTCTCTAGGCATTCAGCATGGTAAACATGGGCACATGGTAGAACAGCAGAAACAGCTAACTCATTGGTCACAAAAAATTTCTGGCTACCAAAAGAAGACTTTTCGCTTAGAAGTTTTGTACAAATGCCACATGTCCGAAGATCAAAAGATATAGAACCTGAACTTAGTCCACTGGTTCTAATCTTGTCACGAACACAACCAAATGATTCACTATCAAATGACCACCTCTCTCTATGAGATGTCGCGACTTCAGAAAATGTAGGAATGGACCAACTATCTGAAGATCCAACATTGGAACCTCCAGTGGATTCATTGCCCCAGCAAGGGAGTCCAAAGGAAGAAACTTCCTCGGAGATTGAGAATGTGGGTGATCTGAATCCTGGAATCCGGCTGTCAGATACCTGTCTGAGAAGTCTATGCCCTGGAGAAAGGCGAGGCCGCCTTGGAGTAGAGCCCAAAGGAAGAGGATGGCCCTTGGAAGACAAAGGCGACATTGAAAAAGACGAAGCTGATGGTACTGAGGGAGAAAGCTTTGGCGGAGAGGGGTCAGAAATTGTTGGCGACAATGTCAGATGTGCCTGAAAAATTATCACAGGAAGAAATGCTTAAGTGTGCATAGCCAACAAAATACTCATAAAGTACGATATGGATAAGACGATGATAGAATTCAGACTATCGCATTCACTAACCTGTTTATGAACTCTAAAATCTGGTGAATCTGCAAGTAAAAGTAGATAATTGAATATCATAGTAGGTCTTAACAAAAGCAACTTAAGAGTGCAATCTAATCCAACCAAAATATGTACTTTTTGTTGGTAAGTTTTAAGGAAATAAGTGACGTGCCATAAGTATTTGAGAAGAAGAATCAAGGGCTGTGAGAATAGAAACAGCCGAAACAGTGCTTGGACTAAAAAGAAGAAACAGCCTGTTTGGAGGCAGAATTCTCAATAATTATTGCAGGATCATCACGAGTCGTATGAAACAAAGAACACCTTTTGACACCATGACAAATCATAACGATGTTGTATTGAAAAAGAAAGAAATACAAATTAAATATTGCATTGCTTGGTGACTGTTTCCACTAGTGCCATAAAAAATGCAAAAGATTGCTGCAGCGTATAAATGTAAACCTGAAAAGGGAAGCCTGGAAGGCCCAGAAACTTCCTGCAAAGCTGGAGATTTCTGCCATGTCACTGATCGGAAACTATCCAAAGGACTGCTTTCTTCAGACGTGTATGTAGTTCCTAGAGTTGACCTAGCTTTAACATCCACTCTATCATTGCTCTCGATTCCATCAGAAAGCCAAGTAATTGAAGTCTCTTCCCCTACTACCCGCCCTCGATTCTCCCACCGAAAGCTCCATGATGGTGAATGTCTAATATTCCTAGATAAAACATCACTAGCTGGGCCGCTTGTTATAGTTCTATCTTTAGCAGCAACACAGCATACCGAACCCATCCCTCAATCTTGAAAAGAAAGATAATTGCTTTATTTACATCAATAATCCAAGCAGTCGCCCAAATGGAAAGAACCTACAAAGATCTCTCTTCTGAAGTTGAAGAGATGAAACATTGTAAGCAATTTGTTATCAAGTATAAACGATCCAAACAATACACCTGAAAAGTATCTTGAGATATTTCCTAACAATCTCAAGTGGCAGCACATAACAACCAAGCCAAACTAAGTCGTTTTCAACTAGGTGAAATTGTTATACTACACATGCATTAGACATGAAAAATCCTTTTAGAGAAATATCAAATTAGAAAATTAGCTAAATCTTCAATAATCAAAAGCAATCTAGATTTTAAAGGGTCAAAATATTTGTCCACTTCACGATCCTCAGTTCCTGAAAATCACTCCAGTCGTCTCCAGATGGTCGTATTCAGCAAGCAAATAGTTTAATTGCAAAGTAAATAGACTCGGTATTAGATCTCCAACCCCCCTCCTCCTCCTCCTCCCATATACTCAAACAAAAATCCCAAATTGTTGAGTCTCATTTACTTTCCACCAAACTTATGACTCATAAAGTATAACATAATTTCTTCAAACGATCATCTGAACACCCGAACAAAAGGAAAACATAGATGATGTACCATCTTCTAGTTTGACAGAATCCAATTATAGTTACTTATTATTCTGTATGATTTCCTAGCTTCCCAAAGCTTTCTAGACCTTACACTATAAATACATAATAATTAAACATTATCACAATAAACACGAATAAACGCCTTTCATAATAATCATTACACACTAATGACATGTCTCTGTCCACCAAAACCACAACAAATCCAATAAATCAATCAACTTAACTAATAACATCACCAAAAATGAAGAAGTAAATTAATAAAATTACCCTAAAATAAAAATAAACCAATTAATTAATCAAAATAATTACATAAAAAAGGAAATTCAAATAAAATAGATGTATTACTTGCTTATTTGGAGAAAAATTAGCAGAAGGAGCAAAGAATAAATGAAAACAATAAATAAAAACATTAAAAGAGATCCGTTTTTTGTGCCACGAAAACTGTATTTGAAGCCAAAACAGCAATCAAAATATGCAGAATATATTCATAAATTTTAATCTCCAATTAATCAATCACAACAGCAAAAATAATTACTAAAGACAAAAAAAACATTAAACTTAATCAATTATTAAACAATAAATATAGAATTGATTGCACTATAAAACATATCAAAGACAATTATATTTATGACGTCATATAACCTTACAGTGTTTCGGGGAGAGAGTTTTTTTTCTTTTCCTTTTTAATATTTAAAAATGATGAACTCAATCTTCTAGTTAGTAATAAGAGAATTTTTTCACTAGAATATTTGATTGAGTTGAATATGTAAAGAGAAGAAAGGCTTTTTATTCCTCTTTATTTTGCAAGGAGAATAAGGAGTGGGACGTTTTTAGACAGATTCGGTCGACATCGTTAGTGTCTGCAAATCAATTTTCTCGCTTTTATGTCGGAGGGGAGTTAGTGTTAACATGAAAACTCTAGAGTCAACTCAGATCCAAAACCAATCATGTTACATTTTGTTAATATTATTACTATAAACATATTATTTGATAATTTATTTAAATATAAAAAGTAAAATGTCTATTATGATAAAAAGGGTACTTAAAAACCTTTAAAAATTGATAAATAATAGAAGTGTAAGAGAGTGTTCTATAAACGTGTAACACAGTATTCGTTAACATAAATGTAAACATAAAATATCAGTTAATTTGTGTTCATAATTTTTTCGAAATTACTTGTAAGAGATAAGGTGTTTAAAATATTATAAAAATATATAAATAATTGGAATGTAACATAGAGTATAGCACTTTAGAATCCGTTGCCCTTCCTACATGCAAAACTTTTTTTTTTGTCCATTCTTATTTTTGTTTTACTATCTGAGTGAGTTTATAAATGTACCAGTAAGGCAGCAACAACCCCTCCCCCTTCCCCTCAAAAGATTATGATTTATGAACTAAAAGAACCCTCAAAAGATTATGACTCGTTTTCTATTATGAATATTTATCATTCAATAACAAAGGTTAAAACTATGACTATTGGTCTCCCAATTGACAAACAAATGAAAGAAAAAAACAAAAACAAATACATTGTTGAAAGTTGAAAGAAAATAAAGCTTGGAGATGAAGTTGTTGATATACAAATTGACAAAACAATAATCACATACAAGACTCCAAAAACAGAATATGATGAGTACTAGACCACCTCTCCAAACCTGCATTTTGTACCATGTACTACCAATACGTTACTATTTTTATATACACATATTTGCAATTGCATACACCCTTTAACTTATTCTTTTTGCTTGTTTTCAAAACTCATCACGTACAACAAAGCTTTTCTTTTTTAAGCTACTTTTCTTAAAATCCCTCCTTTTTTTCATTCCCGGAGCTCTTCATGCTTGTTTAAAGTGTATATATTTCCATCTTAGAGAATATTAAATGCTAGTTATGTTTTATATATACTTGATAATAAGTTATAGCAATTTTATGTTTTCTTGTTAAGTTGGAAAACAAGTTGTTTTGTTTAGCTTATGTATGTTGCATAAATTTGCTTATTAAGTTCATGTTGTTTATCAGTTGTTATCATGTTCTAAATCAATTTTGTGTATTTCCATCTCGTGTGCTTCCTATATATATGTATATACACTCATATGTCTATATTTCCATGCATTATTGCTAGACAAATTATAGATATATATATGTTTTCTTGTTAAGTTGGAAAACAGTTTTTTTTTGTTTAGCTTATGTTGCACAAATTTGTTTTGAGTATATTGAAGTACTGAGACAGATAACTTAGTGATGAAGGCTAAAAAGTTGGTCGAATCTAAAAAAAAAATTGTTTTTGTGTTTCTGTTTGAGTGATATGAAGCACCCCTTTTCGGATGAGTGAAAATGAAGTCTTTATAATATGGAGATAGTATGTTTTAGGCGGTAGATTATCATGTTTTGCTTAAACGGAGAACTTTTCGAGTTTTTATTTGGTATGAATGAAAATGAAAGAGGGGAGGCTCCCCATTTGTGGCCTTTATCTTGATGATTTCATTTTCATGTGAGTTTTGATTACTTTGTATTAAGTGTTATTTACAATGTTGATTTCAGGGATCTCGTTATGTCGAAGACTTGTGAAGAAGAAAGTAGCTACTTAGTTAGTGAGTCTAAAAGAACCAAAGCAAATGAAAAGAGTTCTGATTTCTTTCATCTTAGCAAGGATGAGGTGAATGAGTTGTTTGTTTGGCCTTGGATAGGAATTGTTGCCAATGTACCTGTCAGATGGGAGAAAAACAGATATGTTGGTGAGAGTGGTTGGAGGATCAGGGATGAGCTAACTGAGAAAGGTTTTAATCCTGTGAGAGTTCGTCCTTTGTGGAACTACAAAGGACACTCTGGATTTGCTTTAGTTGAGTTCGATTCTGAATGGAGAGGTTTCAGTGATGCAATCAGGTTTGAGAAGCACTATGAAAAAACTGGAAATGGAAGGAAAGAGTACAATGTGTTACACAGGAGAGACTCAATGTGTGGCTTGTATGGGTGGGTTGCTAGAAAGGAGGACTACCATTCAAATGGTGTAATTGGGGACAATCTTCGGAAGATGGGTGATCTAAAGAGCATCAATGAAATGCAGGAAGAAGAAAAGCGCAAAACTGGGAAGTTGGTGTCAAACTTGATAAGTGTCATTGAATACAAGAGTATGCAGCTTAAGGAGGTTGAGATAAAGTGTACTGAAGTAAATTCATCTATAAACAAAGTGTTGGCTGAACAAACTGAGATGCATATAGTTTTCCATGAAGGTGATTATAATCAATGTGTATACCTGGATGTGTTTGAGCACCTATTTCTTGTTCATATAATCAGTTTAACCTGTCATGACTTCTTCTTTTGTTTATTTCAAACAGAGATGCAAAAGATACAGCAACATGCATACGATAAGCTTGTGAATATAAAAAAGGAGCATGAGACGAGTAACTTGCAGCTGGAAAATCAGAGGAAAGAACTGATGGCACTTGAGAAACAATTGGAGAAACGCGAGGCCAAAAATGAATATGAGCGGAAGAAATTCTACATTGAAAAGCAGATGGTATCTAAGTTTTGCCTGGACTCTTTCTTTAATTTAGAATCTTTAAATCAATCTTTGTCGATGTGCAACTAATAACATTGCTTGTTTACTCATAATTGTGTGTATGACAGAGCAATGCTATTGAGTTTCAGACTTTACTATTTGTACTTATCAGTCTTATATCTTCAATATAGAATGAAAGAGCAACAATGCAACAAAAGAAAGCAGATGAAGAAATCTTCAAGTTGGCGGAAGCACATAAGGTACCAGTCTCCTCGCTACATGAGACATGTTTACCGCAACATTTGAGGTGTTTACTATTCTTTGCAGGTGGAAAAAGAAAACCTTCATATGAAGATTATTGAACTGGAGAAAGCACTAGATGCAAGACAGGCACTAGCATTGGAGATTGAGAGATTAAGAGGTGCAGGACAAGTGATGAAACACATGGAGAACAATGGCGATCAAGAGACGAAGGACAAATTGGAGGAGATTCAAGAGAGCTTGAAGGAGAAGGAAGAGGAACTTGAAGGTATGGAATTAATGAATAATGCTCTCATGGTGAAGCAAATGAAGAATAATGGTGAATTACTAGAAGCGCGACAAGAGTTGATCACAGTAAGTACAACATATGCCATAGATATCAAGCTATACCACTGTTTTCACATGATAACTAGAATGACCTAAACAGAACTCTTGTAGTGTTTACACTAAAGAAGGCGAAATTTGTCTGGTGATTTTATGTTTTGTTGCATGTTCTCAGAATTAGACAAATTATCTGCACCTAAATGGAATACATATAAAAGAGCTAAGATCATTGTTTATCTGTTTATTTCCAATGACTATTGAGAGTTTCTGAGGATCCAATATCATTTTCTTCATTATAGCAATTGGGGAAGGAGCTTTCTGGCCGGGCTCATATAACAGTGAAGAGAATGGGAGAACTAGATACAAAACAGTTTACACTTGCAGTCAAAAGAAGGTTTCCTGGACCAGATGCAGATCTCACAGCTGCTATTCTCTGTTCAGAGTGGGACAATCATCTAAGGGACCCAAATTGGTTTCCCTTCAAAATTGTCCAGGATAAGGTATAAACCATTTGAAGATATTAGCTAACACTTTCTTAGCCATGCACTGAGGATCTTCAAACCTTTGTTTGTGATATCGCCTAAGATCATATTTCGAACAACTAATACAGTAGTATTCAATAGACATAGAAGATTACATGCACTCACAAGTCACAACAGATTATTTTTAACCTTCAAAAAAAGTATTAACATGGATAGCTTTTGAAGTTGGTCATGCATATAGTTAGTGACTAGATAATACTCCGTATTATTTGTTGTCATAGACATATAGGAAATTGGCAAAGTCGAATTCTGTATACGCTTGATGCTTCCTTTTCATAACAGGTGGTTGGAATTTCGGGTACCTTCAGTAGTTACTTTGGTGTAGATGTGTTAGGTAATAAACATCCATCTAATTTAGCATTAACCATCCATTGCAATGTGAGATATGATAATAGACAGTTTCATTTGGGAATGTGATTTTAAAGAAAATCATTACATTGCTAATCTGCTTCCTCGATGTTTAGGAAATTCTCGATGTTAACGATGATAAGTTGATGAAGCTGAAGAATGAGGTTGGTGATGAAGCTTATGAAGCTGTGACTACTGCCCTAATAGAGCTGAATGAGTACAATGGTAGTGGGCGATATCCAGTGCCTGAGTTGTGGAACTCTAAAGAGAACAGGAGAGCTACACTCAAAGAAGGAGCCTCATTTATCCTCAAGAAGTGGAAAGTGATGAAGAAAGCTTGAGGACAATTTTCTATGGGCAAGCAAATCATTGATCAATTTCTCAATGTTGGTTTATTCTAGTACTTCTTCTTAACTTATGTCTTCTCATTTCTAGTCATTTTGGAATGTTTTTATTTACTATGTTTGCCCTGCTTACAACTTGAAGACAAATTTCTGAAATTTTCTAGTTTCTCAATGTTGATCATTCCCCTATTTACTTTGTTTTTGAAATGTCCTTGCATCCCTTTCTCCTCCAATTTTTGCTCGTTCGACTCTTGGAAAAAAGTTTGATATTGATTATTTTTGTCGAATCAAAATAATTAATAAAATAGAATAATTAATGTCTAATAGATCCAGAGTCCAAGCATACATTTATTATTACCTGCTCATTGGGTCTGCCCCTAGTTGTTGGATATAAACTAAGCAGCATACGAATAATGTTAACAAGTGAGTAATGTACAACCGATATTTTGTAGATAATATAATATTCAATTATTACAAAATTACAAATTGTTCATATAATAGAGATAGGTCTATTCCTATGTAGAAAGTTACGGTGCTATTAAGATTCTTAAATGACTTATTTTGTAATTTTTATAAACTTATTTAGTTATTTTTAAATTCTTATGAGTCAAACTGCATATTTCTATATAATTTACCCAATCTCCGTGGGAATGTTTGCACAAAGCAAACACTTTATGGGATATATCACAAAAAATATTATAAGTGCTTAATTCACATCTCCACATATTGAAAAAGCAAAAAAGAACGAAGTCATATAATCAGTCTCAAGCTTCATTCTGCGAACCTTGGCTCAAAACCCAAAGATATTCTTCTTCTTTTTCTTCTCAACATATGCTAGGAGTTCCCCTTGTCGAACAAGTGCTTCCTCAAGATCCTGGAAATAATCGTAAGCGATCAGGCGAGGGAATCATAACCTCTTAATCATTCGAGTAATTCGATGGCCTTTAATTTATGTCATTCAAATAAGAACGGAGGAGTAGTCGTTTGATTAAAGTGTCACAGGATGCATACCTTTTGTGTTGTTGAAAGTGCTTGTTCCAAGTGATCAACACGACTCAAGGCGTTGTTGAGCATTTCCTCTTTCTCAGGAGGCATAGAGGATTTCTTGCTTAAGACGAGGACTTTCTCTTCCAAGTCACCCATACGTTTTATCATCGCAAAGTATTCAGTGGTCGAAATGGCAGGAGATGGTGACTTGTAGGGCTCGGTATTGTCGATCATATTACTCATATTATATATGGTGGCATTTCTAAGCTTTCTTAGCATGTTTTTCCACATTCGGACAAAAGTTATTATCCCCATGATAAAAGTCATAAATCCAGCGAACGTCTGATTTATTAATCCTTGAGCTGGTTTGCAAGCATGATCATTTACTGGGTAAAGTTCTGCAGCTACAAGAAGAAAAAAGCGAGGTTAAACTAATATACCGTACTTGAGATCTGTCAGTAACTTCAGATCATAGAAATATTTAGACCAGTGGAGTAAAGCTCCCGCTATGTTCAGGGCTGTAAAGGGGCCGAAGTGCCGAACCAGTTATCATTTACCTTGAAATTTCATATGGAATAGTTCCCTGGAGAACAACTGAAGCTATCGATAATAGATACACAATGAAATTTACTAGTATACCACAAGTAGCAGAAGAATCATGATCAAATACCTTTAGTCAATGCAAATGTGCTTTCGTTGCCTTCCTTGTGCCAACTTGAATCAACTGCTTTGTCAACTACTGGGACAAATTCTTCAGGACCATATCTGTCTTTTATGATCTGTATTACACCAATATTTTTAAAAAATGACCTTTTAAAGAAATAAACCATACTTGCTTTATTGTTCTCTAGGAAAATAGATAGTTTTTTTTTTTTTGTCTTACTTCCTCCTGAGGATGGGTTGCATACGCCTTCATGGGAGAATCCATGTGGAAGGAAGTCTTCTTTGATACATTCTACAGTAACGAAAGTAATTATTGTGCAACTTTAATTTCAAGATTCGAAGGAAATTGAGATTAGTTGTTATAACTATAACAGATACTCCTACCAGCGTCATAATTACTAAGATTTCAGTACCATATAATTGGAGTGCTCGTCCACGGGGATTGTTTTCTCCTCAACCGATGAATTGAAAATCTTGTTTGATGAATAGGCGTGCTCATCATTGTGAACCATCTGATTCAAGCACATAAACAACAGATTATAAGTACTAGAATGTGATAAGGATCAAGATCTAGGCTGGTGAGGCTGAAGTAATTGGTAGAGCCGAGTAAATAATAAGAGGGTCAGAGTCACATGCCTTCATTATATCTTGGTCATTCCAAGGTCCCTTATCAGATCGCATGCATCCACCTTTATCGGCACAAGTACACGTACCACCCAAAAATTCTGGGAGTTCACTATTACATTTGAGGAAATTAAAATCAATGAGAATTGAACTTGAAGGAAGAGAACATGATCATGAAAAATATGTCAAATATGTATACCTAGCATCAATGATTTCAAGCAATTGTTTCTGATATTTGTTGCTAAGGACATGAAGCAAAAGTGCAAGAGAAACAAATAAGTTCCCGTATTAAGAACTGTAGTCTCGTAACATGATATTTCATGTTTGAATCGAGGGAAAGCTTGACCGATAAGGCAGGCAAGGGAATTTTATATATGGGGGCAAATAGCTATATTATATAAATGAAGAAAATATACAAAAAATTTAAGAAGTGACAAGCAATTTTGAATAAATGAATAAGTACAATTTATTTTAATAATAAAATATAATTTTTAAAATTTTGGAGGGGGGGACTGCTCCCCTTAGTTCTTCCACTGGAAACAACTTCTCATGTAAAAGAATTTGAAGGGTCTGTATAATATATATTTTCTGAGATAGAAAAGGAAACATCTCTAAAATGGTAGAATATCTGGCCTTACATGGATTTTTGAAGTGGTCTTAGGGTCAAGAAAAGACTTAACAGTGTTCCACAAGAGCCTGAATCCTGAACCAGCATTGATAATGTACATTCTGCATAGCGTCTATTGAAAAACTAAATCAGAAATCAAAGTTCAGTTGGCCATCAAATGAATAATAAAAAGTGATGCATGTGAGTGACAAGGGTCGAGACTAATCACCTCAGGGTAATTGTCACCATCAATCTTCTGAATGCGCTGAACGAGTTCCTTAGCTGCTTTGTTGAAACTTTTCAGTCCCTGAACATAAATTTGATTTAATCATAGAAACTGGCCTGAGGTATTATCAACTGTCAAATTCAGCCCCTGGTGGACAAACCGAACCTAGCAAGACTATTATTTAACTTTACCACTAGATGATCTCTAAGTAACAGTTCCAGACATCTATTTTCTTATAAGGTTCGTTATCAAGAAAAAACAGAAGACATTCTCAAATCTTAATCATTGACAGAACTTCACATCCGGACAATGTTTTAAAAGCATGTGAAACGTACCAGTCCTTGCACATCGATAATGGTTGTGCTCTGATCAATGTGTTTTCTTGTGGCAATGGAACAAGCTGGGAACTTGTCGTTGAAGGTCCTCTCAAATTCTTGGACATGGTAATTGAGATAACGGTCCACGGTTGTGACTTGCATGAGCTTAGTTGAATCAACTTGTCCAAGCCTTTCAATGTAAACAGGTCTTCCATCCTTGTCTACGCCATGATGTCCCTGTGGATAGTACTTGAGGACCTCATCTTTTTCCTTAAAGTCGAAGTCCTGTTACCAGCAAATTCAGAGTTAAACTTATTAGGCATCAGAGAACTATAAATGTCAAGATAAACTCATTTAAAATAGATCATAACATTAGCTTCATTTGTACCTCGGTTATGGTATCTGCACCGAAGTCCTTCCTCCAATGAAGCATATCAGCCCACATCTGCTTAGTCTTCTCAATATCAAATTTCCTCGCCCGCAAGAATCTGAGAAGCATGTAGTAGTCATCGTGCCTTGCAGGTAACAGCTCCTCAAGGATAAGAGCTTGACGAAGTGAATCAACTGCCTGCATTTCTTCAGCATCACGCTCATCTAGCACGACATCCGTGACTTTGCTGTTTCGTCTCCCTTTCTTTGTCAAAGAGTTCCTGAACTTATTCGAGGCGTTAATTGCCTTCTTCTTGAGAGACCCTATCCTGCTTGTTTTCTTCTCATCATCACAGTTGTCGAAGTCAATCTTCTCAATACCTGTAAAATATATTTTTCCAAGAAACGACAATCAAAACTCCAAGCTTATATCTAAAAACGAAACTTTTTTGAACCATGGATGCATTCTTACTTGGCATGTGGGGTCTTTCAAGAGGTCCTGACATACTGAATCTTAGTTTGATCACACCCGATAGGATAAAGAGTCGACGTTAGAAAGATTACCAGAATTATATATAAGCAGCCTACACCATTCACAAGACAAACAATTACCAGATCATTTTAGAATAATAAAATTGTTGGTTTACATATATTAATCAATAAGTTCATAATTGAGCAACATAAATTTCAATATTTGATCACATTATTCACCTTCTAGTTATGTGGGGACCTGGACGGGCGCTAGAAAAAAATATTCAGTTTACAATTGTCATGTAAGTCTATAGTTTTTAACACCAACAATTAATTATTACTGCAAGTACCATGTTGTTCAACCAACTTGATGATAAGTTCAACAATTAATCATCTACGGAGTATGTTATTGTTTCAGAATGAATGCAGAAAATCTTTATAATCTCGAAAGAAACATCATAATAAACTATCAATGATCATTTAAAGAAATAAGATAACATGAATATTACCTCGAAATTAAAATTGTTTTACTTGAAAATATTTGTATGAAAAGTTTGAAAGATTCAGAGGAGACAAAAACGAGATATTACAAGTTTTAATAAATTTGCTGGACATTAAGAATGAATGGTTGAGGAAACGAGCAGAGTCGCCCAATCCTCCGAATATCACTCAAATTAAATATGTTCGGGCTCTGGCTATTTATCTGTCTGATAGTGTTGGGGTTTTGGGGTGAAATGATTATTTCTTATAACATTATAAATGTAGTAGTTGAAGAATTTCATTAAGGTCGAAATTATGAATTTCATTTTGTGAAAATACTATTGGGTGTGTGTATAGTATTGCCCCAATAATATAGGAACTAATGGACACAATTAATCATTATTATAGCCAATTTTTTTATATAATATAAATAAAAATATTTATGATCAAATTTTAATTATTAAAAAATTAAAAGTATATAATATTTTAAGAATGGAGGAAGTATATAATATACATGTGTTAACAAGGTCATCATCTTTCACATCACAACTTGTCTGAATTATCCACATTATCTTAACATGCAGTAATAGTCATAGGTACAACTCAACTCAAGTGATAGATGACTACTGTAGCATTGTTCCTAAAAAAATCATTCAATTTATATTTTGATTGTCAATTTAATTAATTTTTTGTTGATATACCCAATTTTGATTTAAATTAAATTATTATGTTAATAGTATATTATTTTGATCTTTTTTAATTTTGATATATCCTTTTGTAAAATATTACTCTGCAAATGATATAATAAAAAAAATTGAATTAAAAAATTTAAATTTTCAACTGATTAAATTTTAAAATTGAATGGTATTTTAGGATGAAGGCTATTGCTTCGCTGGCTCGACAACCCCTTGACATTGTTGACTTCTTGTAGCCTATTGGCTATCGATTCCACTTGTTGAATTTGGGTTTCAAATAGTTTTTTGCCTTCTTAATTCCATAATTAATATCCCCAAAATATCTTACAAGTCACAACGTGATTATAAAGTGTACTACACCATTATACTAGTATAATATAACATGGTATTACATATGGTAATAAATGATCAAAGTGTTTAGGAATGAAAGTTGATTCACTAAACTACTAACCATTCTCAAATCGATCTCTTCAGTTTGCTATTTGACATTTTATGGCGTTGCAACGAGTGTGGTAATAGTTTGGTTTAGCAAATGGTAATTGAATAAAGAATTAAAGATAACTCTGCTTGCTTTTGGTGCTAATTGATTTGATTAGATTAGAGCTAGTAGTGCCTAGTGATGTGGATAGAAATATAGGCTCAACCCATCCTACAAACCTCTGACATTTCCGTTACCAGACCTGTGGAATACCTATACGAATTATATATCGTTGGCCCATCGATGAGAACTTTTCGCTTAGACAAAATAAATCAAAATCGGATGAGTATATCTGAGAATATAATATACATAAAATGGATAGTTAAAACCAACTAAATTTAAGGATCGAATAGTAAGCGTTGAATATAAGGAAATAGGCAATACCATGGCGCACATAAATAAGGTACAAGATATTAGGCAAAAAGAATTTCATTCAATCTTCAATTTTACATATATACATCTGGCTTTAGCATTATATTCGTAATCTAATGTTTGGAAGTGTGTCCCCGTGCTGTTTTGCAGGCAAATCGTAGAGACCGGGCGCCGTGGAAAGAGCACTACTCACTCTGACAGCGTGGATCGGCCACTTGTGGCGCATCAACAATAAAAGATAGCTACAAAAATGACTTCATGGTACAATTTGTACTTGTAGTTTGGTGCTATAGTCAATGGGACATTTCAATATTGTTTTTACTGAAGTTGCAAGGTTGAATCTTGAATGCCATATATGAGATTTTTAAGTTTTTAATTTGCACGCTTGGATGCTTCATGCTTGCATTTTTCTTGTTTGCTGTTTCCTGCTTGAGTCTATCAGTCTATGTCGTTGGCTCTCTTTACCACCAAGATGAACCATAAAGAAATGTACCACGTTAACACAAACATTTATTTATTGAATAAAGATTATGATTGATATATTAAGATTTGTTATCAAGAAGAATTATTTAGTTCCACGTAGAGAGTGACTCGGTGACCACGTTGATATGGCTTTTTGGAGAAACCTTTTGATCAATGCAGGCCTGTGCTTTTCAGTTTCCAATATGTTTCATACTCCGTATTGTAACACCAAGTTGTCCATTTCGCATCAAATAACAATATATCCTCCATCCTAAATTAATTTCCTAAATTAATTTGGAGATCCCATTATCATTTAACATATATAAAAGTGTGAATAGGGTTTAATATTTATTACTTTTTCCACTTTATTAATTATTAAATTACGTTTATCTATAATCACAAAAAGTTAGATTCCCAATAAGGAATTAAATATTACTCCGGATTTTTTTTTTTGTTGGCGTTTTCGTATATCGAGTTAGAGGAAACTTTGCTTTATCAATTGTTACTTTAAACCATATGCTCAAAAATTATAAGAAAATAATATTGTAAACTATTTTCAAAAGAGCGAAGATCTAATGATATAAGCTTTTATATTTATTAAAATAATATGTAATTAGTAATTAATGAGTGAAGTTTAACCGATATATGAAAAGCGTCGAATAAAAAATGGAAATGAAGTATTAAAGTATTCATCGACACATACGTATTTGAGGATGATAAATCATATATATTTTTAGCGTATATATCTTTTTTATAATTGTCGTGCGTTTAAACTTTTTTAATTAATTTTGTTTATTTATCTGGAGTGCGTTTAATGATTCAAAGTATGCATTAAATAACACTTACAATTATTTTTGTTCAATTTTACGTAATGCTTAACTTTCATGATTAAATTCATAAGAATATGTCTAATGTCTAATGTATTATATATTATTAATTTATTAATCTTTTCATCGATATGATTTTCATCATATATCATTTTTCAATCTTTAATAATTTGTGTAACTTAAATATAATATATTTTATGTAGAATTATTATTATTATAATAGGTGTTAGTTAAATAATCATATCTAGGTATTCAATTTAAAAATAATCATAATATCTTTTTGTAGAATTATTATTATTATTATTTTTTTTATTTATGTAGAACTATTGTTATAATTATTATAATATGAATTAATTAAATAACCATATAATTTTAGTACAATTATTATTATTATTATTATTTAATTTCCATACAAATATAGATTTTATATATTAAGGATCCACACAAATTTAAATTATACTTTTTAAATCATACCAATTTAACCGACATAAAAATAAATAATTCGATGATACTATATTGATGATCAATTAAATCGATACGTTTAGTCGAGAGGACATCAAATTGTTAAAATAATATTTGTATCTACATGGACATACCGGTTTCATATAGTATCTACTGCATGAACATCGTATTTTTATTGTAATTTTTATATTATATTTAAGAGTTATTTATGTAATCAAAGTATCCGCTTCAAAAATAAAAATATTAATTAGAAAAAATTCGAGAAGAGTGTAAAGTTTTTCTGATTTTAGAATGATTTCGGATTAAGCATAAAATATATGAATATTTGAGAAATCGATTTAAATGTAAGTATTATCATGTAATTCTTTTTCTTAGTTACTTAAAATATTTAATTGAACCTCAAAGTTATATGAATGAATTATTATTTGACTTTTTTAGCGAGAGGAATGCTGCTAAGCTATCGCGGAATTTTTTATGTGATCACTGAGGCTTTATTCGTTTTATGCAGGCGGACCACATAGTTTAAACCTTTGTTTAGGCAAGCGTCTTAGGCACTAATTTTCATTTCAAATACGTAGTAAAATTGTTATATTGCAATAAAACACTCAATGAAATGACTTCTTTATCTACATATTATCTGTAGAATAACATTAAAATAACTATATTACCCACATATTAAAATGATTATTTTTTGTCACAAAATGGCTATCTTAGTATATGAATTTAAGTATAAACAGCATTTAAATATTTTATATAATTAAAATAAATTCCCGCGTTTTCTCCTTTAATATCTTTCATTTCGTTATTGGCAAAAGCCCTTTATCCACTACTCACTGCCGTTACACACGTCCATTTATTTACCCAATATTGACACCGCTTAACCCTTTCCGCTTTGAAACGCTGGCAGCTACAGCGCGTACGCCTACCGCGGCTGCTCTGCCTCTTACCCCTTTACGGCCAAATGCATTTCCATTCGAAACCCTTTCCTGCCGCCCCGCGCTGTCCATCGCGCGGCTCTTTGATGGTAGCGGCGTCGCGACTTCCTCGGCGCCACTCCACTCGCTCTCGGGCACTGCAATCTCCCGCCGCTTTGGCTTCGGACACCATCGCTCACCATGCGAAATCCGACCCGATAAACCATTCCGTATTTTTGAGCCTAAAACCAAAGCAGAGACTGAATTCTTCGTTCTTCAAGCGAACACCAAGCACTCTATATTCCATGGATAGTCAACGTAAGCTCAGAAAAGTCAACGAAGAAGAAGGAGAAGAAGATTGTTAAGGTTGAAATTTGAAAGTTTAGGGTATTACTAATATTTAATTGATTTTTGATCGAGGGAGCTAGCGTTGTTTAATGACACCCGTTGTTGGTGAAGTTTATGGGGAAAGGGGTAGGGGAGTAGATATCATTAAAGAAGAAAAGACAAAGTCTTATTTGAATTATGTAAATTATTTTAAAATGTGCCCCTATTATTCTTTTTGTGGCAAGAGATACAAAATAGTCATTTGAGCCCCATTTGAAGGTGAAAAATTATACTATGTCTATAGGTGATTACTTGAACAAAACGATTATTGAGGGTGTCTTAGGGAGCAAGAAAAAGGAAAATCTGAGAATGCAGCAAAGATGAATAAATTTAAGGCCAATATAAAAAATTCACGAATAGTTTAGGATCTATTGTCCAAAACCTTAATATTTCAAAAAGTTACTTGCTATTTCATTGAAAAACCTCCCAAATGAATTAGGATGGAGGTTGTACTTTTTTCATTTCAAAAATAAAAGAAGAAAAAGATGGAGCATGGATATGTTCGTGGAACAAAGATTTCAAATACCTTTGGCTCAATGATTCCCCTTTTCCTTGAATCCACAATATCGCTTAGTATGCTTGAGAATTCGAATATAGATTTAGATCTTTGGCTCAATATGGAGACATCATCATTCCTCATAATATTTCGCACATCTAATTTGAACTTTGAAGCTACGTATGCTTATTAGAACAATTTATCTTTTATGGTTTTAAGGTAACACTTCTTTCTAAGCATGCACTAGTATAGTAGTATCCCTTATTTGGTGAAGGAAATAAAGTGAATATGATGAATTTATTAATATTTGGTATGATTGTATATATGACCATGTAAAATTTGGTGTTAACAATTTACGGTTAATCCAACTAGATAAATTATGGAGGTGTAATTATGTTTTAGTTGGTTTCTTCGTACATGTTCTGATGATCCATGCAAGTTCAAAGAAACTTAATGGAACCATAAAATGTCATAGTTTTTCACACCACATATGATATTATAATATAAGTATACAATTATAGTTTTATCGCTAATTAAAAAAAAATAATAACTATACAACTATAGTTACTAATATTCATTATTGTAATTCTCTACATATGAAGAAAAACCACCTCTGATAGAAAAACAAGCTGAGATTGAAACTTGGATGATAAACCACATGTTGATATATGGATCTACAACATCTCTGTTTCTTTTTCTTTCTATTGTCCTAATTTCTATTACGTTGAGTATTTTTTATATACTTTTAAGAAGACCAGAAAATTATTCTTCCCTCAAGAACCTCTGTTGTCTTGCAATGAAAGACTCCACTCTTACTCGAAAATCTTCATTACTCATTTCATCAACTGCCATAAGCTCATTGGTTCTCATTTTCAAGCACTTTTCAGTTGCTGATCTTCTCAATCCATGAGAATTTTTCTCATCATAGTTCTTCAATTCATGGGTGTTCATCAATCTATCCGATTGACTCCTCTGTATCTTTTTCTCTGTCATGAAATTACTATTAGCTATCACAACATCTCTGCAAACTACTGGACCAGAAACCAATTTTTCTTTCCTCTGTTTTTTGATACTCTGTTTTTTGATACTCTGTTTTTGGATACTCTGTTTTTCAATGAAAACCTGTTCTTTATTATTTTTTTGACAACTCTTTACATATTCATCGTATAAATCATGTTTTTCGTTGATATTGTTGCTGGAATATTGATTTGATAACTGCCCAGATTTCCAATAAAGGGTAAACACAATCAAGTTCCCTATGATGAAGACGAATCTTGGGCTGATTAAGTTGACGAAAAACTCCTTCACATATGCCCCAGAGAGCTTGAAAGCAATCGGAAACAGAGTTGTGAACCTGGAGAGTGCAATAAGGAAGATGAATAACTCTATGAGCTTAAACAAAGCACTCACTTTTTGCATCCTGCGATTTTTTCCCATTGCCTTAGCCTTCTCTGCTTTTATGTTTTGGAAATTCTTGAATGAATCCATATTTTCTAGTGTAGTGATTATAGATTATTTTTAGGATGTCTTAATTTGTGAGTTTTTGGAGAAAAATGGTTGAATTTTTCCCTTTTCACTCGAAAGATACTCGTCCCAAGTTCACAATTTTGGAAAAGGCCATTTCTTGGAGGAAAATGTTGAGATAGATGTTAATGATCATAGAGAGTGAGGTATTGTATATTGGGATGGATTGGTTTTCTTCTTGGAGATAGTTGCTATATTTATAGGAGATCAGGGAACTAAATTATTCTTGTCCACCTCTTTCCCATAGTGCAACTTTAATAATTTAAAGAATATTTTCATATAAAAAAGTATAGTATTTAAAAATTATTAAGTTTGTAAGAGAAAGAACTACAATAATAGATTTTGAGGTAGATTGTGAAAGTCATGTGTTGAACTTTGAAGTTGATTATATTGTAGCTAAACATTCTTTTAATTTGATTTTTTTCTCTATTATCTAAGGTTATATAAGGTGTGGGGGCAGTTTATCAATTATTATGGGGTATTAGTTTCAGGATTAGATGCAGCTCAAGGTTCTACTAGCATTTGTTCTAATTCGACCATAAGTGATACGTCAATCAAAGGAAATGCAATTTATCTATGTGGTAATATAAAATTGTTCATATTTACTTATTTAGTAAATTGGTTGTAGAATCGTTTTAGAGTGACAAATTATTCTTACAGAGGTTTACCACACCTAAACGCTAATGGAATGTGATTTTTCGATTTTATTGGACTAATTCTTTTATGGATGCCACCTCAAATTTTTATAAAACAAAACAAGCATAACAACTTCATAGTCCCATACTCCCATGTTCCGACTTAGTATGTACATTTTTGTGCATAAAATAGTCATCATCATACCGATCGATACACTTACAATTGATTCATTAATTTTTGGAGTACATTTTACTTTTATATTCTTGAAGATGACTATCAAAACTTCGATTTAGAAAACATATTATCAAATAATCAGAATTGGAGAGTATAATACATGAGAATTCTACTTTTACAGGGTATAATATATCAGAATTCTACTCTTACATTTAAGCTCTCTTTCCTTTTGAATATCATAACGTTGGAACAAGAGCAGACCACTAGAAGAATAATTGTGTACTTATGAATGAATAAAAATTACATTGATGTGATAGTAACAATCACTAGTACTCTTTAAAGCTCCTCAAAAAAATAAAATTGTGGAAGTGAATTATTATACGTGTCAATTATTGGTTATGTGGCCTCCTTCCTTCCTTACTAAGAAAAAAAATTTGCACCTAAATGTCACTTCTACTGCTTTCTTTATCAAAACTTTGGCCTTCCCACACTCATTGTTAACTACTTCAGTGGGTTGAGACCCTCCAACGATGAACTAAAGTGAACAATTTTACTTAGCAATCAATGATCTTTGTTTAACTTTGAAAAGGGCCCTCATATGCAAAACCAGTAGTAATTTTTTAATTTATTCTCTGAGGGCAACCATAACTCCATAAGAGTCGTGTAACTGTTATTTCTTTTCCTAAAGAAAAGAAAACCACATAATTGGAGACGCCTTTTAATATTCTCCCACATTTAGATGTGGAGCATTAATCTGGAGTCTGGACCCATACGTTCAAAGATTATTTTGCATTGTCAGGTGACTTGCATGGCTTCTATTATTTAGCCAACATGAAAATTTAGCTACTTTCTAGAGAGATCAGGGAAAGGAAAAGCAAACCGGGGGATTTTAGACAACAATGAAAGCTAACAATTTTGTTATTAAAAGAACTGTTTTGGAAGTTAACAAAATAATTTGTTAGGTATCATGGTTTTATCTGGCCTAGTAGTAATGTTTAGTGGGAAAATGTGAAACGTCGAGTTTTCGTTGGATACTAGTGACCTTGCTAAAATTGATAGGTATATGTTTTCTCGTCTTATTTTTACAGTAAATTTATTGTAATGTGACAACTATACAACAATTTTTTGCATATATATATATATATATGCTCATTTCGTAAGCAATTCTCTGAATAGTAACTGATGAACCACTTTTAACCATGTTCTTGAAAGAAATAAAACTAGCTATCTTCTTTTCTAAAATGAGATTATTTGATATACATCAACTGCGATGCCAGTCATCAATAAAATGATATATCGAAGTTCTGATTGTGATTTAGCCAAGCTATGGGAAGGAGATAATGTCTTCTTCACAATAGTACTTTAATAAATTCTTTAAGACTGCATGAATCGATGGTATTTTCATAACATTTAGTAATAACTTAATGTATATTAACTAGCTTAAGTTTCCTACAAACACAAAGAACAAGTTATCGATCAATAAAGGTTTCAAAATTGAAGACATTAAAGTTATTAAAGCCAACTTTCACAGCACTTGGCACTTGGCAGACATATTAGTTGAATGATTGAGCTTTAGAACAATAAGTGGCTTAAAATGGAATTAATGAGACAAATATAGGGGCTCCATTTCATCCATTGATATAATAACGATCTAACTCTCTTCATCTCTTCAGTGGAAAAAAGTCATAAAATAAAGACTACTTGCTTTTCATTAATAAAAACTACCTCAATTCATAGATATTTGGGATGATTGCACCGTGGATTCAAAATTATATAAGTGACGTAATTTTTGTATTGAAGTGATTTAAAGGGATTTAAATTCGCATTGGTTAATTCGTCATGATTCATCTCTTACGTAGAGATTTTAGAATATAGAATCTCGGTAAAATTTAGTGTCGGCGGTTTAGCTGACTTTTTGGATCTTGTATAGAGGCTAGCTGAGTATTTAAACATAGTAAGTAGCTCCACTCATAGATTCGGAGACATCATATAAATGTAAAATATCTCTGTAGTCTATCTTCAGTTCACCTAATGCAACATTTTCACTCTTATAATAGTTTAATAAGATAAGAACAATAAATTATCATAATAAAGATTAGACTAGTTGGAATTTATGAATACACAGCTTATGGATTTGTTGAGTTTATAACCTACATACATATATTAGGACAACAGGGAGATTGATTATAGACAATCCAGTTTAAAGGTTTTATCAAGTACACGATTTTTTATTACAATTCTCCCTTCATCATAATAATTTACTGGGAGATATTGGATGATTCCACATCTCTTCAAGTGAGGATAACATTGTTTTCGATTCCTTTTGTCACCTATCCATATTACTTATTACTCCGTGTAATAGATATGGGGAGATATTTCATTGTTATTTGTACTCAGTAAATTGTAATATTCTCTTGATTTTGTTCATATGCACACGGTTAAACACGGTGGATTGAGACTCTGATCTGTTGGAAGCCACCTATGTTGGCATATAAGAAAAAAAAATATCCACTGATTTGTTGAATGATTCATATCCTATAATAATTGTAATTAGATTTAACAATGTATGGTTACAATGATCTCACTAAATTTCTACATTATATAGTTGTATTAACAATTTGAACTTTCTACTAACTTTCGTCAAATCTAATTGGATAATTCATGCAGACAAAAGCTATTCTTTGGCTCAAAGCTCTCTCTCTTGCTTGTTAAATCGGGGTGTGGAAAGGTGCAGTACATCGATGTCCTGCGGGTCGAGAGTCTGCTTTCGGCCCACCGGACTGAAAGTGTGGCGCGTGGAGCGATCACAAACCCGACGATCAAATCAATATTTTGGTTTATGTGAGAGTACAGAATATAAAATGTCTTAGCAAATAGAATTTGGAATTGAAAAGGAATATCTTAGTGATGAGGTATTTATGAGCAATTAATATGAGTGTCATGTCGTTACTATAACCCATTAGAATAAATGTCGTTATTGATATGCTTGTATGCGGCTTTAAAATCGTAAGGCATGCCAGTATGGGCCAAAATTTGAGGAAAGTGAACAACGTATTTGTTTTGTATTAACTTTCGCTTTTCGGTAATAATTGTCGTAAATCTTTAAGTAAATGCTCTTTTTTTGATGTTTTACTTAAACTCTTGTTGTAATTTAATTAATTTGGATGGAAGGCACGAGTTGCGGGCGTTTAATTGAATCTTTGTGGGCGTAAGGCGCTTTTTAAGTGATCACGAGTTACTCCGTGGGCTTCGCTACTTTTTACGCGGAGTATTCTTATGTACATTATGATGTGTATGGCGGGAGGCGACTAAATGCGTCCTTTCTCGCTTTTTTATGGGAGTTGTTCATTAAAACCGTCTTTGTATCTCGGCCTATTATCTTAAAGATATTGATTTAAGTATTTGTTAGTTAGATGGAGATTGTTTTGTTGTGATTAGGTGATGGATCGACTCGTGACAGACATGTTTGTGTTTCTGCCTTCTTTTTAAATCCTTCGAGGGCGGTTCCAATTGATAGAATTAAGTCCGCTAACAATGTCTGGTTACAATGATCTACCGGACTCTACATTACGCGACTAATATGACAAATTTGAATTCTCTGCTTTCGTCGATCGAGGTGGATATGGTCCTTTTGAACAAAAGGTTGTTGCTCGCTACTACTCTTGTCGCGGCTAGCGGTCTCTTGAAAGATGCAGTACATCGATGTCCCGTAGTCGAAATCTGCTTTCGGCCGAAAATGTGACGCGCCGGCGATCATGACAATTTCCGGCTTGATCAGTCGAGTATTTTGGATTTATGTGAGTACATAATATAAGAAATGTGCTAGCAAATAGAAATTTAGAATTGAAGAGGGAATGCTCTTGCGGTAAGTATTTATAAGAGCGAATTACTATAAATGTCATAGTAAATTTCTCTCCGTATGATAAATGTCGACATCGATAAGCTTTGGTATGCGCTTTTAAATCGTAAGACACTTGCTCCTTGTAGGTCGGGTAACTAAGAAAAGTGAGCCAAATAATAATATATATATATATATATATATATCACTATATATTATCGAGGAATACCACAAATATTATTAACTCGATTTATCATTTTCCTACCTCAGTTTATTATTATGAATCTTAGTAATATTTTTGAGTTCTTATATTAATATTTAAAATTAAAGGTAATATATCTTTTTCTTTGGAGTAATTTTATGTTGTATGAGTGTGGAATTTGATGATGGCAAGAAACATGCATGCATGTGTTGGTAGTGATATTTTAACCAAGAAATTGTCAAATTAATTAATTAATTAAGTTTCAATTTAATAAGTTATATTTTGAAATTTAGTTAATTAAATCATACAGTCCAATTAAATATTTACATGTGACGTTTATTATCAAATTATGAATTTATGCATGTAAAAATTGGATAAATAAATTACATGAAATCGACACATGAAATTGGATCATAATAATAAATAATTTATTTCCTCACAAATAAACATATGGAAGCCAATTAAAGAGCTAGATAATTATGCTTTTGAATAAATAAAAGATATAATTTATACATGTCGTAGAGCATTCTCGCCGTTTTGAGGACTTTCATTTCTTGAGAATACAAAAGCGAGGAAAGAAGAGAAAGACTTCTACAAAAATCGAGAATTTCGAACTTCAGGTGCGTAAAGCTTGGCGCTTTGAATTTTCAAGCATTCAATGTTGAATCCTCAAACATTCGGGCATCAGAAATTTAAGATCAAGCTATTTAAACCCTTGAATTGGAAGTGTGCAACATCTAAATATTTTGAGATTCTGAAGTGTTAAGCAATCGAGTAGAAACAATTTCTTTAAGGCCGTTGAGCTTTTTAGTGTGAAGTAAAATTACAGAACAAATAGGGATTGTCTTTCCAGATAAAATTATCGATAATATTTAACTTTACAAGCTGTTTATTTTTCTTATCTTTAATCATACAATAATCAAAATGTTATTTAAGAAATTGTTTTTGAACTTTAATTTAAGTTTATTAAGACGGACTCAAGCTTATTCATGGCAGCTAACTGATCAGACAAGAATAATTTAGATGTATTACTCCGGTACATCTTTTTTTAATCTTGATGAAATGAAACGGAATGAATAATACACCACCAATTCCAATCATAATAATCCAAATATATTATCCACAAGCAGAATAAACAGTGACAAGCAACAAGAAGAAGCATCTATTCCTCGTGCCTGCATATTTGAAGTCTTGGATGAATTTCGAGCATATATATATACTTATGACGCACAAGATTGATTCCTACAACCTTAGCATCTTATATGTCATGTGATGTCTCACTCCAACTGGGAATAAATTCTCCAAGTTGTTTTAATTATATTATTGCCACGCCCACCTGATGATCTTTTGGCAAAATAAATATCTTGAGAATATTTGAGGATCATCGTTATGGACTTCCTTTCCATCATTTCATGTGCATGTTGTATTTAATAAACAAAAATGTGGATGAGTAATAATAAAATTCAGGAGTAAAAGACTGAACCAGTACTCATATTTAATTATGTACATTCCTTATTATTTATTCACTCATAAATTTTATGGTCACATTCACTCATTGATATATAAAAATTGTATACTTTAATTACTAATGTTAAAATTTCCGTTAAATCTGAGATGCATGTGAGATAATTAACAACACACTTAAAGGAAATTTTAATATAAGTATTGAAAGTACTCAATTTTTATTAATAAATGTTCATGGTTTCATGTAATTTCACAGTGAATGATGAAAGTTCATAATTTTACCCTAAAATACTATGTGTGGGAGGAAGGAAGATCTAGGACTCTATGTAAGTGATAAAAAAAGCTAGGCTGAAAATTTGATAACCGGGTCCACGTTCGATTAAGGTTCGTCCGAATAAGGCTAAAGGGAATCCAACTAAGATGTCTTATCTTAGGACGTCGGTTTAATTAAAAGCCGGGCGTCACTTCGTTAGCAATCGCTAACGAGCGTGTGCGAGCAAGCGATTGAGCGTCCGCCCAGAATCAGTAGCGAGCGTGTGCGGGGCGAGCGTTTTTAAGGTAAAACCTCGGCTGCATTAATGTAAGTGGGCGGCAAGCGGGCGTGGGCGGCAGCGAATTGCAGGCCGGGCGCGGCGATCGCGGGCTCGGCTCACTTGCCCGCGTCACGATGCGATCATGTTCGATCGCATCCTCTGGTATTTTGATCGTGTCGTACACGTTCAGCTGGAATTAACCCGACGTCGATCAGTTCGGGCAAAGCTCGGATAATTTTGATCAGCAGTTGATGAGGGTATGCTGATCGAGGGCCTTACATTTGTTCATATTGGACACATGTTTATTCACAGCGGACATCCATCGATACGATCCACTAACCTGCCTTTGATCCAATGGACACTGATTTGGGCCATCTTCAATGAAGCAATGCTTATACTAGCCAGAGAAAATTCAATCAGCTATATAAGCAGCCTGCGAATAGCTGGACCTCATTTTGTTCTAAACCCTCCTTCGCCGCGCCCCCTCGCCGAGATCCATCACACCATGGCACCAAAGAGAGCGGCTCACTCCTCCATATCCAAGCCAGCTAAATCTGGTGGTGGAAAGCAGAAGAAGAAGGTCATTAAATTATTATTATTTATTATTATTATTGCTTATGTGTTGATTGTTTGTATTAATGTTGTTTGGGTTAAAACAGAAGTGGAGCAAGGGAAAGCAAAAGGAGAAGGTGAACAACATGGTATTGTTTGATAAGGCAACCTACGACAAGCTTATCTCTGAAGCTCCTAAGTTCAAGCTCATCACTCCTTCCATCCTATCTGACCGTCTTAGGGTACGCTTTCACTCACTCATTTCTTCACGATTATATTTATTTTACTAATTTTGATTTGTTTTCCATTTTCAATTGATTATTCATAGATTTATGTTTTTGTGTGTTTAGTTTTAATTGATTTAGTGATATAGTTTCTGGTGTGCATGTGAATTGTAAATGCTTAAGATGAAACTATGTGGTTCCTGCAATTGGCTCTTATAATGTATCGTTGCTTGTACACTCATACTACTGTTAATTTACTTTGTTACCATTGTAATTGAATCCTGAAAGGAACATTAAAACTTTATCATCGAGATGTTTTATAAATCTATTAATCTGTTAAACTAGAGAGATTAACAAAATTGAAGCCATACTGACCGGCTGTTTAGTTATCAAATTTAACTTATTGGTTTTTACTCTCACGGAAAAACTAGTGCTCCTTAGTAATTTCACATCAAATACACAGTTTTCAGTTGTCGGATATTCCCTTCGTTATTATATCTGATAAACTCTACTATGCACCAGCACCACCACCAAGTACTCAACCGCCTCCATTGTGAATTTTATTTGTTTGAAAGTGTAAAGGTCTTGACCATCTAATTGTATAGAGGGGGTACCTAATTGTTAATTATGTTCTGATTCTTGGTTGTTTATGTATTTTCACCATCAAATCTGATTGTTGAATTATGGTATAAGCAATTATCCTGTTTGTGTATACAGATTAGTGGATCTCTTGCAAGGAAGGCTATCCAAGAGTTGATGGGAAAAGGGTTGATCAAAATGGTTTCTGCTCACTCAAGTCAGCAGATTTTCACTAGGGCAACTTACACTACTTAAGAGTGTTACTATACATGTTGTCCTAGATAACAATTTTCTGTTTTTCTCTGGATATTTCTGTTGCCCCTTTAAACTAGTTCTTTTTCTATTATTGCATTTACATTCATTTAGTATTTTCGTTGTTCATGTGGAATTTAGATTTCCAAACCCCTTCGTATATGCGAGCTTTGAGTTTCATAATTTTGCACCTTTTGTTGATCGTTAGAAGGGTTTTACATCGTTCCCTAAAACTGAGTTCCACTCGACAAAGTGTTATGTCGAACCATGGATCTAAGGTTGGACTCAATTTGAGCTTCACCTCTATTCAAGCAATTCTCGTAACAAGTTCGTATGATGTTCTCGTACATATTATTATCACACATTACAAACTACAAATATTAAAGTATCTTGTAAAGTTGAGCTTTAGACTTGAATCACTTGAGCTTCAACTAAGGTTACCGCCTTTCTAGTAATCTCGTAGAGAGTAATTTATCATGGACACACTTACATGAAATATACCAAGCTCAAACAGTTGAAGTTGGGGTTGTCAACGGACGTGGTAATTCGATACCAGTTCGGTACTCCATCCAAATAACCAATTTGATTATTGGATTCGATAATTTGATTATTAGATTAGATTGACTATCGGTCAATTTAAGTAGGAATTTATCGCTTGATAGTAAAAAAAATACCTAATGAGTATTAGTTGGAATAAATGTCTACTCGATTGAGTTACCGAACACCCGCTCGAATTCAATAACAACACCGCGGTTCGACGAAGTAAGATAACACCATTATCTGAGAAAATTGGAAAAATCGGGGGTTCGACGAAGTAAGATAACACCATTATCTGGCTATTTTAGACTCTTCCGAAATGCAAGGCGGCTGTTAAAGAGAGTTATGGGGGAGCATGGGGGTTAGGGCGTTCGATTTGGTGCTCATGATGGAGTCTAATGTTGGAGGGGCCGTGGGCTAAGGAGGCCACTAGTCAAGAATGCTTTGTGGTTATTGATTCGGTTAAGTTGGCTGCTGACTTGTTGGCTCCTAAGGGAACTTTTGTTACCAAGGTATTGATAACTACTTAAAAATACTATCTTTTGGTGAATTTTTACCAAATATTGTGATACCTCCATGCCTAAGTGTATGCATATGTACGTGTGTGCCAATATGTGTTGGTTATTAATTCGGTTACGGGACTTTTGTCACCAAGTTATTAAGATTATTGATTGCTAGATCAATGTATGCTTATGTATTTGTGTGTGAATATGTGCTACTGTTTCAAATAGGTTGTCTAGTTGTTTACTTTTTGATGGTTGACTTTTGGATATACACTACATATGCTTAGTATCTATTTTGAAGTAGTAGATAGTTATCGAACTCGATTTTGGGTTAATATGAATGTTTGCCTATGTACTAACTTCTTTTAAAATAGATTATCCAGTTTCAATTTCGATGAACTTAGTAAATTTTGTAGCTTTTATGGAGGTACTTAACGTTGATTTGAGTCAAAGTTATTGTGTTAATAGGAAGGACTTAAAAACACTATCTTTTGGTGTATTTTTACCAACTATTATACTAAAAGATTGTCTACTTGTAAAACTTTGTGGTCTTAATTGGCCCACACAACATTGATTTGAATCAAAATTAGCGGTAATAGTGAATTAGGTTAGCGAAAATGTATGCGTCGAGATGTTGGCTCTTATTGTAGCTTTAGATTTACTAAAGGTTTTTAAGTAGATTAATTGGTAAAATGAATCTGTGATTATGTTTTTGTGTGTTAGTATGCGAATATGTATTCCCTCCTTTTTAAGAAGATAGTATATGTTTTATAATATATGTTCAAGAATATATCAAATGCTGGTATTTTTGGTGTAATTTATTAATAAAATGATAATTTAGACTCCATTTTATTACTATTTTGATGAATATATGAAACATTGATTAAATTTTTGAGAATTGATGTGGAACAGGTTTTCAGGTCCCAAGATTACAGTGCTGTTCTGTATTGTCTCAGACAGGTAATTACTTCTGGAATTTTAGCCCATTATTAATACTGGCATGTTTCATATTAGTTGATGTTTATGTTGATTGAAACTATTATGGGGTAGTCGTGTGGTTAACTTTAATTTGTTTGTCAGCTTTTTGAGAGGGTTGAAGTGGAAAAACCATTGGCTAGTAGGTCTGCGTCAGCTGAGATTTATATTATAGGCTTCAAGTATAAGGCGCCTGCAAAGATAGATCCTCGTCTTGGTTTTGGCATACTTTCAGGAGGTGCTTAAAGCCCCTAAGGTAATATGTTATGACAAAGTGTTTCTTCTTGATATCAAACCTGTTGTTCAACATGACTTCCTAATTTTTGTTTTCCTTCATTAGGTGGTGGATGTACTCAGAACTACAAAGCAGAAAAGACACCGTGATGGGTAAATTAACATTTATGTGTTCTAAATTGTTGTGTTTTTCATCATATGCACCAATCCACGGAAGTTTGTTTTTGCTATAAAAATGGGTTTGGCTCTTGCTTTTGTTTCTGTACTAATCTTTTTTAAGGAGCCCCTCAGCTATATCAGCCAATATTCTATATGGGCTATTCTTACTGTGGTGGTGGTTTTTGAATTCAGTATAGGTATGCTCAAATGTGGTGTTAATAAATTTTGTTGATACCATATAAAGATTGTTCTTTTTTTGTTTTTTTTTTTTCCTATAATTGAACTTTGTGGATTGATATGTAGGTGCTACACTCAATAAAGGGTTTAATCGTGCATTGGGGACGTTTTCTGCTGGGGGGCTTTCCTTAGGGATTGCTGAATTGTCTATGTTAGCTGGGAAATACCAAGAAGCTGTAGTGGTTGTCAGTATATTTATAGCAGGTTAGACTATTTGCATTAATGTTGATTAATGTAACTAACTAACTATTATGGATGGTGTTTGTAGTATGTGGTTTTGTCTTATTGTGGTAATTGTGTATGCTAAGTGAATGTGATCTAATGAATTGTTATACTGTTCTCTGGGTTAGGATTTTGGCGCGAGTTATATGAAGTTGTATCCAGCGTTTAAGCAATATGAATATGGATTTCGCGTGTTCTTGTTGACATATTGTATCGTGCTGGTATCGGGGACTTCACATTTCACATACACAGCTATTTCACGGTTATTGCTTATTGGTGTTGGGGCTGGCGTGTGTCTGGTTATCAATGTGTGTATTTATCCGATTTGGGCTGGTGAGGATTTGCACAAATTGGTAGTGAAGAATTTCAAGGGAGTTTCTACTTCTTTGGAAGGTAGCTTGTTAATCGAACTTTCCTGTAAATCTTTTTGTTGTTGAATGATTTAATTGTTTGCTGATATATGTATGACTGATGCATGTCAGTTTTTGTCTAGGCTGCGTGAATTCATATCTGCAGAACGTTGAATATGAAAGAATACCTTCCAAAATTCTTGTTTACCAGGCTTCCGATGATCCTGTGTACAGTGGATACCGAGCTGTTGTGGAGTCAACAAGTCAAGAGGAGTCTCTGGTATGTTTATGATCCTCCTAATGTTTAGATAACATACAAGTAAAATGAGTTAAGGAACCATGACAAATATCGTTGTTGCCTTCTGTAGTTAGGATTTGCTGAATGGGAGCCACCTCATGGTCGTTACAAGATGTTCAAGTATCCTTGGAGTGAGTATGTCAAAGTTAGTGGTGCACTAAGGCATTGTGCATTTATGGTCATGGCTATGCATGGGTGCATACTTTCTGAAATACAGGTATATCTCCTTTCAAACTCTATTGCCATTGCCATTGATCTTGTATAATTTTCTTTATACTGCTTATTGCAATTTGAAGTAATGCTGAAATGCATGGTTTGTCAATAATAACACATCAAGTTTTTTCTTCCTGCAACACAATTATAGAGAGGTGTTATTGCTACATTAATGCAGGAGATGTGTTATTTCCTATTATGCTTAAGTTCAACCCTTATTTCAAATCTTTATTACTGAATTGGATTGTCTGTTTTTGTAGTCTCCGTCTGAATTAAGACTGGTCTTCAAGAATGAAATCCAAAAAGTTGGATTCGAAGGTGCTAAAGTGCTGCGGTTGCTTGGAGACAAGGTGGAAAAGATGGAGAAACTGAGTTCTGAAGATCTGCTTGAGACAGTACATGAGGCTGCTGAGGTTTTACAAATGGAGATTGATCAAAAATCGTACCTTCTAGTCAATGCAAAAAGCTGGGAAAGTTCTAAAAGACCGAAAAAGTTTGAGGACCCTGAACAGCTTCAGGAACTGGCAGAAAATGAGCACAAACCAATGATGATAAGCTCACTTAGTAATCTCCATCTGCGATCAACTCAGGCACTACGCCCTTATGATCCCCAAAATCCGAACATGAGTATCAACATATCAGCACAATGGGACTCCTCGGAAGATGTCCTGAAACAGCAAACTATGTGGCCTTCACGGCTATCAATACTCGGTGATGTTGTCCTGAATGAACGAGAAGTACGGACATATGAAAGTGCAAGTGCATTGTCATTAACGACATTTACTTCCTTATTGATTGAGTTTGTTGCTAGGCTTCAGAATCTCGTAGATGCTTTTACAGTCCTCAGTGAAAAGGCCAAGTTCAAGGAGCCTCAGTTATTGACTTGATGATAAATTGTAGCATGGTTCAAAATTTCTTTTTCGGATATAGTTTCGAAATAATCAAAATAAGAAATGTTTCGGAAACATTATAGAAATATTTGAGAAATGATGTAAAATCTTAGAAAATCTAGATAAGTTATACTACCTCCATTATTTTTTACATTAATGGTTTGTTTTGTTTTTTTGAGCTAAATCGAGGAAGTAATATCTTCGTTTCTGCTCGTTTGAGGGTTTCCTAAAAAATATTTTACCTATTGAAAATGGATTTCACACCAAATTCCCTTTCAAGTTAATTTCACATTCATTTCCGAAATTATTACTCACTCAAAGCGTCTTGGCTGAGTCGAGGTTAATGTGTGAATAACTTAATTTATTAATTCGCTTGATTATAAACTTCTAGGTTAATTTTAAAAGAAATATTAACTTCAAGCGAATTAAGCTGCCTCAATTCAAGCGTCTGTAAAATGTGTTGTTCTTTTACTTGTATAACCTTATTTATAGGAGAATGAAACATTGAATATACATTGGATTCTCATGTAATATTCAAAGTAAATAATAAAAAATGGGTCACCACATTTAATATCTAAATATGTCTACAAAGTGTAGAATGACAATTAAGAACAAATAAAGAAATAGTACTAGGATGATAAGTAAAAAAATGAGGAATTATATACTAAAAGATATTTGTATAAACATAATATTGAAATAAATATAAATATTGAACCGTTAGCTAAATTAAAAATAAATAAAAATATTTTTGAAATCAATGTTACATAGTTTAAAATGTTTGAAATAATTTTTAGACTTTTAAATAAAATGTTTACATAATTAGTATTATTTAAAAAATAATATATATCTAAAGTTAAGAATTTAAGCAGATTAATGAGCCAAGATTGTAATGATCCCAACAACATGAGGTGTGATTTGTATATTGATAATAAAAAAATATAGATTCTTATATAAGGAGACTTGTATCTAGTATAATATATATCACAAAGATTAAAATATCTTTCGATCTAAAATGAAGTACCTATGATATCTACAATTAATTATCTCTTAATAAGGTAGATATTATCTAAGAAAAAATTAATAAAATCATATAAATTAGACAATAATGTAAATATATAATTATATTAAATCATTAGATTTAGTTATAGTATTCTTTTATTTAAATATATAGTTGAAAAAATTAGTAAAAATTTCCTTTTGGAAACAAATTAATTTCAAAAATTACGTGATAGCGTTTCGTTTTTATAAATTCAAAAATATAAAATTTTCAAATGTTTCTTTTTCTTTTAATCCTATAGGCGGTTCACGAACAAGATTTATGAAGATCATATGTTACGCTGATATAATTGGAGTCGAACAAAATAAAAAAAAATCCGTCAATATATTTTTCTTGAGATCAAAATCACGATCCACATAACTTATGAATGTGTAATCGATCTTTTCCTCAGTGATGTTTGGTAGCGGTAAAGAGGTGCCTTTTACGCCGGAAACCAACAAAGCAGCCAAAATAATAAGCGAAGTGGAACTGATAACATAAAATCATGTATTGTGTAAGCCTTTTGATTCGATGGCACTGATTTGGGCCATCTTCATGTGATTAAATGAAGCCCAATGCATCCCATTAAAGGGCTTACGGCCCCAGTATCTGGCCTTTAAAGCAGTAAAATGAGCAGCAGTGAAATTCTTGCCAGCTACCGGCCAGAATTTTCGATTCTTTTGTATAAAAAGCAAGCGGAATTTTCTATTCTTTGTTTGGGAAAACAAGAGTGAATTTTAAATTTCTTTATGCAACAATGGTCGACATCTTAAAAGCAAGCAAATCGATTCGTTTATTATTAAACAAGCATTTGATTTATTAGCTTGTTTAATTACGAACACTCGACAAATTGCTAATTTCACTTCCTACAAACATAAACGTAAATTGGTAGTTTAATAAGTAATTTGAAGTAATTGAGCCAAATAGTGAAGTGAATCGTAATAAGTTGAATAATGTTATCATATTTAAACACGATTAAAAATATTTGAAGTGAATCCATAAGGATTTAATAATGTTATCATATTTAAACACCAATTAACATATTTGAGAAATATTAGCACAAATTTAATCACAGCTTATTAATTATTAATTATTGAAATGATCAAAATTTGAAATTATTAGCATTAATTATCAACGTTAAGAGCTAATTATCAAAATTGAAATTATTAACATTCAAAATTATTAACAATAAATAAGTATCGACATTGAAATTATAAAATCTAAATTATGAAAATTAAAAATTATTAACATTAGAAATTATAATTAATACAGCGATTCATAATTGGCGAAGGTAACTAGTCTGATATAAGAAGTAGCAATTGAAATGATTACGTGGTTATAAGCAAATAGATAATTAAACATTGGTATATAAGCGTAGAAGAGAATTACGACATTGGTATACGACGTGTGGCTAATTGACATTTTAAGCGATAGTTTGGAAAAATCCGATCGTCTGTCTAAGGTACGATATCACAAATTTGTACAAAGATTTGCAAAGTATTTTTACCGAATTTTTGATGTATTTTATATTTAAGTAATGTTACCATGTTTTTTATATCTCGTAATCTAAAATTAACCATATTTTTTTATAATATTAACGTATTTTATCATAACCTAAAAATTTTATTATATTTAAGCCCAATTTCGTCATAATTTTATCATAATCTCATGTTTAATCATATTTTATAATTGTTCGATATGTCATTATTTCACGATTTCTGTAATCTAAAATTAGCAATATTTTATAATATTAGCATATTTTATCGTAACTAAAATTTTATCATATTTCATAATTTCATCATAATTTTATCATAATCTCGTATTTAGATTTGTTTAATCATAATTTGACATATTTCGCTAATTTTATCATAATTTGACCATATCTCAATATATTTAAATAGAATTTACAATGTCGATAATTTCTGTATATAATTCATAAATTGATACTATTAAATACTGATTTATTTACATTGTATCTCGATTTAATACACAATTCATTCTAATTAAACTTTTTAATAAATAAACTGACAATATTTATGTGTCATTCTTGAATTCGACACATTGCATGTAAAGCCATTAAATGTGTCATATAGCGAACAAATCAAGATTGACTTGTTTGCTAAGGTAGCATGTATTAAGATTTGTTTGTTTGGGCAGCCATGAAATCGATCCGTACTTATTACACAATAAAATAATTTTTTGTGTGTTGTTCGATATGAGCATAGTATTGGCTTGTTGTTTATCGCATAGCTTACAATGCAAAATTGAATACATAAACTCTTTTAAGAAGCAAATTAATTATAATAATGACTTAAATAATTAATTACATAAGAAATATTAAAATGCATTACATAAAGAATGAATTAAATATATACTGTCTGGAATGAAATAAATAACTAATTAAAAATAAAATAAATAATTAATTACATAAGAATGGAATTGAAGCCAATAGTAATTCCATAAGAAGAAATTAAATAATTAATTACATTAGAAATAAAATTGAACATAATTGATAAATATTAACAGCAATTAGAGAGCATTAACAATAATTTGACAATTAAATATCACCGATTTCAATACATATAATTTCAATAATTTCGCAATATTTAGACATAATCTGATTGACATGAAAAGTTTATTAACATAATAATTCGAAATATTTAAGACATAATCGGAGTTAATAACAATTTCAAGAAATCAATTTTTTGGAATTAACAATAATTTGATAATTAATATATGATTTCATAAATCCGAACACAACGAATAATTTAGCCGTCTTTGTTGTCTAATAATCGTTTCAATTTGACTTGTTTAAGCAATAACCTTAGCTCGAATTAGGTTGTTTACTAACAACCATGACTCACGAATGACTTGTCTTTATTTAACAATCATGGGATCGATTCGCTAGTATTATCATTTTTATGTAATTAATTGTGTTGATACTTCTTACGTAATTAATTATTTAATTAATTCTTATGCCAATTGAAGTATTAATCGCCTTATGTAATTAAATTCGTTCTGCAATTAATTTATTTAATATTTCTTATATACTTAATTGAAATTTAATTCATTCTTATGTGGTAAATATTTGAATTATCCTATATTTATTAATTTATTTTATTCATTCTTACGTAATTAATTTATTTGTATTTATGTAATTAATTGTTTCATATTTCTTATGTAATTAATTATTTCATATTTAACATGTAATTAATTATTTTAATTGCATTCTTTTTGTGTTTAAATAAGCAAGGAAAGACAAGTTAATAGCGTCTTATTATCTAACAAACACAAAGTAAATTTTAACATTGTGTAATAAGCGTATGATAGATTGACTTGTGTATAATAATCGACAATATCAATTTGGTTGTATATTTATAAGCGAATTCGGTAGTTTATTTATAAGCGTTGGAAAAATTAGAGCATTGCAATGACGTAGACGTAATTACGACATTGCAATGGCGTGAAAATCAGACCGACATTCGAAAGGGGTAAAATAGTAGATTTCGTTCGCGTGTTCTTTGTTTTTGAATTATTGTGTATATTGTTACCCATTAAAGGGGCTTGCCCTAGCCCAGAGAAAATTCAATCAGCTATATAAGCAGCCTGCGAGTAGCTGGAACTCATTTTGTTCTAAACCCTCCTTCGCCTCGCCCCCCCCCCTCTTGAGATTCATCGCACACCATGGCACCAAAGAAGGCAGCTCCTCCTCCGTCATCCAAGCCAGCTAAATCTGGTGGTGGAAAGCAGAAGAAGAAGGTCACATTAAATTATTATTATTATTATTATTGCTTATGTGTTGATTGTTTGTATTTGTTTGGAGTTAAAACAGAAGTGGAGCAAAGGGAAAGCAAAAGGAGAAGGTGAACAACATGGTATTGTTGTTTGATAAGGCAACCTACGACAAGCTTATCTCTGAAGCTCCTAAGTTCAAGCTCATCACTCCTTCCATCCTATCTGACCGTCTTAGGGTACGCTTTCACTCACTCATTTCTTCACGATTATATTTATTTTACTAATTTTGATTTGTTTTCCATTTTCAATTGATTATTCATAGATTTATGTTTTTGTGTGTTTAGTTTTAATTGATTTAGTGATATAGTTTCTACCAATTGTGCATGAATTGTAAATGCTTAAAAGATGAAACTATGTAGTTTCCTACAATTGGCTCTTATAATGTATATCGTTGCTTGTACACTCATACTGTTAATTTACTTTTATTTACCATTGCTGTAATTGAATCCTGAAAGGAACATTAAAACTTTATCATCGAGATGTTTTATAAATCTATTAATTTGTTACACTAGAGAGATTAACAAATTTAACTTATTGGTTTTTACTCTCACGGAAAAACTAGTGCTCCTTAGTAATTTCACATCAAATACACAGTTTTCAGTTGTCGGATATTCCTTAATTATTATATCGATAAAACTCTACTATACCAGCACCACCACCAAGTACTCAACCGCCTCCATTGTGAATTTTATTTGTTTGAAAGTGTAAAGGTCTTGACCATCTAATTGTATAGAGGGGGTACCTAATTGTTAATTATGTTCTGATTCTTGGTTGTTTATGTATTTTCACCATCAAATCTGATTGTTGAATTATGGTATAAGCAATTATCCTGTTTGTGTATACAGCAGATTAGTGGATCTCTCTTGCAAGGAAGGCTATCAAGAGTTGATGGGAAAAGGGTTGATCAAAATAGTTTCTAACACTCAAAAAGTCAGCAACCCAGATTTTTCACTGGAGCAACTTACACTACTTAAAGAGTGTTACTATACATGTTGTCCTAGACTAACAATTCTGTTTCTCTGGATATTTCTGTTGCCCTTTAAACTAGTTCTTTTCTATTATTGCATTTTACATTCATTTAGTATTTTAAGTTGTTCATGTGGAATTTAGATTTAAACCCCTTCCATTATATCTGACTTTGAGTTTCATAATTTTACCTTTTGTTACGTTAGAAGGGTTTTACATCGTTCCCTAAAACTGAGTTCCACTCGACAAAGTGTTATGTCGAACCATGGATCTAAGGTTGGACTCAATTTGAGCTTCCACCTCTATTCAAAGCAATTCTCGTAACAGAAGTTCGTATGATGTTTACTCGTACACGTATTATTATCACACATTACAAACTACAAATATTAAAGTATCTTGTAAAGTTGAGCTTTAGACTTGAATCACTTGAGCTTCAACTAAGGTTACCACTTTCTAATGAAACTCTCGTAGAGGCCAATTTTGCTCATGGACACACTTACATGAAATATACCAAGCTCAAACAGTTGAAGTTGAGGTTGTCAACGGACCTGGTAATCCGATACCAGTTCGGTACTACATCCAAATAACCAATTTGATTATTAGTTCGATGAATTTGATTTATTGATTAGATTGACTGCTCCAGTCGAGATTTAGAAATTAGGTCTATCGCTTGATAGTAAAAAAAAATACCTAATCAGTATTAGCTGGAATAAATGTATGCTCGATCGAGTTACCGGACACCTGCTCGAATTCAATAACAACACCGCGGTTCGGCGAAGTAAGATAACACCATTATGTCGAGAAAATTGAAAAATCGCGATGATTTGACAATTTTTTTTAATTTCTAGCACTCAATTAATATCTTTTGCATAAATGACACACTCTTTTGCAAATTGTCTAAAATACTAAGATTAAAAAGCACAAGCTCCGCCTTCTCCGACTCCACGCCTCCAGCGCTGGCCCAACTCCCACTGCAACTACCCGCTTGAATTTCGCGACCCCCTCCCTTAATTTTACGCAACCCCTCCCCACTTTTCACAAGTTCATATTTAGTTGGGGGTAAGGTTTCGAATTTGATTTGAGGTGGGAGTAGGGTTCAATTCTTGTTTTGGGGAAGTGGGGGTGGTGGGGCTATTTTAGGGTTGTGGTGGTTTAGGATGATGATGGCGATGGTGGGGCGGTGGGTGATATTAGAGGCGGGGTGCAGGGTGAGGGGCGGGGAATTGTGAAAGAAGAGTGCAAAGTTCAAATAATATTTATTGGGTGTTAGAAATTAATAAGTGATATTTTTCGAATATGAAAAGTAGATGGGCCATTAACAAATATGAAACCAAAGCCCATGCATGAATAATCGTAAGCTATGTAGTAGCTAGCTTGACCCAATCGGTCTATATATGTATATATCAAAAAACACTCGTCTTCCAGCCTAAACCCTAGAGAGAAAATGGGTAAGGTAAAAGGAAAGCATCGTTTGGATAAATACTACCACCTAGCCAAAGAACACGGCTACAGATCCCGAGCAGCATGGAAGCTAGTTCAACTCGACTCGAAACACAGCTTCCTCAGCTCTTCCCGAGCCGTGCTCGACCTCTGCGCCGCTCCAGGTGGTTGGATGCAAGTCGCGGTCGAGCGAGTCCCCGTGGGCAGCTTAGTTATCGGAGTCGACCTCGACCCGATCCGACCCATACGTGGAGCCATAGGGATGCAGGAGGATATTACTCTTCCGAAATGCAAGGCGGCTGTTAAGAGGATTATGGGGGAGCATGGGGTTAGGGCGTTCGATTTGGTGCTCCATGATGGGAGTCCTAATGTTGGAGGGGCGTGGGCTAAGGAGGCCACTAGTCAGAATGCTTTGGTTATTGATTCGGTTAAGTTGGCTGCTGACTTGTTGGCTCCTAAGGGAACTTTTGTTACCAAGGTATTGATAACTACTTAAAAATACTATCTTTTGCTGAATTTTTACCAAATATTGTGATACCTCCATGCCTAAGTGTATGCATATGTACGTGTGTGCCAATATGTATTTAGTTATTAAGTCGATTCTGAGGACTTTTGTCACCAAGTTATTAAGATTATTGATTGCTAGATCAGTAGCAATGCTTGCTCTTATTTGTGTGTGAATATGTGCTACTGTTTCAAATAGGTTGTCTAGTTGTTACTTTTGATGGTTGACTTTTTTCATGGATCATTACACTACATATGCTTAGTATCTATTTCGATGAACTTAGTAAATTTTGTAGCTTTTATGGAGGTACTTAACGTTGATTTGAGTCAAAGTTATTGTGTTAATAGGAAGGACTTAAAAACACTATCTTTTGGTGTATTTTTACCAACTATTATACTAAAAGATTGTCTACTTGTAAAACTTTGTGGTCTTAATTGGCCCACACAATATTGATTTGAATCAAAATTAACTTGTTAATAGTGAATTAGGTTGAAAATGTATGCGTCTGAGATGTTGGCTCTTATTGTAGCTTTCGTTACTAAGGTTTTAAGTAGATTAATTGGTAAAATGAATCTGTGATTATGTTTTTGTGTGTTAGTATGCGAATATGTATTCCCTCCTTTTTTAAGAAGATAGTATATGTTTTTATAATATATATGTTCAAGAATATATCAAATGCACTGGTATTTTTTGAAGATTGTAATTTATTAATAAAATGATAATTTGGAGCTCCATTTTATTACTATTTTTGATGAATATATGAAACATTGATTAAATTTTTGAGAATTGATGTGGAACAGGTTTTCAGGTCCCAAGATTACAGTGCTGTTCTGTGATACAATCTCAGACAGGTAATTACTTCTGGAATTTTAGCCCATTATTAATACTGGCTTGTTTCATTTTAGTTGATGTTTATGTTGATTTAGAGCGCTATTATGGGGAGTAGTCGTGTAGTTAACTGTATTGTCTCAGACAGCTTTTTGAGAGGGTTGAAGTGGAAAAACCATTGGCTAGTAGGTCTGCGTCAGCTGAGATTTATATTATAGGCTTCAAGTATAAGGCGCCTGCAAAGATAGATCCTCGTCTTCTGGATTTTAAACATCTTTTTCAAGGAGGTGTAGAAGCCCCTAAGGTAATATGTTATGACAAAGTGTTTCTTCTTGATATCAAACCTGTTGTTCAACATGACTTCCTAATTTTTGTTTTCCTTCATTAGGTGGTGGATGTACTCAGAACTACAAAGCAGAAAAGACACCGTGATGGGTAAATTAACATTTATGTGTTCTAAATTGTTGTGTTTTTCATCATATGCACCAATTCACTGTTATTTTATGTACATTGTTCATATTCTAACTAATGTTGCATTTTTTCCAGTTATGAAGATGGGATATCGACATTGCATAAAGCATGCACTGCTGCAGAGTTCGTGTTTTCAGACAGCCCCCTAGATATTCTTGGATCGGTCACTTGTATTAACTTTGGCGATTCTGCTTCACTGCCAATAAAGGATCATAGTTCGACAACTGAGGAGGTATTTTAGATATTTCTATGGCAAGGATTGTTCCCATCTTGTTGGTTATTTGTCTAACCATGGTCTTTTACTTACTAGGTTAAAGCCCTTTGTGATGATTTGCGTGTTTTAGGGAAGCAAGACTTCAAGTATCTATTGAAGTAAGAAACACCTTTTAATATATTGTGATTTCTAAGGATGGTTCTTGATCCAATGGTTATATATATTTTAAAGCTGTTAGCTTGTAAATCATATCTTTTAATGTGTAACTATGTTCAGGCTTGTGTAAAGTTTCCTGATGTTAAGGCATATTAAAGAATATATTATGTTCTTTCATAGGTGGAGAATGAACATTAAGAAGGCACTGTCATCCTCAGAGAAGACAGATCCCCCAGCCACAGCTGTTGCACATGCTAGCAAGGAAGGAGAAGACGAAGACGAGAAATTACTGACTGAAATGGAGGACTTATCTCATGCCATTGAACGCAAGAAGAAAAGGGAAAAGAAGATTCTAGCAAAAAGACGTGCCAAGGTTCATATAGATTGTGTTTCTCATCAATAAATATGAAAATAGGATGTTAAAGGCAAAATACATGCCTTTTATTTGCAATTGTTTCAGATGGCATAGTAATCTAGATAGTAACACATAATAATCTAAAAGTTTTAGTCTGGCTATGATTTTGAACTGTTTAAGCTCCCCAATCCCATAATCTATTTGTGCATTTGAACTTTAAATCCCGTTTCATGTTGTTTGTAAGAACAGCAGATACCGATAGAATAAGTTCAAATGGCTGTCCCCATCGCCATGAGTTTGATCCTCACAAATACCTTGGTTAGAGCTCATAACCATATTCCTTTCTCCGGTTACTGGTTCCGAGTGGTAATAGGAGCCATTTCATTGTGTTTTTGTCAGCCTCTTGAACGGGGAAAGGGGTGGGGGTAGCTTTCACATCACTTGATGGCTTTTTTCAGCCTGAAATTTTGCCAGTTCTGCTAATATGCTTCTGCACTCGTGATGCTTAAATGTTCTTATTATTCAGGACAAGGCGAGAAAAGCAACAGGGATGCAGGTTGATGCAACAATAGATGGTTATGGTGATCAAGATTTGTTTACTCTGTCTTCAATCAAGGTATTCATTCCAGCTGATGTGGCTGGGATTTTAATTCAAATGTTAAATTTGGATAAAAAAAATTGGTTGATGTTGACCATAAAACATACCACTTGTTATTGTCATGGAGGCAATCTCTCATATCATCTTCTTCTTCTTCTTCTTGATGTTCAGGGCAAAAAGGAATGAGATGTAGCTGTTGACAATGAAAGTAGATTTGATAATGAAGCTGATATTTAATATTGACAGTGAAGAAGAGAGCATAGTAATTTGACTAAAATCTAGTGATCACAGATTCTGATGAAGAGCGTCGACGTTATGATGAACAAATGGAAGAATTACTTGATGAAGCATATGACCGATATTTGTCAAGAACGGAAGGAAGTACTAGGCAGAAAAAGAGATCTAAAGAAGCCCACTCAAAAGATGATCAGCGTGTGGAGGATTGTCATGTTTTATCCTTTTCTCTGTTCTTCAGCGAAAGTAGGATAAAAAGGAAATCTCTAATTTTTAAGCCGCGTGATCACTTTTTCTCCTTGTTGGTTAATCAAAATGGGTTTCAACTTGCTGAATCTTGTGCCATATGCAGGATTTGGATGATAATATGATGCAATCTGGCCAAGTTTCAGATAGTGATCGTGAAGATGAAAAAAATCCTCTAGTGGTACCGCTGGAGGATGTGATGACACAAGAACAGATCAAAGCACAGTGGTTTAGCCAGGATGTTTTTGCAGAACCAGATGTGCTTGAAGATGACCACAAGTATGACAGTGAAGATGAAATGCAGGTAGATGGATCAGCTGAACAATCTGCAATGTTGAGCAAGAAAGTGAGAGGAGAGAAAAAGAAGTCCGGTGTCTCAGAACAAGTGGTACAACCTGCCAAGGCACAGGAGGATTTTGAGATAGTTCCTGCTCCACATTCTGATTCCAGTGATTCTTCCTCTGATGAATCTGAAGTAGATGATGTTGAAACAAAGGCAGAGATTTTGGCATATGCAAAGAAGATGCTTAGGAAGAAGCAGAGAGAAGAGATACTTGACGATGCTTACAATAAGTATATGTTTCATGATGATGGTCTACCCAATTGGTTTGTGGATGATGAGAAGAAGCATCACCAGCCGATGAAACCAATTACTAAAGAGGAAGTTAACGCAATGAAAGCTCAGTTTAGGGATATTGATGCTCGTCCAGTGAAGAAGGTTGCAGAAGCCAAAGCTAGGAAAAAACGTGTTGCCCATAGGAACATAGAAAAGGCCCGCAAGAAGGCAAATACCATTTCAGACCAGGCAGATATATCTGATCGTTCAAAGAGCAAAATGATCGAATCATTATACAAAAAGGCTACCAAGGAAAATAGACCCAAGAAAGAATATGTTGTTGCAAAGAAGGGAGTCAAAGTCAAAGTTGTTAAAGGACAAGTCCTTGTTGATCCTCGAATGAAAAAGGATATTGTAAGGTCTCAGGGAAAGAGTAAGCAAGGAAAGGGGAAGAAGGGAAAGCAGCAGGGAAAGCCGAAAGGCAAAGGAGGGCCGACAAAGGCTCCAGGAAAGGGCAAGAAAATGGGGAGCAGGCCAAGATAAACTTCAGGACTAAGGTTACGATCACCTTATAGTCCAAAGATCGTTTTCCATTTGATTCGACCTTTTTGAAGTCATGAAATTTTCTGAGATTATTATAGTTCAATGTCTTACCAACTGTATTGTATTCCTTCAAATTCGAAAGTTTTGGATACATAAAATTTGACATTTGCAGATTTGTTTCGGTCATTAGCTCAAATTGCTGGCTTGTTATATTTTTTATTTCTATATCAGCTTTTGTTAATTTCTCCCTTGTGTGCCACTATGATTCCCTAGTTTTGAAATATAATTGTGAAATTTAACTATTGACTTCTTAAATATACCATAATCGACTAATTGTGATGGAAATAGTCCGGATCTTCGGTTTTTATGTACAAAAGTAATCGATCTTGATCGTTTGTTTTCTATGTACAAAATAATCGATCGTGTGGAGTGGATGATCGATTTACCCTACATGTTTCACTGTTGATTGTTGAAATATAGCAACTCCACCAATTCATTGCCGCCAACTCTGACCTCCCCAAAAGTCAAACATTATACAATCTTTTAAACCAAACCGCAATCATTAATCATTATGACTACTCTATAATTAAATCACTAAACCTCCCCAAATCATTAAATCATACTAAAAAAAAAACACAAAAATGGAGTCATTAAAGGAAGAAGAAGAGTACACGTGGAGGGAGGTTGAGCTTCCATCACTATTACCAATTGTACCCGAGCCAGAGCTAGAGAGAGAAAGTGGAGAGAGAAGAAGAGGTCGTGATATATTAATAGCAGTTGATCATGGTCCTAAAAGCGATCATGCTTTTCATTGGGCATTAGCTCACTTCTGCCGCCTTGCTGATACTCTCCACCTTATTCATGCTGTTTCTAGTATGCCCAACTTTTTTCATTTATTTTCTTAATTTTGTTATGAATATTTTGATTGATTACTAATTATGTTATTAGGTTGCAAAAATGAGGTTGTTTATGAGGCCACTCAGACTCTCATGGAAAAGCTAGCTATTGAGGCTTATGAGGTTGCAATGGTTGGTTTCTCTACTTTTCTTTTCTCAGTTTTTATTATTTTACCGTCTTAATTGACACTTTGATTTTAATCAAAATTATTATGCTCGTACTAAATTAGCATGGACGCTAGTTGATAATCTCAATGCCACTTATAATAAATAACTACCTCCATACTTAAAAAGATTGTACAGATTGATTATGGTCTAAGTTAACAAACTTTATACTTTATATTACTCCTTCATTATAATCAAGACTGTCTACTTTTAACTCTTTTTCATTTTACATAAGTTATTCAATTTGATCGATGTTTATATGTATTTTAGAAAAGAAGTCAACTTTAGCTAGTACCGTATTAAATATGTTCTCTCTTAGTTAAAACTAGACAATATTTATGGAAGCGTGTTGTGATTATAGGTGTGTCAGTAAACTTCAAGCAATCGATATTAGCAGCTTGAGGGAGTAAATTCACGAAAAATAAGCAGCAGTGAGAATTTATATAGTTTACTTGATATGAAAGGTATAATACATTCTTCTTTAAAAGCCAAAGCCTTAGGAAGATTATTCTGATGCACTGTCAGTAGAAACGCTCGATTGAAGTGTACTTTATAAGCTTAGTATTTACTTAAAGCCTCCTGATATTATTGATGATGATTGATAATATTTTTCTCTAGAAATTATTTGGGATGTTAATTTTATGATAGAAAACTTGAAACGTAGGAGCTTACAGCTTGTCATTTCGAAATAGGTAAGCTTTCAGGTCCCAAAGCTTATACTCAATTATGTGATAACTGACATCGTATTTTGCCATATTAAGTGACACATACTACTCGCGATAGAGGTCCACCTGACTGACATCAGCTACTCGAGAAAGCCGTGAGCTTACATGGTGACCTCGTCTTGATAGCGTCACGATGAAGGTGGCTTCTTGTCAGCGAAAAATTTCTTAAACTTGACGTCTCGCTTGAATATATTTTCGGATCGCGTCTTGGCTTGAATTCTACTTGTGACCCACTTCCAGCCGGATCAGCTGACTACAGAAGTTAGCTAGTTGAATGGCGAAACGGTTCGCCCTTTGTAAACATATCCATTTGGATTCCGATCCCCAATCTTACCGAAACTTTGCATTTCAATCCTCAATCTGAACCCTTATAAAAGTGGTACTTGATCTATATCTTTGATGCAGCATGAAACTGCGAGATTTTTAGTCGGATAAATACTTATTTCGACTATCGCGTCCTGATGTATTACTACCGTGCTCAAGATTGAACTTCTTGAAGGTCTATGACACATGTCGTCTCCTTCGCGAGAACCGGCCATAGCCTTGATATACTTTCGAAACGCTGACTTCGGCCGATATTTATAGATTACTTGACTTAGATTTTGTTGTCAGCATTTTTCCGAAATGTGAACACGTATTATCCCATTTATTAGATTTTCTACTATCAGCATCCTGCCGTTGTCGGCGTCTACGTATCTGTCAATACTCGCGTATGGGATTTTCGGAAGCAGCGCTTACCGTTTCAAGTATCTTAAAATCGGCTTTTACGACTACCGATGTTCTCACATCCGGGTTGAGCGTATATCTATGACTTTCCATTTGCGTAATATGATATCAGTGCAGTGCGTACGTTGCGCGCACGCTGCCCTGCTGCCCGAAGCGTAAGGTACGCTATCCGTATATCTTTAGTAAAAATTACCAAAATCTCGGGTGAGTGTTCTATAGATAATTGAAAATGAGGCATTATCGCGAGTGCTTTACCGGTTTTGCGTTATTGTGTTGAACGACGTCGCAACGGTAACTTCCGTGTCGATCTCGGAAAATCTCGATCTTTGATTATTACTGCGTCCCAAAATTTGTTTTCAAATCACAGCCGTCTTTCATTGCAAATTCAGCGATAACTTCTTTTCTTGACATATTTATCTTATGCGAATCGAACCATTTTATCGGCATGTAAAATCACGTAAAGAGGTAGAATAACATAGTCTTTTTGGAGGCCTCACCGTATAGCAGCGATGATCGATGCAATCTCACTTGAGAGCACTGAGGTTAACTTTAAGCGAATATTTGCCCGTCAATCACTTATGTAAAAAATGCAGTTTTTAAATCCCATGCAATGAAGGTGCGGTTATCCACTAACTGAAATCCAAGAGCAGTTGATTGTCATTAGTTTGACGAGGTGAGAATATTTCGGAGTGTAATCGATACATTCATACGTTGAAATAAAAGCGGCAATGCGTCGGCATACTTTGGTTCTTACCCGTCCGCGTTATTTCATGGTTGATAGCCCGATTTGTTCTATGATATTAACTACAATTTATTCGGCGGTTTAGCAAACTCGCGTAATAAATATTTATTAAATGATGACTCAATCATAACTCCGGCAATCGCATGAAAATCGCATTTATGTTCTTAAATGCATAGCCCCAGTTTCGCGCTGTCGGGTGTAATAAAGAAGTTATGGATGGAGAATACGCTTTTGAGTTGATACCAGCACTCTTTTGTCTTGCAGGACACGGTGTTTAAATACTCTTGTATAATGCTTGAAGTGTTTTCTCGACACCAATTTTTTCTTGTACGTCGGTGCCGACTCTCCCAGTGGTGGCGTGTCGGCGGAAGTGTTAGGGTTTACTTTTACGGAGAAGGGATATGATCCCCAAGTTATGTCGTTTAGAGGAAGCAGTGCATTTTTTCCCTCGGAGTTCGCGATTGTGACTTGCTTTTTTTAAACCTTTTCTCACCCGACACATACATGCATCTTTTTATATAGCCTCTTCGTTAAAGATCGGCATCGCTACTTACGTATGATCTTTCAGATTCTTCAATCGTAGAACTGACGTCCGTCTGTAAATGCGCCGTAACCAATAAACAGCAAATACTAGATTTTGCGTGACTTCACTTACAGCGTTTGTATCTAAATAAACATAAAATTTAAGCTTGACGAATCTGTTCCGAGGGAAAGATAAGTTTCATTGCTTGAACTCCCAACTGTAGGAATTTTTAAACTCTGCAGAGGGTAGGGGTCGCCTGTGTGTCAGAAAGGTTGCAGTATTGATTGCATCGAACTTTAGAATGTTTGAAATGTCAAAGGTATAACCTCGTACTCCGGCTAACGTTCATTTTAGTGTTGTTTATCCTCTCGGTACTCCGTTAGGTGGGGTGTTCCCGAAATAGTCTTCCTGCGTTCGATCGTTCGGTATTGTTTGAAATCATTGTCGATATATTATTACAATTATTTGATACCAGCTTAACCGCTTCGGCCGATCTCGTTTTTGACCATGCTTTCCGATTCTTAAAGACTCCATAAACTTTAAATTTGTGTTTCGTAGAAATAGCTTCAAATCTTCTAGTTGCGTCATCGATAAAGGTTATAATATAATGAACCTCACTTTATTGACCGATGCGAGGTCCAATGCATTACATTATTGTGAACTAGCTTCCTTTATCGAGGGCTGCAGAAGCAGCGGTTTATGAAAGCCAATGTAACACAACTTTCCCGCTTTGAAAACATTCCAGCGAGATATGATGATCAGCAGGCTTGATTCGGGTATTAAATTGTTTGAAATTACTTGATTTAAATACGCTTTCTCAGCTAAATGTGACTCGAGCATTGTTGCATGAGCCGTTTTACCGAGAACCTCGGCGGCCGACTATTACGTTCGAGAACCTCCGATGGGTATAAAAGTACCCGGCCAGCGTTGCTCCGCGTCTTCTTTCCGGTTACCCGTCGCGAGCGTTGTTCGATAGCCGTCTTCGTCAGGTGGTAACAAAATCGAGAGCATGACTTTGGTGCGTACCAGCGTTTGTCGATTTCGGATAGAACCGTTTGGCAGGTTTGAGTTTAAATCTCCCGTACCATGATATTTAATAGTTCGCATTAGCGAGATGAGCGAGTAAAGCAATCTCACATTTATATAGATATTATATCAGAGGCGGTGTAGTATGAAGCAGAATGCTGAAAATCCGAGGATCCAGAATTGTAGAGCAATCAAGCGGCCAAGGTAGATGCGTCTGCGTGGTCATCCAACCAGCCGATTGGCGTCGTTTATGTTGTCCCGACCTCATGACTTTGTGATGTAGCTACCGTGAGCATGCATTGAATTATTATATTATTCTAATAATATATTATGAATTATAATATAGAAAAATTTTAATTCATTATTAAAAGAGATTTAGGATTGATGGTTATTAAAATATTAAAGTTAAAGAATTAGTGGGTTTTTAAGTGCGGCGCCACCGTTTCACCATTAAGATTGATTTAAGAATGTAATTAGGTGGCCATTAGTGTTCTAGACCTTTTGTCATAGGCCTTTATTTATATAAAGGAGACTTATGCATTATTTGCAAAAAGCAATCTAAAATCTGATATAAAAGTATCCAAGAGAAAGGAATAAGCTATTGTTAAATGTATTGGCTTATTTATGGATCGAGGTATGTTCTTGTATTTGTTCGCTGTATAATTAGAGTGTAAAGATCCTAAAAGTAATAGTATAATGCTTCTGGTGGCATGCCATGAAACTGGTTGAATATTCTTGATTATATGTGAAAATATATCGTGATTATGAACAAATTTTAGTGCCTCTTGTTTAAGTTTATAATTAATTTAAAATTCAACGTTATAGGGTTTTCCAATTAAATTGTGTTTGCGTTAGTAATAAGGGAATATATATATACTAAACTAATCAAAGCGAAGAATTATTGTTTAATGTTGATTGATGATAAATATATATATTTATATATTACTATAAGTTAGAAGGATTTAGGCGGTGTGGCTATAAAATTTCAAAGAAATTTTAGTTTTAATGAACATATATGCACGGTAAAATGTAATGAACATTTACATTTGAATGTTTACGTATGTATGTTCTTGTAGTGCGTCTTCGACTTAACGTTTATCAGTGAATTGATACTTTTCTTTTAGGATATTATATTTTTTGTGTTATTGTAATATATGATATAAGGGATATATATGTTGGACAATTATTTGATAAAGTTAATGTTGATATTATACACATATTCATTATTTTACATAGTTTCTTTTTATAAATGAGTATTATGAATTTTATATATAAACAAAGGAAAGCGATGTAAACATATTAAAGTTGGTTTGTGAAAAACACATATAGCAGAGATATAAAGTTAATATCTATTATTAAAGTAGTTTGTTAGTCACGAAGTGGCCAAGCTAAAAGTAAAATAGACACATCTCATATTATATAATTGTACAAATTTTTTGAACATTATTATTTTATATCTATTTGTTTAAGGAACTTGTTTAGTCACTTGAAAGTGGCCAAGTAAAATGCCTAAATAGATATTTTTTTATTTCATATTACATAATTGTGCAAATTTGAGATATGATAGTTAAAAATATTTATTTACTTTAAAAGTGTTTGTTAATTAAATCCAAAGTGACTGGCTAATGAGTAAATTAATATTTTTATCTCGATTAATAGTTCTTATTTAATATGAGATTATGGTAAATTAAAAATTATACATTTTTTTGTAATCTTTGTTAGTCGCTTGAAGTGGCGAAGATAAATGATTAAATAGATAATTTATTTCATGTTATTCATGTATTTTGGATAATTATATTTTGAGGTATTATTAAAGTTTATTACATTGAAATTGTTTGCTAGTCGCTTGAAAGTGGCGAACTAATGGTTAAATAGACATTATATCTGTCTCGGAAATAAAATGTCTAATATGTTCGAGTATTATCGATTGCATGATTATAATATTTCTTAACGTGTACATTTGAACTTCGTTATCATTATGCTACGTGTAAGCTTTTGTATATGATTAAAATTGATAATAAGCATCTTGGATTGATATGTTTATTATGATGAAAAAGATACGTGTTTAAGGATTACCCAAAGGTGAACTTATATATGTTATTAAAGTTTGTATAGTTTGAGATACATTATAGTAACTTCAGTGTTAATATCTGAAGTTTGAATCGTGTTTTGCGAGAACACACAAATTTATTTTCTTTAGGCAATTTCATGATCCAAATTGATGGTCTAAACTATGATGAATGGTCGAGCATGATCCATTTTTATCTTGGAGTATGTATACGGATGGTCTGATAGTATCGGACCGTATTCCTAGCGACATCGCTGAATAGCTAGTACCCACGAAGATGAAATCGTCTTTATGAATCTTAAGGAAGCGTCTAGCAGTACCGGCTTGAATTTGATCTCGCGTGTGATGGTGAAAATGTTAAACGTCATTACTTTCGTCGATAATCTGAGGAATTCGTGAAAGCTAAAGTACTATCGATTGGGCATTCTTTGATAAGTCCGTTGGCGGGAAGTCTCGTGAGTGAGTTAACGACCGTTAAGTTTTGATTGGTCTAAACCGTTCGTGATAAATGTGACTAAGCATTAATACAACAAGCGGCGAAAGTTAAGGACTATGGGTATGGAAGCTGAGTGAGACATTTAAGTCCCGATTGCTCGTGACTTCCTTCTCCCCGAATTTGGCCGGTTCGAGTGAACTATAACACTCACAAGTAAAAATAAGACTTTCAAGAAATTAAGGCCATGTTAGTTCGAGAGGAAAGAAGGTTGAAGAAAATAAAAAGATCAGCTACATCCGTCTCGGCTTACGCGTAGAGGAACATTAGCGAAATTTAAGCGAAAAAAAAGAATAAAGAGGATAGAAAGCCTCAAAGAATGACAAAACCATCGTGAAAGTTAATGAGGCCAAGTCGAGAAAGGAGATCAGAGTGTTATTTACGTAAAAGATTGGACAACACAGAAGAAGGATTATAGAAAGAGAATGGTTAGAAGAAGATAACTACTTTGTTTTACTTTTTTTCGTTTTGAATCGAGCACTTATTGAAGTTCCTAATAATGCACGGTGGTTGGGTGCAGTGCGGTACTGTGTTTACCGTATTTGCGAGGAGTTCCTTTGATCAAACCCGTAAAAGAAGTATTTGTTAAGCGTGGGGAGCAGGGATGAAGGCACAAATAGAAGGAATTAGGACTTACAGTTGATCTTGAATCTTGGTTGTAAATTACAGATCTTTAGAAAGTGTCTTATGTTCTGATTGTGCAGAAATCTTGTTTACATTGGGAAGTTGGATAGTGCGTGTTTAATGTCAAGTTTGAAAAGAGTATATTTTTCTTTATTTAAGAATAAGTACTATTATGGTTGTGGTATATGTTAATAAATGGCTTATCGTTTTAATGCTTGATAATAAATTTGTGGAGTCTTTTTGTTTAATATTGAACATGTTGGTAGTAAGCGTAGTGCCTTGAGATAATGCTTCTGGCTTTTCTTTGTGGCGTCAAAGATTGGAGTCGTATATGCAAAGAAAGGATGTTGAGGTTGGTTAAAAGTGAAATCCTCGCTTCCCTCGGTGAATTTCTGAACTAAATGTATGTGTTGATTGTATTAAAGCGAAACGAAACCTGATACAATGAAAAGCGGCAAGCCTGAAAACTTCTTGAATTGTCTGTGCCGATATTTGTGGTCATTTGAAGCTTAAATGTCTTGGAGTGGAGAAAAGTATTTAGATTACGCTTTTATTGATTACTCGCGTTATGGATATGTATATATTGCATGAAAAGTCTCGTTGGTGAAACGTTAAAGTATTCATTAATAGAGGTAGAAGGCGGTTAGATACAAAAAGTAAAGGTTGTGAGGTCGGATAGAGGTGGAGAATATTGTGGTAAATACAATGAAAGTGGGCAAATGTCACAGTCCGTTTACAAAGTTTCTTGAAGTCGGCGTATGTCTTGCGATATACTATGCAAGTGCGCGCTAATAAAAATGGTATAGGCTGAAGGCGGAATCGTACTCAATAGAAATGCAGTATGTTAAGTATGTGATATGCCTTTATCTTTGTGGACATATTAAATTAAAAGGCTAGCTGCGTAACAACACCCGGGGTTTTAGTAAATTTGTTCCGCAAAACTCACTTTTATGAAGCTGTGGACAAGGAAATCTAGTTTAAAAGCGTATTTGGGGTTGTCGAGGGAAGTAGAATATATAATCCACGCTGAAAAAGCTCGATTAAAGGAGCAAATACGTATTTCATGGGGTATGGAAAATCAAAAGGGTACATATTTTATTATCTAACAATATACGAGGATAGTTGGGAAGCTGGTAATGGTTTGTGAGAATGAATTAAGTATCGGTGGGAGTGGAGAATCACCGAGCGTAAATTTTGAAGAAGGAAGCAAGTGGGGAGATACTTGTCCCAGTGTTTAAATTGAAGTGTCTCTCACCGAAATAATGTCACAGCGTAGTGGACTATCCCGATATTGACAGTATCAATGAAATCAGCAATGAACGGTATCAAATGAACCCTGAAAATAGCGTCGAGAAAGTCTACAGGCAGGAAAGGCCGGTATTCGGATGATTATGTGGTTTTATTCTACTTGATGTGACTTAAGTATTGATAAAAGGCAGGTTCTTTCAATCAATAATGAAATGTATGATTCGAGAGGAAAAATGGTTAAATGCTATGAAAGATGAGTTGAAATCAATGGATAATGACAAAGTACGGGACTTAGTTGAAGTTTCTGCAAAGGTTAGCGAGTTGATTTGTAAATGGTCCTTGAGATCAAAGCGAGACTAAAGGCGATATTATAACATTGAGGCAGGGCTTTGTTCTTTAAAGGTTTCGCTCGAAAGAATGTGTTGATAAAGAAGAAACGCCTGCCGGTTTTTAAGAAGGATTCTTTAAGAATTGTTTTTGGCGTTAATTGAGCCGTTATGATGCGGAGGCAGCGAATGGATGTGAAAACACGCTTTTTTGAATGGAAACTTAAGGAAAGAAGTTTATGGATCAGTAGATGGTTTGTGACCCATTTGGGCGAAAAGTTGGTGTGTAAGCTAAAGAAGTCGATATATGGATAAAATAAAACTTTCCCGAAAATGGTATCTAAAGTTTAAAAATATCGTTACATTATATGGCTTTGAGAAAACACCGTTGATAGGTGTATCTTCATGAAGGTCGATGGGAGTAAGTTTATTATTTTAGTCACATATGTTGATGACATTTGTTCCTTCTTTGCTAATGATGTTGGATTATTACATGATGTAAAGTTTCTCTCACAATAACTTTCAAATGAAGATATGGGTGAAACTGTAATATGTGATTGGTATTGAAATATTCCGTGATAGATCCGAGGAATATTAGAGGCACATCCTGAGAAAGCTTACATCGGTAAAGTTTTTTAGAGAGGTTTAGAATGGAAAAGTGCTCTTCGGGAATTGTTCCAATTCGAGAAAGGGGGCAATTCGGTTGTTTGATATCACTAAATGATTTGGGTGAAAGAAGCTGAAGATATTCACAGCTCGTCGGTGGTTGGGAGTCATGTATGCTTTCAGGCAATGTACTCGGCGGATAATATTAGCTTTGCGATTCGTAGCCAGCAGTGGAAATGCTCAAGTAACCCCGGAATGGACCAACTGGAAAATTTGCCAAAGAAGGTCACTTAGGTATTTCTGGCGCGAGGGCTAAATCTTTGCCATGAAAATTGGGATGCTCGAGGTGATTGGTTATCTGATTGATTCTATTTGGATGCTTGGACTAAATACAAATTTATATGGATCTAGTACTTATACATGCAAAGAAATTCTCTTGGAAACAAAAGGTGTAATACAGTGATCGTATTGGTACAAACTTAATGGTAGCGGATCAGATTAACTAAGGGATTACCACTACTTTAAGACCCCATTGTATGTGAAAGGATTAGTATTATAAAGGCATGTTATGGAAGAATAATTTTACGTATGTATGAATGGTTTTGTTCGAATAAAGAAGTGGCGTTTGAATTCGATTAAAGGACATGTTTACGCTTGATAAAGTGTTTCTCATATTATGGTTATGTACGTGAATGGTTATATTGAGGCGACCACGAAATGTTTCTCAAAAGTTGAGAAGCTTACGACTCCCCGAATAAAAGTAATGCGGATTAAATTGGTTTGTGATCATGGAAGGAATCGTATCGATTAAATGACTTGTGACGTATGATCCAATTAGTTTGATTATAGTTGATGGAATTGTTGATTCATTGAAAGGTCTTGCTTATAATTTCTTTTGAATCGTCAAATGGTATATGGACGAAGTGGGAGATTGTTAGATTATTTATATTATTAATAATATATTATGAATTAAATATAATATGAAAAGAGTAAAATTCTTTATTAAAAAGGAATTTTAAGTTGATGGTTATTAAAATATTGAAGTTAAAGAATTAGTGGGTTTAGTCGGCCTGCAAATGCCATAATTAAGATTGATTTAAGAATGTAATTAGGTGAGTGGGTAGTGTTACAGACCTTTTTGTTGTCCTGGAAGCCAGCAGCTATATAAAGAGGCTGTCATTATTTGCGAAAACTACCGTCTAAAAATCTAATAAAAATGTCCCCAAGAGAGAAAGGAATAAAGCATTGTTGTTAAATGCTTACATTGACTTGACTATGGATCGATGTATGTTTTGTATTGTTAATTTTACGTATAATTAGAGTGTAAAGATCACAAAACCAATGAGTATAATCTTCACGTTATTAATAACATGACTATTGTTTCTGAAATCGTCCTCAATTGTTTATATCACATAGATTTTACAGGCCTCATTTATTCTTTGCTGTGCATAAATGAGCTTTGACACCGATTTTATTCTTCTTTATTCATACGATTGGAGTTCCTCTCTTTCGCATTCAATTGCCAAAATCTTTTTATCCCACATGTCGGTTTCTGTGCTCAGGATAAAGCATTCTCCGCCATTTATCTTAAGTTCGAGCTTAGCATTTTCTGTGGAGTTCTTGGCTAGCATTCATTGTGAACAAAGTATTTGTACAAAGATGTCGATAATATCGATGTATGGCTAAATCATCGAATCCTTGAGAAGCGATGTAGATAATTGGTTTATTAAAGCTATTAAAGAGTAATTAAGGTGTATGCAGTTATGGGATATTTTACGACGTCATGAGGTAAACAGTAACTTCGTTAACCGTGCACTTGTTGTGAGGCGTGGGTTCACCAAATACAGATTAAATCAGCTTGACTCGACTTTTTATTGTAGTCTCATGGCAGCATTAACAACTACGCTGCAGACCGAACATGGTTTGATCAGCTGAAAGGCACTTATGCATGTCTTTCCGTTAAAATCGCAAAATCAGAAATGTATAGAACACGCCGTAATAGAGCATTCGGCTTTTTACCATCTGGATAATCCTTGTATTAAATGCTTCAATCACATCTATCCGTCAAACTTCTACCTGACGTAATGTGGTAAACTCGCCCGTTATTGACGTTGAAGATACCGGAATTTTAATCGAGAACTTTATTTCTACGTCTGCGATTGTTGTGATTATGAGCCCTATTGTCGCCCCGAACCTAAGCGATGATATTAGCTACGTAAGTAAATTAAATAAACGACCGCAACGAAATTTATACGGGTTCACCGATGTGAAAGGTGCGTCACATTCTTCAGCTGCCCAGTATTTAAAGCAATAGGAAGATTGTTACAATTCACACATCAAGCTAGAGCAACCGATTGAGTATCTTTATAACCAGTATTCTCGAAATCTTATAATATTATTGATGATGATTGATAATATTACCTACAGAAAGTTGTTTGGGATGTTAATTTTTGTGATAGAAACATATAGAAAAAGCATCGTATATATGGGAAAATTTCGGCCTAATGTGACTCGAAATAAGGTAAGCTTTGGTCTGCTTAAGCGCCAATTACGTTCTTGTTATCGTCGTGTGGCGCACATGCTTCTGATGGAGATTACATGCGACGTCGACTATTTCTAGAAAGCCCGGCGAGCCGTCGTGACCCTCACGTCGTGACCACCTTGCTTGTGGAGGTCGCGGCGGCAATCAAGCGAAAAATTTCTTGACGCCCAGCCAGCCCGGTGTATTCATTTTGCTTAAAGTTATCGTGTTCATGATGAATTAGGTTGAAAATAGTATATTATTATATTTTTACAAAAAAGTATACAATATTGAAAAATATTTAAGTTCAAAATAAAAAATTCAATTCATGAAATTTACAATCGGACAACGATCTTTTGGGATAGCGGGAGTAATATATGAATTCAAAAGTTATGATAGATTCATGTTTATGTTTTGTACTGCATCTACCTTCAACATTTGAATTGAAATGTGTAACTAAATATTGTTTTTATATATGCTACATATATACAACTAATTATTTTTAACTAACTGCTTTAATCATAATAATGCCTTTGTATGGATAAATTCACATGATGGTTTTTTCAATTGTCTCGAAATTCTTGTCTCAGTATGTTTTCACTAAGCAAAATTAGCGAAATAAGTGATAAATACATCCAAAAATTATTGTTTGAAATAAGTGATTGTTTGCTTTTTGATGCAACTTTACATACATTAAATTTACAAATTCGCTTATCGTCATTCGCTATGCTTTGTTTTAGGTGAAGTTTACTTGTCTTACACGTCAGCGTTGAAAAATGTAAAACTTTATTAACTTTTAGGTGATTTAAATAAATCATATGAAATCTTTTTGGTTAGATGATAAGCTTATTTTGCAATGAAGAAGTATTATTCTTAGAGGACCTATAAAAAATTTATAATTAAATGTCAATTTTCCAAAATCGAGATAAATAGTATTGCCAAAATTTTACTCCCCCGCACCCACTGCCAAATTATCTCCAAGATGCACCAACGTTTGGCACAAGTTATAAATGTGTAGATGAAATGTCAATGTGTAGTCATAGTGAAACGTGGAAATCCTTTAGAGAGTTATCTTTTTAACTTTTTATTGTAAAAACCTGAGCAGGTGAAGACACAGGCTAGGATAGTGGAGGGAGATGCAGGCAAGATAATTTGCAAGGAAGCAGAGAGGTTGAAGCCCGCAGCTGTGGTCATGGGTACCAGGGGCCGAACCTTAATGCGGAGGTATTTGGTTATGTGAACTTTTGTTTCTCCAATCTGCACTTGCTCCGGACTTTGGAAGATATGGATTTTTGTTTAGTATTGTGCAACCTTCTATTATCTATTATGTTAATAAGTATGGGTTAAAAGGTTTCTGACATGCTTTGTTACTTGTTCTTCAGTGTATTGCAGGGAAGTGTCAGTGAATATTGCTTCCACCATTGTAAAGCCGCACCAGTCGTCATAGTTCCTGGGAAAGGTATTTAACATAGCTGTCTTTAATGCTGAATCACCTTGATCTTAAGGTCATACAGATTTAATGTTTATAAGAGTCCGTTTTGTTGATTTCTAGATGCTGGAGAAGAATCCACTCTTTAGAGTGTCTTGGAAAAGATGAAGCACTCAGCAATGAAGGTTTCTTCTGACAGTTCATGTATCTTGTTCACGAAGAATAACTTATGATACCGCCTTAAGATTGACTATCTACGTTTTCTACATTAGTGTGTTTTGTTTAGATCTATGTGGTGTGCAATAATTTTGTTTGCTTTTATTTGATTTAGAGATCTATGTGGTGTGCAATAATTTTGTTTGCTCTCTGTTAGTTATTTTCTGTTTTTTTTTGTATGTTTCCATTCAGAGGTATGAGGGTATTGCCTTTTAATATTCTACATTTTTCTTGGCTTAAATTGGGAATATGATCATAAATGAAACATTATCCATCCCTTCAAAGTTTTGGTACCAAAATATTGAACTTCGATAGTTGTTAATTATTTCTTCCGCTAAACTCTTTATATCAATCGTCCCTCTAGCACAACATGCCTCATTGGCCTTTCAATATTTCATTTCAGTGATCTGATGACTCTGATCTTGATCATATCATTCATATGTTTCATAATTTAAAAAAATCCAGCCCAACAGTCTTTCTCTTTTCATATCTTGGACTATGGAACAGCACCTTGACTGTTGTTGATATTCTGATTTCTTTACTTCTACGTTCCGCTCAAGGTATTCAGGATATTGAGGGGCATAAGCTTGCCAATGCATAGAGTCATAGAATCGTGAATAGCATAATGTAGTAATGATCTATGGAATCTTCACTTCAGCTCATTCATATTTCAATAAATCATGAAAATAAAGGACTACATGCCGAATGTTCGATAATAAACACATATATGTAGCTCGCTATGTGCTATTCTAGGGGCAATGACTTAAGAGTTGTAGATAAGATGAGAATGAGATGCCTGGTATATATTATTCCTAGGAAATACTCGTAAGATCTGTTTTTCGACTTTGAACTTATCTGGTTAAATGAGAATTGTTGCATATAATTTAGTTTGCCAAAAATCACATATTACTGCCATTGAAGCAAAGATAATCTAGGAGATGTTGCCTGTGGATGAGGCGAGGACGTAAGTTCCCCGTTCTGTCTCCCATATGCTAAAGGAAATAATATGATTGATTCTTGAGGTTCTAGTCTCACTAAATAACTCGAAATGCATATTTTCAACATAATCTTTTGCAGGAATATATGTTATGCCTTGTCAAACTGTATTAAGGAGATAAGTAATGAAATTCTGATATTAATTATTCCACCATTTGATATGGCTCAACTCTTGGCAACACGATCTAGTTGCTCTGGTAAAGAGCTATTTTTAAATCTCATCATAATAAAACTGAAACTATATATACAAATATCATGTATTTTTCTAGAAAAGAATCATAATCATCAGCTTGTTTGGATGATTCACATCTCCAGTTTGACTTGGGTGGCTTCCATATGTCCTGTGAAATGTTGTCCATTAGATTTCGACTAATAGTTCTTAAAATTCTATACATTAAGTTTCCATGTGATAGTTTCAAAATCTAGTTCTTTAAATACTAACTTATCCCTAGATATATGATTCACTTAACATGACAAATTTCCTTTGGCACCCATGAGTGGGAAAGAGTTATGGGGAGGTTTCACTTTCAACATCAATGAATTCATAGACCAAACATAAAAAGAAAGTATATGCATTGCTTTATTGACTTTTAACTAATTTGAAGACTTGACTTCAAAAAGTTAGCCATGAAAGTGATATGGTTTATTCATGTTAGGTCGCTGCAGTTAATGATTAAGGCTCGGTTCAGCATGCACAATAATGAAGGGGGTCGACGTGGGTGTGTGTGTGGGGGGAGATTATATAGGATATATGCGGACAGACAGTATAAATTAGTGAATAGATTCATTGATAAAATGTACCCTGTAGATACAGAGAGACCCCATACTCTTGGATTTTCATTACAATAGACAAAAACAGACCAGCACCACACCAACAATAAATTAAAGGATAATTAAGCAAATTAACACTTAATCATCCATTACAAAGACACCACCACTTATGAACCCAAAAGTTCACTTTTTTTTCAAGAACCCACTAAAATAAACCCAAACTAAATTAAAAATATCAAAGACCCCCTAGATATAATAAATCGAAAGTAAATTATCAAATGACATAATTACTAATTATTACCCCCCCGTTAGTAGTAAATCAACGCCTGCCTGTAGAGTACTCACGAGAAAAGTGCCCCTCTTCACCCGCAATTAATAGTTGGTTGATACTCGGCAGAAGGGAAGCGTCATAGCGATTAGTCGTAATGATGTGGGAAGGTTATAGAGATGTCGCCAGGGCAGGTCGTGGCCCTTGCATCTGGCGCGGCATAGCGGGGTAACCCCATGACACCCGGTGACCACGGATTCAACAACAATTCTTTCTTCTTCGAGAATCGGCTTCCGTCTTGTGGTAGCCATGAAAGCGGCAGATATCACATTAAGATGTGCTTAAGTGACTTTCTTGTAGCAATTAGTGAATAGAAATGCGAAGAAGATCCATTACCTTATTCTGGTTTAAATATCTATCAACCAATAACTAACACCTACCCCAATTCTAGTTTCAAAAAAATGAACCGGGATTGCTACATTTCTCCCTCCCCTTTCCATCCGCAGAGGAAATCTGTTTTTGCATATGTCTCTTACCTAATGTTGTATTATATACTAATTCATATTCTCCCTTTCATCCGATTATTACTTCCTCTGTTTTTATTTGAGCGACCTACCTTGACTTTTCACAAAAATTAAAGAAAGTGGTTGATTTAGTGTACCCATTAACAATGCAGAATGTGAAGCTGACCAAACACATTGTTTGTGCATACCTGTAAATGGTTGTGTAAAAGATGAGTATTTTCCCTGTTGGAACTCCATGACATAGAGATTTTCTAGATCAGCATCCCAAGGTGAAGCATGATTGAACCAGATAACCAGAAGTTAAATTTTGATTTAGGAGAATTTTAACTAGGCAACCAAGCATACTTAAATTATATTTTTCTATATTGGAGTAGGTTTGAGAATAGTTACATTGATGTACGATTGATTAAGAACTGTTTCCGGTAACGATACAGGAGCACTAATGGTTCTGCGAAGTTCCATATCGTGACTGACATTAGTTTCTGGCCCTGAACATAGATCTTGTAATGGATTAACCTGAAGGTTGCCAGGATTAACCATTTCTGATGGTATAGCAATTGTGGAAAATTCATTTGTGCTAGCTTGCGGTACCTGTATGCACGAGGAACAAAATGGTGATCAAACTCATTACCTTCAATAGGTGTTTTATTCAAGGATGAAAATTTTATCTTTCCTATACCTCTTCATTGAGTAAGTTCTCTATGTTGTAATCAATTGTTGGATTAACAGTAGCGAGTTTCATTGATAGGAACTGTCAATATAATGGAAACTGAGGGTTAGAAATGAAGATAAAGGAATGTAGATGCACCTATAGTCCTATACACACATGTGCGTGTACGTCTGCATATAATTTCTTCTAAAAATTACATAATTCTTAGGGGTTAGCTACCTCCACTTGTCTTTGAAGGGATTGGACATAGTTAATTATTTCATCTAGCATTCCTGCCTTTCCAATGATCTTATTGCACCCTGGTACTAAATCTTGTAGGAACTTCATTCTTTCACTTATCTTTTCCCTCCTTACCTGAATCAGGAGTCAGGTTATACTAACTTTTATGGTGGAAATCATGGAAGTAATGTTTGGAGCAATTCATGTGCAATGGCTATTGAAGTTCCAACTTACTCTTTCAGCTAGACTGTGGCTGTCGGTGGCTTGGCCACGACGTGCTCGAACATGAATATAGTCAAGTTTTTTACCCTCGGAAACTTTGGAGTTTTCCTCGGAAGCATCAGGTGATGGTTCCTTGTTGCCATTATTGCTATTACTTTGATTTTCTGTTATCTTGGAGCCAGCATCGTGTATGCATCCCTTCATTTTGTCTTTAGTTTCCTCTTCTACTTTTACCTATATATTTTCGACAGGCGTTTTGGTATAACAATTAGTAGTTGACTTAAGGAGAGCGATAGAAAAGTAATCAATTTGGGATTTAGGACATCATAGTTCTACAAAATCTTATCAGACCTATTGAGTTTGATTATTACTCATGGGGTGTGTAAAAAAATACTTAAGTAATTCAAATTCATAATTAGAATTGAACTTCTTGATAACATATACCTTTAGGCTCTGTGTCCTGTCAAGTTTCCTCTTCATGATGCTCTCTTTTCCAACAGCAGAGCTAAGATTTGTCATAAAACAACCCTCTTTACTTCTAGTTCTCGCTGCCTCGGCGATTGCTTCTGCAACTGCTGGTGGGCAACTGACAGTCCTTGGAAGTGTGCAATTTATATCTCCCACCCCATATACATTCCAACCACTTCCCATTGTATCCTCCTGTTTGCTTATGCCCCCCTGAATTGGTAAATTGAACATAGACATCTGATTGTTGTCATTGATCATGTAACTTAGCTGCTGTTGTTGATGTAGTTGTTCTTGTTGCCATTTCATTTGAGCTTGTTCCCTCTGCACACAGAATTCCATTTCTCTGGGGTACCCCATCATGCCCTGTGGAGTACTTTGTTTCTGTAGCATCTGTGTTATATGTCTATTCATTAGTGAGACTGTCCCAAAAAGATGACTTATTATGGATCAAGATTCTACTTTCTGGGTTCTTGTGCCGAATGGCGCTTTGCGGAAAGTATATAGATTAGGTTCCTTTATTCACAGGATTAGCTAAACTTACCCCCTCTCAGAAACCAAACATGCAATTGCTAGCAAAGCAACAACACTTTTCTAGTTTTTTAGTGCATCAATGTGCAAGCATGTACAAGTACTTGTTTGTTGTTTTTGCTGTTTATAGAGCTTTTCTTTGCGTGAGATAATGATGAGAATGGTTATGGAATGATAGATATATACACATATTATGTTGAGGTTAAAGAGTTGGGGATAAGAGGGGTAATGTAGGAATATGTAAATATTACAAGGGGTACCGCAAAATCTGAAACTGGTTGCCTGTATTTGCTACAAGAAGCTGATTTTATGCAAGGTTGGGGGTGTCATATTGAGACTTTGCATGTATTTATGACGTGAGGTTATGGGGGGTGGGGTCAAAGTGATTGGCCAGCCTTGTTCTAAATGAACCACTTGGGCACTTAGGTAAATTGTCATTGGACCATTAAGCCTCATCTGGAAATTTTATAGGAATGGGAGAAAAATACAGTTGATCTCATTCTTATTCTTTAAGATAGGTAGTTTAATGCGTTTTTTACACTAAAATTGTTCTCACCTTAGTTACAATTTTGTGTTATAATCAATTACACTAAACACATAGTAACCAAGCTAAGTGTGTTTTTTGTTTAAAGTTGATTTTGGGACCTTCATAAAATTTAAGTCTGTGTTTGAATTAAAATCTTGTCCCCAAAAGCGGGTAGTTAGGTAATATATCACCTAGAAACTTATAAGATATGTGTTTTCAAGTCTTATATTCATGATCTTCGATGAGCTTAATAGTCGGGTAACATATGTATCGAACTTAAGGAAGAAGATCTTGAATTGATAAATACTTTTTAAATCACTATTTTTTAATTTTTTAAGATCTTGCATTCAGGAAACATATATGTAAATTACAAACCCTAAATTCTATGTTTCTATCCATTCCAACTCTCACAGTTAAAGTCTACTTTTGACACCTTTCGACTTTGCAAATTGTATCATGGTAAAACGTACAAGACCCACTTAGAACACTTATTCCAGTGTTTCTAAAACACTCCCTATTATATATATAGAATAGGATAATTGAAAAGTAACAAAAAATGTAAATTATTAGCTTGTATTAATACTCTCAGATAAATTTCATACTAAAGTCTATCAAACCTATTCTTCCATCCTCCTTAAATATACTTTTAATACTATAAAATTAGGTTTAAATGATAAATCCCAGCAAAGCTTTTCTTTAAATTTAAGTGATCGTTTCGTTTCAAATCACGATTTTGCGTTGAAGTTTAATATTACGCTAACTATTCTTTTTTTGTTGGTTGATATCATTTTCTACTCTTAGCTTTGAAAATTGTCTGTCAATGATTTTCTTAGCATAAATTACTTTTTTCTAAACGATCAAATAAAATAATAGTTTATCTCTCCAACTTCTTTATCTTTTATTCATTTATGTATTAGTAGTTTTTATTTTTTTAATAATGAGGAATGTAAATTAGGGAATTTGGTTTTGTGTGAAATTTAAAAATTGATGTTTAAATTTAATAAAGTGATATAAGAAGTTTATTTTTAAAAAAAATTGTGAGTAAGCTGCTGAAAGTGATCTTAGATGGTTAAGCTTTTGTTCCCTAGGCCCAATTATTGATTGGTGTTGCAGCACTTGTCATTAGCTCAGACTGTTAAGGCTGAGATGTCAGTTCAATGACCTGGGCACTAACTTTAATAATTCTTTTATTTTGTGATTGGTATTTGAACACCTGAAAGTTCGAGATCCTCCAATACTAAATTGCTTTATCAAAATTTGCATGTTGCACTCGCAGCTTCAAGCCGTTCTTGTGTTATGTACGGAATCTGTAACTATTGGGATAATCATGCAGCTTATTCGGATGAACTTTAGGGGTTAAGAAGCTAAAATGATCGAATTCCATTTCCATGGAACTAAGTAGTAGTACAAATTAAATGATAGAACGATAAAAAATGGTAATTTATGATTAAAATTTTACCTTATAAACAAAAAAACCATAATTAAAATGAATTGAGATGAAACATGTACCATAAAAATAGTCACAAAAACTTCTTCAAGAGGTCATCTATAAGAAAAGAGGTAAAAATAAGATTTCCCCAAGAGCGTGCAGTAGGGCAATGTATTGCAGCGACCGAGAAGATGAACTTTTTGGAGCTCTTCTTCTTTTATGCAGAAATCAGTGCTTCTTAAACTTACTAAATATAGATGTTTTGGAACTTGTGTTTCCTGTATGGTTGTCATAATAACCTTTAATCATAATAAATGAGTTCGAATTTATATTCCTTCTGCATTCATGAAAAAAAAATCTTAATATGGTTTTTATTATAATGGTAATATTTTTTGTAACAGATAATTGCTCTGATTTCGGGGTCGAGGTTGACTTTTGGTCTCAGAAAGTACAAAAGTTGCAAAATGGTTTCCGAAATTACCTCAAAGTTGCAAATTGATCCCCACATTTTGTTAGCATTTAACAGTTCCATCAAATTTGGAGACCAATTTGCAACTTTGTGGTAATTTTGAGATCATTTTGTAACTTTTGTATTTTCTGGGACCAAAAGTGAACCTCGATCCACTATTTGAGACCAAATCGGAAATTAGCTTCTTTTTTTTTAATTTTACCTTAAAAATTAGAAACAATTTGCTTTAAGGTTGATAATGTTACATTTTTCAACTTCCTTCTTGTTAAAATTTATATTTTAAGATCATTTTAATTCAGTTAGGGGATTGCTTAATTTGTGCATTTGGGTCATTAGAAAGCAGCAGATTCCGCAAGTCCGCGACTGCCTTCTAAACCACTCAAACAAAGAGTGAAGTAAATAAAAAGATATTTTGTATGGTCGTTAAAGGGACACCATGATCCATTCAAGATTTGGTTTTCACTTTCAAATCAATTTTGATTGCCAATTTGCACAATAATCAAATTTTCAATTCCCTTTTCCTTGTTCTTTTGTTTTTGTGGGCGTGATGATGACCCAATTGATCGTAACATTGATAATTACCTCTGCTCCCATTTGTTGCATATACATAATACATCCGGATCGGTTAAGGATTTCAATCATGATCACCTTGTTTAGTTCATTCAGGTATAACTATTCGGATACTTATAAGTAAGAATGTGCTTCAAACTTTAATCATGGCGATTATGCTGGAAAACAAGTCTAGTGAATCATGTCGAGGGGAATTTCTCTTTGTATATATGACCAGACACTCAAGCCAGTAATAGATCGCTTATGTAAGCCTAAGCTTGTGAGAACATATACATGTGATTTGGACCAATTTTTTTTTTGTGTCAGTTTAATCTTTCATGACTTAGACATTTGTTAATTTTGAATTAGTTGTTACCTATTTAAAATATTCTTTATGGATAAATTTGGATAACTAACGCACCCACTTTTTAAGTAATTTTAATTTATAATCGCTTTTTTAAATTTTTTTGTTTTCCCCAGCATTGAATTTTAAATTACGAAAATCTTAAATTACTTTTCATTAAGCAGCAGCTTAATCTCTTGCTTATACCGAACGCGCCCCCTCAAACACCGAGCCGCGCCACCACGACCCGGTTTGTTATAATTTTATGATGATTCAATTTATTATCAGAAGCCGATGTGTTATTATGATGAATTTTTTATTATAATCTAGTCGTATCAATATTGATTTTTATTATGTCTAGTCGTATCGATATTGATTGCTCCGATTCTTGGAGTGTGTTAAATACATAATTTTTGTGTACTTTATCTCTTTTTCAAAATTCAAAATTTAAAATTTAAGTGAAATTGCATTTCGGAGAATAACGAGCAAGCCGGGCATGGAAACAAGTCTAGTGATCAAGCGGCCAATTTCAGACTCGGCTCTGCTAATTAACACCTCTAGTTACCAATTGGGTCTTAATGTATTCAACCGACTGGTTCTAATTGATGTGATGGTTATGAACTTACTCATCGTGACATGATGCAAATCATGTATCCGTCCGGATGTGAAACCTTGAGGATTTATTAGGAAGCTTATTCTGTATTCGGGCCATGACCTTCGTTTTGTGAGTATTGAGTAGCCAGGCCTTCCAAGATTTCTAGCAGCGATGATTCTTACTTTGTCATGAAATCTGTAATCATTTAAAAAATTATGTTTTAAAGCTAATAGTTAATTGTTTGCATTTTTTAATATACGTTTCTGATATGATATAAAACTTCGTATCAATATAACTTTTACAATTTCAATATAGCTTTCTATTATCTATTAATAAAAATAATTTTTATTTAAGCAATCATTTATTTTAAAATGGAGAGAGAGTACATAGTTGACAATATATACCGAGTCTATCTACCTCGATCTAACTATAGATCCTAAGAATTGTTTGAACAAACATTGAAATCGAATTATATTATCTTATACGAGTATATATCTTGTTAGTGTTGAAGCTCGTAGCTATCTACTTCAATATGTCTTTTTGGCGAGCGTTTGCCATTTTGGTTATTTGACTACCGATTAAAATTATTTTGGAGTGCTAGTTCAAGTATAACTTAGAGCCTTGAACTTAATATTTTAAGTTTGCCATTTACCTCACAATTTTTATAGTGTTGCTCGTGATATTATAGCAACCAATTTTACAACCATGGTTTTAGACATTAACCAAGCATAGATTAAAATAGATTTGTCGTTAAACTAGGTCTTATCTTTATTGAACCTGAATATTTTAATATGTTGAGGCTATAAGTGTATCAGATTGGAATGTAGAAAAACTCAAATTATCTTTATTGAGTTACAATGCCTCGCTTATTTCAGAATGTCTACTGGAAATTTTTTCCCACAGAAAGACCATGGTTTCCAAAGGTAGACCTTACTTGTATTAATACCCCTTAAACTCAAATGTAAAAGGGGTTGCTTTTTACTATGCTCAATT